>VZRO01001320.1:97734-112489 GCA_013397915.1 Daphoenositta chrysoptera
GCGCGTTCTTCCTCTTGTGGCTTTTGATTGCAAGCGTGTGTGAAAGAAACGCTGTAGGGTGAAGGGTGCAGCCAAACACGGAGGCAGCGCGGTGCGTTTTGTCGGCCTGTACCGTTGTGTCGCCGTTCTGTCCTGTCCTGCCTGTGTCGTGTTTTGGACTAACAGGCAGCTCGTCGGTAGTGCCTGTGGAGAGATGTCAGCCGTATGGAGAGAGATCGGCCCGTGCTTTGCTCTTCGTGCTTGAAGAGAGGCTGTCATAGCTCCTTGGCAAATGTCACTTGCTTTTCAACTCAGTCTGAAGTTTTCAGAACTTGCACGAGTCCACATAAAGTAATCATAAATGCTGTTTTACCATTAAACCGAGCGGTCAGCGCCAGTTAAGAAGGAAATGGCAATCATGCTATCTTCCTTTCTGGGTAGATGGCTAAGTACTTCTGTTAGTGTGTCTGACCTGGGGATTAGCTTTATTTTCATGCTTGTATTGGTTTCCCTGAACGGGGTTACCCATTTTGTTCCCTTGTCTGATACTGCCGGTATGGTGGTACAGCTTTTCCATAATTTTGATTTGCTTTTTAAAGCCTTTTTTCTTTTTCCTGCCAAGAGAAATTAGAAGTTAAATGGCTTATTTTACAGAGAGATCTGGAATGTGAAGTGGTTTTGGTTCTTTTGTACTTAGGGAGGATTCAGCGTTTGTGTTTATTTCAGTTTAATATGTTCTTGACTTCCAGCAGAGAGACACATGTGACAGTTCAGCATTTGAGTAGTGGATACTTATGAAAATCTGGGCCTAAGCCATTTAATTGTCTGAAGTTGCTTAGTAATTCTGTGGTAGAGCAATAAGAAAGTTAGAATAGTTCTCTTTTCCTAGTTCATTCCTCTATGAATGAAAGGGTATGGGGGTTTTTTCCATTAGTTTGTATGAGGAAGACAAGGATATTCTAGATGGCTTCAGTCATCCAAGGACTAACGCTGCATAATTCTTTCCCTGTGATATAGAATGTGAATATTTTTACTTGAGGATGGAAAGGACTTCAAGGATTTGTTTAATTCATATGATAAATACACAGTTTGTAATTCTTTATGTTTTAACTTTAATTCCGTTTTACTTGTGCTTACTTTAAGCAGCAATTACACTTTCCTTCAGATGTGAAGAGCAGGACTGTTTGGTTTATGAATTTGAGAAATGCAGGAACTCTGAGTGACACAAGGTAAAATGTATTTTGAGATATTCATATGAACATATCGGTTATGTATTTTAAAATAACTTATATACGTATTAAGACTACCAAACTGATGTAATGTTGATGTGATGCAAAGGGCAACTGCAGTTTTAGCTAAAAGCATCTTGTATGAATTTGGGAAGTTGCTTAGGAAATAACTCATGTACCTAAACGCAGGAGTTTAGCACCATTTCACATATGCCAGAGGGCATGAAATTTCTGCTTGTTCCAAGAGGATGTGACACAGTATCTGTTGGAGACTTCTCCCCTTCTGGTGCAGCGGTTGGAGGCACAATGAGGATTTTGCAGATGACTGAAATGGCTCTTGCCTTTAAGTGCCCAAAGTGCACCCTGAACCAGTACATGAATCCTGCCTGATCCAAAGGCTTTCTGTTCTCCATGCCCCAATGGACACCCCCATGTGGTGTCTCTCACATCAGTGACACAGAGCATATTTCAGTAACTGGATAATAAGAAACTTTTTTAAAATATATGTTTTATATTATCAACGGATATATATTATATATTCAGCCCATAGTAACTGCTTTATTGCTGTGTTAGCAAAAACTGAAATAATTTTACATAATTGTTCGTTGGTAGAGAGACCTCTCTACACACTCAGTTGAAAGCTGACACTATTACAGATGGAAAAACTTATGTGATTTAATTACATTTGGTTAATTAAACTGATACAGACTTTGTTCCACTAAAGAGAAGAAGAGAAGCACTCTCACAGGTGCTGTAAGCCTTACGTAATTGTCACAAGGGTGCTTTGAGACTCTCTGGAGAACACTGTAACTCATAAGTGTTAGTTCATAAGCACACTTTAAATAACATCTAATTACCAGGTTGTGTGGGTAATTCCAGTTGAGAAGGCAAAGGCTATACATAAACACAGCATGTGATATTAACGTTTCTAAACTGCGTATGGCTACAGCAAATTTTGTAGAGTAAAATGACATGCATTTCTAAACAGGAGATGCTTTTGTCTCTGTTTGTAGAGTTCAAAACTAAGCAATTCTTATACAAAGTCCTTTTGTGAAAATACCTTACTTTGAAATCTGACTCTGTTTACTAAGTGGGGGTTCGTATCCAAGGAAGTAAGTGCGTTTTCCTCAGTTAAGAGATCTCTAATACCAATTAATTTCAAAATTTCACCTCCGTTTATAAGGTGGATTGTCACCTACATCACCTTAAGAAAACTGCCTACTTTTATACAATCATTTCATGGTTACTCTTTCATCCAAGGTCATGGTCTTGGTATGTTTTTATTATAGGGAGAATGCTGTCTTCCATGCTTTTCGTCCTAATTATGGACTTCTGTGTCATTTGTAGCTCTTTAGATGAGACCACTTACGAGAAACTGGCTGAAGAAACACTGGACTCCTTAGCAGATTTCTTCGAGGACCTGACAGATAAGCCTTTTACCCCAGAAGATTATGATGTCTCTTTAGGGGTATGTTTTAAACATTATATTACCACTATGATTATTGTAGATTTTTTTTTCTTTTATTTGAAGGAGAATTTTAAATTAGTTACCTTAGTGCTGACACTTAAAATACACCTTTATTATATACTGACTGGGGCAACAATTCTGGTGAAAAGTACACACATACTGGTGTATGATTTGGGGATTTAAAATGTTTCATGTTTAGAGAAAGACATAGTACAGAATAATAAATGAGCACAAAAGGAGACAGAAACTGTTTTCCAATTTCACATTACACTATAAATTTTCCTAAACAGGCATAGATATCTGGCATAGCAGTCAGTTCCCTTCCGGTGAATACTGGAACATTAGGCCTACATGGCATAGTACATCACATGTAACTGTTGTAGCAGTTTCTCTGATTGCCCTGGAGACAGAGAAGCAGCATTCGTGTTGGCCGGGTGGCGTAGGTTTGTCCTGGCGTTGCTGCTGACAGCCTGTGGTGGAGAGAAGCAACAGGAGAGTGCAGAGTTTGGATAGATTGTTGCAGAAGTGAGACCAGAGCGTACATGGGTCTGGGGCGAAAGGCTGCTGTCACAGGAGACATTGTGTGGCTGGAGCCTTCAGTAGTCAGCCACGCACGTTCTTTTACAGGAGTGACAGAATCAGATCAATTTATTTAATTATTTAGTTTTATTATTTAATGTTTTATTTATATGGGGTTTTTTTTTTTGTTTTTATGTAAATTCAGTTCCTGAAGTGATGTATGTATTTCAGCCCTCAACATGAGGGTGCTGTTTCTCTCTACACTACTGACTGCTACACAGGTCTGTCATTACTGCAGTTTTTTGAAGTCACACAGCTACTGCTCCCTCTTCATGTCTTACCACAACGAGATTGCTTTCTACTGGCACTGTCAGTTAAGGTTTTATGCTCAGGGATGTTGAATTGCATGGTTTGGCTTTCACTGTGTAAAATACAAAACTAAAACAAAAGCCTGTAGTTTTGGACTTGCTTCTGTGTAGCTTCACAATGATAATTTTCATTCTGTATTTCTGATATCTAGGATATAACATAATACATTGTCAATAGCTTTCTGTTTAGCAAATACTATTTGTTGCTTTAATTAAGTATGTAGAGAATGTTACAAGTAATTGCTTTTCTGGTAAAAAGCATTGCTTAACCATTACTTTTCAGTATGTTTTAGGATATCAGAACCTATTAGCCTGATGTAACTATCTTAGGAAAAAATTAGCAATGGTTGAAATTTATCTCTGTAGTATTCTTAGACACTTCATTATGTTAAGCTGTTGAGTTATGTCATAATTTTTTTCTCCATCTACTCTATGGTGGAGTATGTTTGACATTGACTAATGGTAACACATCTTAATTTTTACCAGTGGTCCTTTGCTATATAGACTGTATGATGACAATTAATAATATGTTGTCATTTCTGTTAAAAGCAGAAGGTTAAGTAGGCCAAGTTTTAATTCCAAACAAACAGGGTCAGTGCTGCAGAAAGCCACAAGGTGGCGAACGCTATAAAGGTCTGTTGTGCCTGTTGCAAACGTTATTGCTTTGAGCAATTTATATCTTCATGTTCAGGGGGAAAAAAAAGGCTCTTTATAGAAGAATATTTTTGTTACCAGGAACTAGCAAACATTCATCCAGTAGTATAAAACACATACAGCAATATTTCTTAAAATATGGTAGAAGTATCTTGCAATTTAAGTTCTTAAAAAATCAAATTGTATTTTCTAGTAGTTCAAAAGTACTGTAAAATGTACGAGGAGGTGTTTTCAACACAGCAGTAGAGGTTAACCTCTATTTACTTTGCAAGGATAGAGCAACAGTACTCTCTAACAGCTGTCACACAGCATAAATAATAGTATAAATTTTTGTTAACTCTTTGGAGACCTATTTACCTATAGTGTTTTTGTAGCATGTAGCATAACATCATGGTGGATACTTAATATGGCACTAAAAAGCACATAGAAGAATGCTGAAACCTGTATATCATTATGCAGGCCTAATCCCCCATCCTGTTTTATTCTGCTGCATCTCTACAATTCTAATCCTGCTGAGATATGGAAAACTTGAAATTCTGACAACCAGAGAAGTAGCTTGTCCTTCTCTGCACTGTACCAATGTCCAGTAGAAATAACTGGCAGAACAACCTGATGGGACTTCTAAGGAGTCCCTTTTATTTTTATTGTATTGATCACAGATATAAATGCACTAACAATCACAGAAGCAGCATGGAAACTAAGGTAAAAAATCAGATCCTGGGAGTATTATTTAATGCCTGGTGATACTTGAGATATGGCAGAAACCAGTAACACTGAGTTACTTTGTAGGGGAAGGAAGCTTTGAGTTGCTGCTTGTGCTACAGAGTATGTTCGCAGGCAGTAGATACTTATACATGAAAGTATTTTTCCCCATAGTGAGTGTTTATACACAGCGAATAGCTCTAGATATAGATATATATATATAGATATAGATATATATAGATAGATATAGGTAGATAGCTCTAGTAGTATCCTCTGACTAAAAGCATGAAAAGTATGATACCCTTAAAGAATCTTTATTGTGCCATAGGGCTTGAAGTATTTGAGATACTGCAAAGTAAATAAATTTTTATCTGAATCATCACATTGCATTCTGTAGAAATGTTTCCCTTTTTAATTAGTATCATTCAGATCATTTTTGGATTAACTCCAGTCCAAGTATTCTTGTTTTTTCACTCTTAAAGTCAGAACAGAAAATATTTTTGTCAGTTACAAGAAATGTGAATCATGTTGTCAGTAAGAAATATGAGAAAGAAAGAGAAAATAGATGTTCATTAGGATAATGGTCTAAAGGTGGCATAACTAAAGGAAAACCAGACCTCATGGGGTTTAGAACTGGAACATTTTTGAGGTATGAATCAGAATTATCGAGAAAAATAGTGTTTATTCCCTGTTAAACTGTTACAGTTACTTAAAAATAGTAAATTGCGTGGCTCAGAAATCTAGCCGTGGCACATAAAGCTTCTTGACTGTGAACCACACCAGTTCTGTGTTGTTCATTAATAGAAAAAAGTTTTTATTGGATGATGTTTTAATCATTGCAAAATGAATTGCAGTGGTCTGGTCCTTTCAAGATGCCACGTTCAAGCTCAAGAGTATTATTTAAGTAATGCCATTGTGAATGAGATAAACACACTAAAACCAAACTCTAAGTAGAAGGTTCAAAGTCTGGATAAGACTCAAAGATATGCAGGTTGTGCTAGGTATTAACATAAGTTTTTAATATGTAGTGGTCATTCTTCCTAGCTATTATTGTTTGGGAGATGGTTGAGAGTGTGATACAGATATGTAAGTTTCTGCCTATCCTGTTACTTTGGCAACAATTACTTTATCTATAATAAAGTAATTGTTGTCAAAGTTACAGTATACACATTTTTTATTTCTCGCTTTCTTTGTCTTTTAAGAGTGGAGTACTAACAGTCAAACTGGGTGGAGACATGGGAACATACGTAATCAATAAGCAAACCCCAAACCGGCAGATTTGGCTGTCCTCACCCACTAGGTAAGTTATGTGTAAGGTAGTTATGTAATATCTGCAGACTGGGTGGAAATGTACTTCCCCTTGTTTATAGCATGGCACGATCATGTAATATCCTTCTCATAAGCAACCCTTCTACTCTGTATATTCTCAAAACGTGATATAAT
Organism: Daphoenositta chrysoptera; assembly: GCA_013397915.1. Taxonomy (NCBI): domain Eukaryota; kingdom Metazoa; phylum Chordata; class Aves; order Passeriformes; genus Daphoenositta; species Daphoenositta chrysoptera. Next base: position 104,097 of record VZRO01001320.1, read on the forward strand.
CTCCATGTTCAATAATGGTTTGGTATAGAGGTTCAGGGCACACTGCAATATGCACACTGGCATAACTAAATTAATACAGGAAATGTGTAACACAGAATTTTCTTACACTGTTTCAGCCTAAAACCACTGTCAACAGGAATATAGCCTACTCATAGAAAATACAACCAGCAGTGATTAAAAAGAAACAAACAAAGCTGTTAGAAAAAGAGCGATGATGATGTCATGATCTAAACCTCTCTTTGTGTTTTAAACAGGGTGGCTTCTTCCCTTTTAAGCTTGTGGGATTTCCTGCTTTATATGTTTATGTGTGCCCACACCGGTTGTTTTTGTCAAGCATCTGCACTTCACAGGAGCCTTAGCTAGCTGCTTCCTCTGCCTTTTCTAATGCTGTTTTTTAATCCATTCCAGGTTTTCTGGTTGGTTTCAGCAGGGGGGGCAGCCAGATAAGTGGGAAAATGCTGTAGCTGTTTCCCCCCAAAATCTGTACTCTTTGCCACTATCCCTGGAAAAGAACCCAGGGAGCTGATCAGTGTTACTGGTGAAGGAACCAGCTTATAAGATTTTTGCATCACTGACACACGGGCTTCATCTATTCCTGAAAACCAAAATTCAGACAATTCAGATAATTCTTGTTGAGCTCTAGTTGAGCTAAGACATACGTGCTCCAGAATATGGAGTATGGAGTTTGAGAAAAAAGTTAAATTTTTCCTTTTTATACTCCCTTAACTAGTATTATGATAAACAGTGGTATTTCCTGGAATATGATGGTATGTGGTCGCTTACTTCCTAACTTCTGAAAGGCAACTCCAGCAAATACTGTATGATCTGGACTGACATCTTCTTAACTGCAATCTGCTGGGGAGTGAAAGAAGCAAATGTTGCTGCCAGTAATCACTTGCACTGCATGTTTTGGAGCATTTTTTAGTAAATGTTGATCTTGAGTCTTTAAGAACATATGCTGAGGGAGACAAATTTGTCAAGATGTGAGACATTTTTCTTGGAATTTTTCTGACCTTCTGTTTGCTATTGAGTGTCTATATACCTAAGTGAAAACTTTACTTAGTTGACAGTTACTAAAAAAGGGCATGAGGAGATGTGTGCAACCTGCCAGCAGTGTGACTGCAGTAATTTCACGTAGCTCCTGACTGAAAAGACTTTTCAACCTTACACGATATTTCTTAGCAATACCTTAATGTGGTATTTTAGTTCTTTCCTCTTATGATTGAAAAATATATGCAGACTTTCCATGAGAAATACATTTAATCTATATTCAACTTTGTAGGCATTTTATAGAATACATACTGGATCTTTGTTTAAACAATTAAGAGTCACATTTGTACAGCATTTTGGAGATTCATGGAACTATGAAGGTGTTTCATATGCTAACCTGCTCACTGATATTTACCACATAACATTTAAAACCAGTTAAGATAACATACATATTTCTTTGTCATAGATTAAATGGTCTGTTTTAGCCTGATTTTCATGAATGACAGGATCCCATTCCATCGTTCTCTAGGTGCAGGAGAGTATAAACATATGCTTGTGCCACAGAGGTGAAGTGAGAAATACTTAGTAAAGTAACTGGAGCAGATAACCCTGATTCAGACAGTTACCACTTCTGATACAGACAGTGAGATTTCAGTCAAAGTGACTTGGATTTGTGCTTGCCTTTGTAACTTCTCATACACTGATTAGGAGTTGGAAAGTTCTTCATATTGTGAGTAATTCAGGATATTCAAGGTTCAGATCAGTGTTTATGCTTGCAGAGAGAGAACCTGCAGATTGTTCTTAGGTGTGTACAGGATAGTCTGTTTTCTAGCATACTTTGCAAGTTGGCTGTCTGAGTTCCAAGGTGTATGTCCTACAAGATCAAGGGTTTATCTGTTTATCCCAGATGATAATTTCATTCCTTTCTGCTTCTTTGCTTAGTTGATATTAACAGCAGTGAGTACCTTTCAGTCATTCTCCTATTTGACGTGTGGAGAACTTGGTGGATAGCAAGGTCTGGCATAGAACCCATGTGTTCAAGTTTCTTTCTTGATACTTAATGTAGGCCTGGAAAAATCAAGCCAGCAACAATATGATAACGCAGAGAAAAGTAGCATTTTAGGTATAAATCTCCCACATGCCAATATATTTGCTTTCAGAGCCTAATTATTTCTTTGCATCTAAAATGAAATGATTTGTGCTTTGCTCTGCTTAGAATATCTGCAAGAACTAATCAGTGGCATTAATTCAGCATTATACAAATATCTGTGATATTTGTGTGCAAGAAAATTATATGTGTGAGGGAAGAACGGGATAAAGGAAGAAGTTGTGGGGAAATCAGTGCCAAAAGCAGGAAGGGAAAGTACTTGTCTCCCCAGGAGTGACTGATGTATCTTGTCACCTTTCAGATATATCTGTTTCACGGCTCAGTAGTTCTTGACATATCGGGCCTTTTCTGCTCCACTTCCTCAGGCTGCCCACCAGCCATTCCCCATGCTATCTGTTCCTTTTCCTGGGCACTCTCTGGCATACATTATATATATGGGCTTCCAGCAATTCTCCTGAAATAATCTGTACTTACACAGTGTGTGATGTTCTGTTGTGTTTTTTTCTAGTGGACCCAAGCGCTATGATTGGACTGGACGGAATTGGGTGTATGCTCATGATCGAGTATCTCTTCATGAACTACTATCAAAAGAGTTTTCAACAGCTTTAAAAACTAAATTGGATTTGTCCTGCTTAATATATTCTGGGAAAGAAGATACTTGATTATATTCTACCTCATGGAAGTTCAAAGACTTCAAACTCAAGCCAAGCTCCTTCTTGGGCTGAAGTACCTGAGCTTAATTCTGTGCTTTTTCTTGGCATCAATATGTTGTGCAACAAAAATGAAAATAATATATTTTTTTCTCTAGTGCTCAGTCTTTGGATTTCTGTGTCACTGTTTAAATCTGTGTCTGTGGAGTACAGGTGGTTGAGGTCACCTATCCTGTCACTTCATTTCTTGCTTTCCTTATGCAGAATTCATGACTTCTTAGTGTCTGTAGACATGTTTGCATGTAAGGACTGACCCACCCGGTGACTTCTGACCAGCACACAAACACTGAACTTCTTCTGGTGAAACATTCATGCAAAACAAGAAATGCCTGTGAGTTACATTGAGATAAATTGTGGTACTGTGAATGTATTGCCTCTAAATTTGTGACTATTTTAAGTAACACATCATAGTCACATTGAATGTGTCATAATGCATGTAATGACAGTTTTTTCTCTTAGTATTGGAGAACTTTCTGTTTTCTCCAAACTCTAAATTGTAGTTTGTTTCACCTCGGGATTTTTTTTAAGCTAAACTTTAAATTACTTGGGGATTTGTGTGGCTCTAAGCATGATATGGAACTGGAAAGGCTAGTATGTAAAGTTTAAGCTGTACAGCAGTATCTCTGCACACATTTCATTCTGTTACTGTGCATTTCTGTTTCTCTACCTTTTTCTTCTCCAAGGAGTAAAAATACTTTTTTTTTTTTTTTGAGCTGAGCAAAATTAAGTTCATGGTAGTGAAAATTTGCACTGATTTTATTCTTCTGCATTTCTTAAGTGATTTTAGATTATCTTTTTATCACCATGATACAGCAAGGCTCCCCCGGCACCGAGCTGATGCAGAAATTTCTTAGAACCAAGTATGGTTCTTAGGCTGATGAAGCTTCATCAGGCTGTTAAATATGTGAAGGAAATAAACTACATACTCCAGATCTTAAAACAAAAACATTTAAAAGAAATAATGAATGGCAACACTTCAGCATTTGCACTTTGTATTATTACCACTTGCAGGTTTTAACTGCCTGTAAAATGGAAGGACCAAGTTGTTGACTAATGCATGAGGAAACAATTATACCATACTCTTGCAGATCGTGTGAAAAGATGTTCAGTGCAAAATATTTTTCTTCTTGGTTTCTCTAATGCTGTGGTTAGTTTGGCATGGTAATGCTTTAGCTTGACAGGTAATGATTGATTTTGTCATTGAAAAACAATAACTGTAAAGTGTTCTTGCCCAGTATTTGCATTTAGAATATAAGCATTGTTACCTGCTATTTCCCACTACTGAACAGAGAAACATTTCACTGGAAGTAGCTGTTGGTTAATGGTGCATGCTGTTTGTATGTTTTACAATCAATATAAATTTCAGCTCTGCCGGATGAGGTAAATACAATGACTCCCAAATCTCATGAATGTCATTAAAATACTACAGGGAGTTAAAAATAGAACATGTTTTTGCTGTTCTGAATTTAGAACACTGAAAATAATTTACAGCATATGGAAGTATGTGTTTTTTCTGTAGTTACTTTTATAATATTTAGCTTGATCTCCTACAATTTCAGATACTCATTTAAACACGTTTGTATAGAAGTTAATGACTTGATATTTGAATCGAGGATACTTTTTCCTGGTTATTCCTTTGCCTGACCATGTGTAATTATTTTTTCCAGTTGATTTTTCCAAAAATTATTTTTTAAGTAATTTGCACATAGTGTGACCATTAACATGCATCTGATTAATATTTGGAGGTTCATTCTCCATTCCCTTACATCTGGTGCAAATGTTTATAGCAAAATAAAGTTGCATGTAGAATTCTTAATTCATTATGTAAAGGTGTGATTTGAGGGTGTGATGATAAGGGTGACAGCCACAAATGTGTGCATACTTTTGAAGTCTTTCTGTTTCTTAAAACACGTACTGGAAAGATTCTGTTCAAACATGGTCAGTCGAGGTGGATTTTATAAGAGCAGTTCAGCTTTCACAGTTTACATGCCTTGCCCTGCCTCTGTAGCACTACTGCTATTTATGCAAACAATTTCCTGGGTTTAGGTATCTGAGTAACAAATGGATTTAATCTTAACTGGTGAAGATAAATAGTGTCAGCAAGTTGGAATGAGTTTTATCTCGATGTACAAAATGAATCAGAGGACGTGACTCATTTTTGCTTTAATACTTGCATCAAATTTTAAGTAGGGGCAAGGACTCCCATGAGCTGTGACACTCATACAATGGAGGCAGAGAACGAGCTCTGATCCTAATGTCTGACTGCCTATTGCCCCAAGACAAGTAACACTTCCGTACTATTTTTTATTCTGTAACTTACGGAATAGAGATTGTTGCGTAGTTCCCCACCTGACATGATGTCAATAGTTTCTTGTTCACCTCTCCCAAAAGAAATAGCTGAAGGACAGTCATTAAATATAGACTACGCACTGACAGTATCAATAAGAACCACTGTCTTATGGGCATTACTTTTTCCCACAACACAGGTGCTCCACTGTTGGTGAAGGAGAACATGCAGAATGATTTGGAAGGATGAATGTTGCCATTCGTAGCCTTACTGGCTGCCCAAGCTCAGCACATAACCTGGGTTTTGTTAGGTACATACAAGTTTTCACCAACTGCTAATCTGACCCGTGTTTTTTTTCTGGTTTCGGCTTACAGTCTGAAAGACCTAGTATGTCCAGCCTTGCTAAAATTCATTGTTTCCTCTATGTCCAGGAGTTCTTTGGAAGTCTCGATTCATTCATGTAGTCACGCCTACAGCAATTGCATGCAGTTTGCATTGGTCGCAAAATACAATCTTTGTTTGCCAGGATTACGTGCCTAAGTTCTTGTGTAGTGTTGGTTCGTTCATTTTCTTTTCCCCTTGTGGTAATTTGTAAGAAAACATTACCTCTTCTTTGCAAGATTGTTCCATGTGATAAAATCATTACATCTTACTTCCTTCAAATTCCCAGTGTCTTTTGGCAGCTTCAATAAATGGGATAAAGGCCTGTCCTGAAGAGGAGGTAGCAGAATAAGGGAAAGGGGTTTTACAGGAAGGTTTGTGTTTGATTATTTTTAGCTTCTGGTTAGTGGCTGAACTCTGTGATTATGCTAACCAGCTGTATAATATGTGGGAGTCCTGAGGAGGAAGGCAGAGGCTTGCCAGAATACCTGGAAGAACATTCAAAATAGTAAAGGAAGCATGGGAGGGGCAGAAGCAAAGGCTATCAGGAATAGATTAACTTTGCCCAACAGCTGATGTCGTTGGCAGGGCAAGGAGAGACATGGGGCAAACTGCTTCATGTTGTGGCCCTTTAGGGAATGGTGTTTTAAATTTAGACCACACCACTATTTATAATTGTAACCAATCAAACATGTTCCAGTCCATTTTGCTGTTGAGATTTTTTTTTTTTAAGTCCTGTATAAAGATAAGAGAAAAATTGTGTGGAGTTACATCCATCTCTATCCCAAATTGTCTTTTATGTAAATTGTACTGCTGGCAGTTGCAGAACAAAGAAAAGATTCATGCCTTTTACTGAGGGAGATGGCCAGTGGAGACTGCTTTACTGGGGATAGGATAAACAGAGCTCTGAACAATTAAAGTATTCTAAACAGTTCCTAATTACAAACTTTTTTTGGAATTCAGGTTAAGGACAGAGACAAGTTTAGATAAGAAAACAATAGATGTTTAAAATAAGGCTGCCCTCTCCACTTTCCTGAATTGACTTTAAAATTGTTTGTATCATGGTAGTCATGCGAAGTGATCAGTAACACAATGAGTAATTTTGCAAGCATTGTTACTTTACAGATGTAGGCTCTTCTACTAGCCATCAATGTTCTCTACTGTTCTACTAAAAAAAAATATCAGTGGTTCATTTAATGTGTCCATAGTCTTACTCCTCTTAACAGCATTTTAGAACCATTAACCAAGCATCCCAAGGCCACTGTTACAAAAGATTTGGAGAACTAACAGATGAAGTTTTAAAACATTCATTAAGGAAACAGGCACCCACCACAGTGTAAACCAAGTGATCTGACACATACCTGGAAGACTAAATTTCCATTCCTTGTGCCTTGATTCTGCCTCAATGCAATTTTGTATTACATGCTGATCACAGAGTTAGTCTGTTGCTGACTGAAAACATCAAGTTTATGAATTAGTCCTGAATTAGTCTTTTTTTTTTTTTCATTTTCCCTCTGATTTTTGCCGTTGGGGCTTTTAGACTGAAATGGACACTTGAAGGCTAGTGTATACACATGCATGTTAATTATTAACTGTAGTACAAGCAGGCTTTTTCCATACAATATCTGAATGCAGTTTCGTATTTGCTGTAATAAAATAGGTTCTTTCCAGGGCCTCGTTCCAAAGTCCAGGCCCTTCACGAAGAATACTGTTTGCCTTCTTTATCTTACTTTCTGTATGAGACATAGTGCATGAACTGTACCTATTGAGGAAGAAATTTATCTGAGTTAGAAATGCTGTGCGAATCTAGAATATTTCTCACCTGCAACTAGCAACAAACCAGAAAACTTGTAAGTAGATTTTGTTCTGCAGGCCTGATACGGGTAGGAGTGTGCTGTTTAATTTTAGAGGGGCTTGCAAGGGGTTTAGCTGTCCACCAGATAAGACAGCAGATAAGGAATTCCTGGTGACATTTAGTGCTTTACAATGCAAAGAAATACGACTCCCAAGAATCCTGCCAGGGCTGTTTGGCCTTGCCTTTCTCATCTGGGTTGCCGGACAGCAGTGATGCCGAAAGCTGATACCTGTGGAATGCCAGCCTGAAGTGTATTTCTCTCATGGTATGTTACAGTTTCGGGAAGAGTATTGGTGGACTTGCAGAGTGACGCGGAGTGTTCCGGGCTGGAAATGGAGCTACTCTGCCTTCTGCTAATCTTGTGTATTTCAGCTGAGAGTGATGGTGTGAACAGAGCCCTCCTGAGCTGTCAGTAAAGCGGCCGCAGCTATTCTGTGGTAAATGGCAGGGAAAAGCAGAGCCGTACGTGGAACACTGCACCATGGTGTTAAAGGCTGTCTCAGAGGTCTTCCCGTTAGAAAGGTTCAGATGGGCAACGATCCCAAGTTCCAAACAAAACACTGATGTAAACGGAAAACACACCCAAGCGCGGGGCTGGGTGACGGTGCGCCCCGCCAGCGGCGACTGGGCTCCGTCGTGGCCCGCCCGCAGGTCCGTTCTGCTGCCCGGGCCGGGCGCGGGGTGCCCCGGGCAGAGCCGGGGACCAGACCCGGGGGGCAGCGCCGGGGTCCCCGCCGGGGGACGGGACGGGCAGAGAAAAGCCGGGGGGCGGGGCGGCCTCGCCGCGGTGACTCAGCGGCGCGGAGCACCGGGCTGCGACCGGTATTTCCTGTTCCCCCGCCGCCGCCGCGGGCGCTGGTGTGTGCGGGCGTGGGCCGGGGGACCCGGCGAAGGCACCCCTGCACTGGAGGCGCGGCAGCCGCAGGTGGGGACACGCCTAAGGAGTGGGTGCGCTGCCCGCCCCGTCCGACCGCCGCCGCCCCTCCCCTGTCGTCCCCTGCCCTCTCCTCCCCACCTGGGGGCGAGGCCGGCACCTGCGGCGGGAGCCCGCCCCGGCGTGGC
>VZRO01001320.1:112683-131897 GCA_013397915.1 Daphoenositta chrysoptera
TCCGCGGAGCCGGACCCGCCGCGCCCCGCGGGGCCCCCGGCCGGTCCCGCGCCCGCCGCGCACCTGGGCGGCGCGAACAGCCGGGCTCGGCCGGGATCGGCTTTTCTCTAACGGGATTAAGCGGCTCTCGGTGACTTTTTCCGTGATAAGTACTTTCCGGGAGAGTGCGATACTACGTGGAAAGTGGGAGAGATGTCACCGGCGAGTCGGGGTGTTTGTTTACCCGGGTTATTCCCCCCCGGGGGGGGCGGGTTCCCCGGCCAGCCCACGCCCCCGCCGTCGGGGGCTTGAGCTGCCTTTGTTGCACAGAGAATTCCTGAAATCTTTATGTTGGCACATCCCGAGTGGATTCCAGCCGTGCCTTGGGCTCTGGCTAACTGGGTCAGGGGAAGTTTCAAGTTAACAGGGAACTGTGAAACAAAAGAACAGGCAGTTCCAGAAGACAAATGTTTAATTGCCCTGTTAAAGTGCCTTGGCACCGGCCGTGTTTGCGATGTTGGAGCCCAGGTGCATTAGATTTTCATCCTGGAGTGCCAAGGTTGATCTATCAGTGGCATGCACTTGCTTTAGTAGAAAAGCAACTTGCCCTTATTTACCTCCTACTTGAAACCTGTTCGCGTATTTTTTCCAGCATGAGAAAGTACATGCTGTTTGAACATAACTTGTGTAAGAGTCATATAACCAATCAGAAAACTTTCATGCTTCCAATGTTGCTTTCTAGTAGTTATTCACTTGAAACAGAGAAAATCTCTGAATTATCTGCTTCCTAGCTTCAGTTTATTAAATCGCATCGGTTCCCACAGCTAAGATGACACTCAAGGGCTCTAGGCCCCACAGCTGTGCTCCAGCAGAGACTGCAAAGGTCTGCTTTGTTTTAACCTTTGGATGTGATTATCAAGGTCGCATCATTTGCAACAAAATAATTTATCTTTCCTTTTGTTCCGTCAAGTTTTATTTTAAAGCTTGAGAATTGTGATTCACCTATAGTTCAGGCAAAATAAAAGAGAAACGAGTATGTGCTATGACTGACAAAACTGCCTCTTTCATTTATGGAGCATTTGTTGTCTAAGGTTTTAACTATCAGCTCTTTCAAGTAGTGATCCTTGTCAGCATCCATGAAGTCCTGACGTGGCAAGAATCAGGTACTGGAAGGCACAGGAAGTTTACTTGTGTGAATTAATACTAATTGAGAGATCATCAGGCTGCTTTGAGAGATTTTGAAATGTTTTTCATTTAGTAAGCATGTGTGTGTCACTTAGACATGGTCAGTAAGATTTATATTTAGTATAACATTATTATGAGGATTGTGAGGACTGTCATCAGGCTTGAGGAAGTTTTCTGCATGTATTTGACTTTTAGTGAGTTTACTGTTATAATTGCTTCCGGACTGTTACATGCAAACCTCTCAGGCCCTAAACATTGGTTTCAAGTAGCGGTAGCGACTCCTCTTCCCTTTACAAAAGGATGCCACTCTGGAATGGAGAAACTGTGTCTAATTGTGTTTTGCTACTGCCCTGTATCACTGTCAGTAACTACTGAGGTGCTTAGTGCTACTGCACCGGGTTTTTGTGAGACTAAATGTGAGTGTTGGGAATTAGGCAGTGGAATTGGGGTGATCCCAATACTTTGCATGAACTGTAATCTAAATAGGGCTCTTCGGAATGAAGCATCAAAGTAATTAAGTGTCTGATACTTTTATGATTGCTTAATCCCCCCTTTCCTGGTTCAGTGTCCCCTAAGGACAACCAGGAAATCTTTCTTAGTGATTAAAACAATGTTTAGGCAGTGGCATGGTTTACAAAATGGGATGTGCCGTACCTTTATAAAACCTATATGCTTAAAAGCGTTAGAAAGTTCCTGGACCGTAGTAATCCTGAACTGGGGAATGGCCTCATATTCCAGGACTACTTCAAGGCTGCATTTAACTTAGAGCAAATCTAGGTGATAGCATTTGTGTGTGTGTTTTAATAGTTACCAATCTTTTCTTTCTCCATAATTTCCTTGTAGGGTAAAGGAAATCTCGTGTTACAAGACTGTTCACTTTTAATTGTTGTAATAACAGTACTTACGTACTCAGGGACAGTGTAACTTTTGTCATACCGTGGCTGCGTCAGCTTCACTCTATTAATAGTAATTCTGGAACTGGTCAGTCTAATGACAGAGGGACCAAAACGGCTACAGATTTTTGAGGTTAGAGATTTTCAAGTCTGGTTTATTTTCAAATAGGTATGAAAATTCTAATTGCTGGGAAAAAAATAATTTATTAAATTTGACAATTGATCCTTGGCATCAGCTGTAGAAAGGCTGTGGAACTTAATCCCAAATTGCAGTGGACTTCCGTGAACTTCCGAAAACTTCTCAAAAATGAGACAATCTATTTGTAAAACAAGTATTTTTGGCAGCAAGTGTGTTGGACATAATTTTGTCTTCTAATATATGGGTCTTGCTATAGTGAAGAATGTTTGCAAATGGTATGTTACCTACAAAGATGGGAGCACTGGCATGGGTATGACTGGTTTTGCATGACCGTGCTGGCATACACGCACCAGTGCACGTCATCTTTCAGAGTCAAAGGTTCTGTCTCAGTCCCATGACCAAGTGCTCTAAATTCATTGAGAAACTACACAGTCAAAATAGAGCTGTTCAACCTCAGGCGCTTTTCTCACTTATCTAAACCTATCTTCTTCCTCAGAAAGAACAGCACTGTGTTGGATCCCTGTCTGCTCCCTTGAAAACTTTGCTTACAGCTTGTTCCCAGAGTTTTTGAAGCCTTCTGTTGCTTTTTAATTGTCTTTTATGAATACTTGGTTTATCCTGGTCCCACTTCAGAAAGTAATTTTTTTTTTTCCTGAGTAGGTAATTTATGATTTAGAACTTGCTGCAATTATGTGGGTATTTTTGTTTGGGGTTTGGGAGGGTTGTTTGTTTGTTTATTATTTGTGGGGTTTTTGTTTAGTTTGGTTTGTTTGGGATTTCTTTTGTTTTTATTTTTGGAGGGGGGGCTGGGGTTTTTTTTGTTGTTATTTTGCTTTGTTTTGTGTGTTTTTTGGGTTTTGTTTTCGTTGGGTTTTTTTGTTTGTTTGTTTGTTTGTTACCAGACAAAGCCAGCATTCAGCTGTAGAGAGCTGAGGTTATTTTTTGCTTAAATATTACATCATTTAAACAGGTACTGACTGCATAGTAATTAAACAGCTTGATGCAGCACCAAAGTGCACTCAGGTCATTTAATACATTAAACTATTAATGTTTGAGTTAGGTTTTAGTCGGCTTGTTATTGGGATTTTTTGTTTTGCTTTTCTTTTAAAGCAGATTGCTTTTTGAAAGTGCATGTCGTTAGGCAATATTGCACCTTTCTGTTTCAAATGAAAATCCAGACTGTGTCAACTCCTTTCTGTTCAGTGTAAGATGGCCCTTGCATTTGTGAATGTATTTAGAAAGTTTATGATCCAAGCTTAGTAATAACAGAGTGAGCTGTGGGAGCTCTGGTTTGATATCTGGTATAGCATCTGCCCTGGTGTGTATTCATCAGCTGCAGGCTTTGTTTTTAGGAAACATGAGCTACCCAAGTCTTCCTGAATTTAGGTCAGCATTGTCATTGTGCATCTGAGTGTTGGAGCCTCAGATAACCATGGTTGCTAATCTAGGAAGAAAACGAAACTCATTAGTGCTCTCTTTTCACATGAATAACGTGAAAACGACAGACAAAAATACTTTCTGATACAATAGTAGGGTCAATCAGAAGTGTGCAAGGCAAAATATAAAGCCCTTTTGTTCTTTTTTTTTGGGGTTTTTTTGTTTTTTTTTTTTTGTTGGTTTTTTTGTTTGGTTTTTTTTTTTTTTTTTTGCAACGCCTGCTCCCTTTCCTGCTTTAGTTTTGCGCCAGCAATCCAGAACTGCTTTTGAGAAATTTCTTCTAATTTCTTAAAGGTGTGCAATTACCTGGGGTGTGGTTTATAGGCATGTGAAGTGTCACATTTAGGATGTCTAGTTCGATGTAGGTATGTTTTCATTGACTTAGGGATGATATATTGGGCCACTGTGGCTTTTTCATAAGACTGGCTCAATGATACCTCTCCCAAGAGCATTGTGTTGTTGAAATTCTATCGTACCAAACTAATTTTTTAACATCAGCATTGTATTAATAAACTGAGCCTGAACTTAACAGTGCAATCTCATAATAACCAAGATTTCACATGTTGGTTCAAGCTATTTGTTACTTGCTTTGCCTCATTAATTTTTAGTTGGGTTTTTTAAGGCTTTAGAGAAAACCCATCAATCTCTCCTGCACGTCACTCTTAACAGCAAGGCTGTCTGTAGTCTGGCTTGCACTCTCTATTCTAACATCTGCTTCATCATCTAGCACTGCTTAATAGCCAGCAGATTTGACTACTGGTGTCTCTAGCCTCCTTAGCACAACTTTGTATAAGCTGATTCTGAGAATCTCCAGGAACATATGGACTGTTCAGGGAAGGGACGATCTCTAAGGAGGGGCCAAAAGCAACTGCAATCCGTGAAGCTGTGAGAAAGAAGTTTCCAGGTCCTCCTCCTCTCTTTTCATTCCCACCTCCCACACTCCCAGTCTGATCCTTGATGCACCTCAACTTTAAGGTTTTTTTAACATATCAGGCTTTACATATGTGTTGGTTGTGGCACAAACAAAACACATGTGTGTTCTGGAAGTTAACAATTAACTGTCACGGTTATTCTTATCACTTGAGCAAAAACATGCAGGCAGAGATGCTTGTTTCTTTGCTCTCTTAATAAGAGGATTCTTTGATCTGTAGCTATTACACAGATTTTTGTTGAAAGAGGAGAAAGAATAAGATTTTGGTTTTTTTGAAAGATGGAAAGTAATTTGTGGCTGCATTGGGCAATGTTTGTCTCTCTTTTAGTTGTGTCTGAAGTGACTGAAGATGTGCTCATGCTTCTGTCATCAGTTTACATGAAGCATGCTCTACTTCTAATTAAGAGTGTATGACTGTTTTCATCTGTTGAGGATTAGAGCAAAAGGAAGCTTTTGCTTTGATCTCGTAAATGTTTCTTTAATGGAGAAAAAAGCTCTGTCATTCTTTCCCCATTCTCAGAAATACATTGTACTTTCCGAGGCATCACTTGTGTGTTCCCAGTTAGGAAAACTGTGCTGTTGTCTTTCCAATAAAACTTGGTTTCTGTTCTTCCTGAAAAAATACAAAGACAGAAAAAGTGGAGTGGGTGATAATTCTCCAGCAGGAAACAATGGCTGAAGGTATGTTTTAGACTTTTTGTTTGCTCTACAAAAGTCATCCTTCACTAACAATGCATGTACTAGCAGCTTTGAATTTCTGTTTCCAAATAAAATTGAAGGAAGTTGATAAACTGTGAGTCAGTCTTTCTCCCTCTAGATACCTGGAGATTTCACGCGGCATTTAACCGAAAGCAGTACTTGGGAGTAATTTGTGCTTATTGTGTGGGCTTGGCTTCTCTGTGTACAGCACTAGTCATGGGGCTCCTTTTCTAATCAGAATTAATATGCTTTGTTTAAAGAGACAAAAGATGGGCCAGAGCTGTACTTAATGCTTTTTAGACATTGCAAAGGACTGGCTTTGAAAAGTATTGTGGGGAAGTTTTTAAGAATTATTTCTTAGATCTACAAGGGGAAAGTTTAGAGTTTAAAAAGTGTTAAGTGAGAGGTTGAAAGAAACATCAAAACTTCATTGGACAAAGTGTGGTAATACTGAAGTTGTTAATGAAACCAACTTTGAGGGAAGACTGGATTTTATCAAAATATTTCTGCTTTTGAGTAAAATAGAACCGTCATGGACTTCTACAGTCAGAAGATCCTTAAATGGTGGAATTGTCAAAAACTGCTCACTTCTTATCATGTGTTTTCCTTCTCAGTACTGCCTTCACGATAGAGCTACCAAAGCTATCACTAGTCAGGATGCATGCAGGCTTAATGACGTTAGCTGTGCTTGCAGGCTTCTAGTACTACTCTGCTTTCCTAAGCTTCTTAATGTTGTATACAGATGTTTAAAGTTGTAGTTAAGTGATTTTTTTTTTTTTTGACCTGGAGAAGTAATTTTTTGCTTAATTAATTCATGTAGTTTTAATGTATTAATTATTTTACTTAACACATCACTGCATTTCAGACTACATACTCTTTTATCAGCCTGCAGCTATGTAGGTGAAAAGTATTTTTTTTCCTCTGACAATTGTAGTGGTATTCCCTGAATCTAAAACATGCTTGATATTTTTTTTGCTCTTCTGAGATCAGTCACGTAGTTTGATATTTAGTAATTACTTGAGATAGTTCAGTGTGTGCATGTGCTAACATAACCTATAAATGTGATTGAATATTAAACACCAAATATGGCTAATGCAGGATTGTAAGTAACGTAGGATCTGGAAACAGTTATACAAATCCTGTTGCTAAAAGCTAAATATTTTACAGCACAAGAAATGAAAATTAGCTGCTTTCTTCTAGCATGCAATATGATACAACGCCAACAGAAATACACACATGCCTAATAATACTAAGGAATAAGTAATATGCACAGTTCCAGGCTTCAGTCTTCCTGTCACATCTCTTCTTTCTATGTTTTTATCTCTATTACTGCATAAGTGCATAATATTTATATAATATATGTAACTACATATATATATAAGCATTCATTTCTTACTATCTAAGAAGCATTACATCAACATTTCCTTGATTAATTTTGCAATCAAGTACATCTCTTTGAATACTGCAATTTGACAGCGCTGCAGTGTTTCTGAAATGTCACTGTTACTTCTTTCAACATGTGCATCTGTCTCCACCTTTGTAGTTCATACCTGAGGTCTTTGGCACGCACAGTTACTTACCTCATGGCTAGAACAATTTTGACATGGGACGTAGCTCCTTGGCATCACGTGAGGCACATTTGAATGACTAGTAGGTATCATAATGGGAGTCTCTAGCTTTCTTAATTCTGTACAAGCCACATAAGGAAGTATTTCTCCATGCCTTTTCTGAGTAGATCACTTAAATCCCTCATGACACTTCTAACGTAGAGAGCTTCCTGGTGCTCTGGTGCTTTCTGGTGAGGAAAGTTAAGGCAAAAGCTATTTTTGTCTGTCACTGTCTAAAATGGTCTCAAGTTTTCTGTGCAGATCTCTTTTATTCCCTGGATGGATTTGACACAGAAGTTACCTAGTGCTCCATTAGCAGTTGAAAGATTATAGACAGCAGAGATTTAGCAAAGGATTAGTCAATTGGAGAGTGTGCATTATCCAGCCAGGCTTAGAACCGTGATTGTCTCTTCAATCATTTTCATTAGTGTCTTATTCAAAGATCGAATTACATAACAATGACGTTTCTGGGGAATCTGGTAGGAGTTTTTCTTTGGTTTCTCTCTCTCTTCTACTAACTATCCAAGCCTGGGAGAGGGAGAAAAAACATTATTTTTATGCTTCAAACTTGCAGCATGTTTTAAAAAGCAGCCTTTCAAATAAGTGAAGAGGAATGACTTCAGTTGCAGCATCTGCATTTGGATGATAACTTAGCGTGGTGGAACTCTTGAGAAAGGCAGGATGCGGTACAAGAAATACATAACTATTTTAGAAGCAGCGATAGGTATTACTCCCCTTAACAAGAGGGAACTGCTTCCTGAGGGTAGACATGCAAATCTGTGGCAACATCCAGGGTAAGTGTTAAAAAGCAATCAGTGAATAACTATGGGGAAAATTGTGCTCACCTTGAATCATGCATTTTTACAAGTTGTTATCAGAAAGAGGAGTTATTCATAAAACAGGTAATCTTTTTTTCTATTTTCCAAGCTCTGTATCTTCAGCAGTTGTGGTTGAACTTAGTGGTTTCATTAGATTTCTTTGTACTCCCTGTCCTTGGCTAGAGGAATAACTAGGAGAAGGTGTTATTTCTAAATCAGGAGTTTGCTTAAGAACAGAAAGGATAAACATGAGTATTCTCATCAGAACAAAAATGAAATGGCTATTTTGTATCTTTTGCTTGCTACTGACCTGATGTATGTGTGTGTTTCTCCTCTCCCCATTTAAAAATATGCGTATTTTAATTTTTATCTGTAAGAGAAGCAGTTTCTAAAATGAGAAAAGAAAAATACTTTTGTCTGTGCAGACAACTTTACTTCTCTGCTTAGAAGCAGGAGTTCGTCATACTTAGGAATACTGTTTCTCTTCAGGAAGGTTTTTCTGATTTTTGTCAAAAACAATTCTGAGTGCTTTCTTGTACCACACAACTTGAGTATTAGGCTTCAGAAAAACCCTTCTGTATGTAATTGTTTCCACCAAAAACATGTGCTGTGTGGAAAACGGGGTTGCCATTCTCTCCCACCTGCCCCAGCATGAGTAGCTCGGATAGTTGGGTGTCTTCACAGCCCTTCTGGTCTCTTGTTTTTTTGTGATACAATAGAATGCTGTCACCTTGTTTCAGACATTGCAGAGGAGTGCAAACTATGTGAGGCTTTTGTCCAAGACCAGTTAGTATGTTTCTCTTGGTTTGGAATAGTTCTATGTAAGCAAGACTTCAAAGAAAAACTTGGATTATAATAGTGGTTGTTTTACTCTAACTGAATTCAGATTTATCCTGCAATTTTTCCACAAAAGCGCTTTCTTTAATGCTGGTAACAACAGTAAAAGCAAATAAACTACTATGTATCATGATTTTTATATTTTTTTTTTCAGATCTATCACCAGAACCACAAAAACTAGTCTAGAAAATGCACTTACGGCAATGGTTTTGTTCCTTTTTATTAACACAAATGTTCTACAAGTTGGTCCTAAATTTCCAGTGTCATGTTAATGAGTCCTTGTAGGGCTTTTTGTTAAAAACTTGCCCATTAAAAGGGATTCTCAGTACAGTCTGTTTGGACTCAGGACAGTGGAGTGTCCTAGACTGTGACTTCCTTTGATTGTTCCATATAAAATATTGACATGCGAATCTCTGATTTTTTCAGCTGTTCTTTATATGTTGATAAAATGGTACATGATGGCTCCTGCTATTTTGAGAAACTGTGTTGGAAAGCAATGATATATTCTTGTAGAATTCTTCTTAGTTTTCAAGTGGGTTAGTCTGGCCGGAGTCACAGCATGAATCAAGTCCTCTAAAAATGAAACTTATTAACTGTAATGTCTATTTCTTTTGAAACTGTGACTGTTTGTCTTTCATCTACTACTGAGTATTTGTCAGTATCAAAGTACAAAATACACTGTTAAAATTTGTTTTTATTTCCAGCATTCTTATTCGGACATCTCCCTAGTTTCAGGGAGCGGTTTAGTTAATGTAACTGTTATACACACTTGGAATTTCAAGCTGGTTAAGATGTATTTGGATTATGTTTGGATTTGCCATTCCAACAGCTTCAGAAAAGCAGAAAAGCTGTTGTCATTGGACTGTAATAGGGATCCTTTTAATGTTTTTATTAAAACTTTCAGGGAATGAAAGTTTGGTAACCAGCAAAGTTAACTGAGTTGACAAAAAAAGTGCTGTTCTTTTCGTAGCTGCATTCTGCTTATTTTAGATGACTGGAATAAACACACTAATAACTCACTTTGCTACGATAGGCTTATCACTTGACTTATAGAGGTACCCCTTCGTAAAAAAAAAAAAAAGTTTCATAAGAGTGTGTGTGTACAGAAAAAATTTGTAACATAATGAGACACTTTCCAAAACCAAATACTGAATATAGGATATAGAGGTCCTCATTTGTCAACTCCTCACTGCACAAATTCAGGTCCATAATTAAATACTTATTTTTCTTATACATATTGTAAAATAAAAAATAGCACTAGAGTGTGATGCTAGGTCCAGAGCCATTGTTTGAAAGTTGTAAGAATTCTGCTTAGAAACCCAGACTACTGTGCAAAAGAAAACAGGAAAGGCAAATACGTTATTTTGCTAAGATATTAATTTATATTTCTGTATCAAAGACATTACAAAGTTAAGTTTTTCTACTTTCATCTTTCCTTGGAATAGTGATGTAATTTCTGTGACAGATTGATTTTTATAAAGTTTGACAAAGGATGGCAGCAGTGGTAGTTAGGTTTAGCTTGCTTGTGTGACTTTTCTGTAGCCCTCAGAACAGTATTTGGTGCACAACCCGGAACAATAAGGCTGAAGTTTGTTCATAATGCACAGTATAGCTTGTGCTGCTCTTTGGTGGTCACATAAACTCTTATTAAGCATCTTTTTGTTCTGCAACTTCGGAAATCGTGCCTTGATTTAAAACAGTAATTTACTTTTAGAAAGATGCTTTTATGCTGGAAGAGCATGGGGAGAAAGGGGAAAATAACCTTCTAGTTTCAGGTCTGATGTCTGGCAGGTGCTTGCATTGTTGCGTGTTTTAAAAAGTTAATCTGAAAAAAAAAATGTATTTTTAAAATATTTTAGAAGTTTTGATTTTGCTTTTTTGAACCTGTGACCTCATTATAGTTGAACTCAGGAAGAAGTGGGTGTCACACACAAGACACATCAAAACTTGGGCCAGACTTGTAGACAGTTGGGGAAGTTCTGCAGAATTCTTTCAGTATCTCCTTCTTCCACCTCTCAAGCCATCTAGAAATGGCTAATGGAGTATTAACCACAGTGAAAAAACATCTATACATTGCAGGGTGGGGGGGAACAAGCAAACAAACTCAAACCTGCTAGAAGTATGGCTGACATACTTTCCTAGGGAAGTCTGGCTATATCCTTCTTTGAAGATGGAACACTCTGGAAAGATGTTTTTGAGAGATGAATTATAATTGCTGAGTTGCGTAAAATTACCGAGTTGCATGTTGGTTTTCTTTTAAAAACAAAACAAAAGCTACCAACAAACCCTAACCACTGGCTCATGTTTCTATTTCTGTCAAAAGTTCCTTCTTCGTCTTAGTGAAACCATTGATTTTCTCTTTTCCTACCGGCGTAATTAAGGACTAGACAAGAGCTCAGGGAGAGGGGGAGCCCCGTGACAGGGATGCTGAATGGAAGCTAAGGTGCTACCTGTGCCCAAGGGGGGTAGCTAAAGCCTGTTGAGCAGGGGAAGGAGGACAGAAGATTACACTGGGAACTGTTTTCTTTCTATCATTTGGCAACTGAAGTTCTTAAGTTACCATCTGATGTCATAGGAGCACATGTATCTGGTGGTTCTTACTGAGGTTATGCTCAAGATACAATGCTGTTACTAGCGTTCCAGTGTACAGTCTTGTGCAAGCCTAACAATCAGACTAAAACTAAACTGAAACAAGAAGCCAGGTGGTTTGTGGAGAGCACCAGTGCAACAAAGTAACTATAACTGTGCTTCCTGTCAGTACCCTATTTCATTGGCAAAAACGCTTAATTGCTTTGCATGCAGGCTTGTGTGTAAATATTGCTGAGTATCTCCTTTTTCCAAGCACTATTTCCACTTGATTGACAGGGAAGCTAAAGCCAAACTAATCAGGGAAATATATTTTATATCCTCTTTATCTCTAGGACTTCAGTGTTCCAGGCTTCACAATCACTCTTTTGTGGTTACACGTGCATTAAATGAAACTTTGTTTTTCAGGGAGCAAACTACTGCACTGCCGTCTCCTTGTGAGTGGGACTGGGAGCACAGCTGTACACCGAGCCCAAAGCTTCGCACAGCAAGTAGACAACGGCACTCAAAAATCCTCATTCCTCCCAAGGTACTAGTCAAGTTGCATCAGTTAGAGCTGGCCATTAGTTTAAGATGATGTATTCTTGTCATGTGATAGCTAAGATGTATATTCTTTTAGCTATGTTTTTACAAGGTTTTAATAAATTGTACTTAGTAGAGTTATATGAAATTAGAACTAGTTCTTTTGAATTCCCAAAGAAACTTAAAATGATTACATGCACATTTGCTGAAAACTTGATGATGTACAACAGGCCTCCAGAAGAGGAGAGGTTTCTGCAATGAAGTCAATATTCTGCTAAAGTTATGCAAATAACAATGCACAGGCCTGTACTAGTTCATCTGTTAGCTAAACATTGGTAAAGAATGGATGTAATCTATGATGATGTCTTCAGCAAATATAAATATTTAGCATGGACTTGGGGATAAATAAATTACTTTAAGCACAAAGGGTAATATTAATGGGAGTTGCTTAGTGACTCAGTCAGTCCTGGGAAACAGAATAGCCACACACAGGGAGAGTTGTTTTGCTGCATATTTTCTTACAGTACATCATTAAGGTAAATATAATCCTTTTGGCATATTAACCTTGCTTTTGAAACCTTTTTTCAAGTGCTTCCAGAAGGACTATAAAAAGCGTCCTTAGTTTTATGTGTTGATCGAACGTGCTTGGCTTGTTTTTGAAAGTCATTAACAGATGATGATTTTAAGAGAGGATAAGGTTTTTATGCTGATGTTTTACAAAACTATAATTGACTTTTATTCTTGAGATGAATAGCTATTGCTGATTTAGTAATTTACTTAGAAACGTGCATATCTGTTGTCCTGACTTTCTAATTTGTGAAATACTTAACCAAAGCTACTTCTCTGTTTAATTTTCTGGGAGAGAGGGAAAATTTGATCTGAGAATATCAGTGAAACATAACTAGGCAGGAATGTCTCAGCTGAGGTCTCCAGCAGCCTCTGACAGTTTCCTCAAAACAAAAACTTTCAATGGTAGGGTATGCAAACTTTACACCAAGGAATGTGGATAGTAGATAGCTCAGCTCTTGGCAAAAGAAACTCCAGAACCATTTATCAGCAAGGTCAAAGATGTCTCAGAAGGTGCATCCAGCTGCTTTGTCTATGGGCTTCTAGGGGCTGTAGAAATGGCATGTAGAAAAAAGTGAATGACTGGTATGGCTGTGTCCATCTGCTTTCTCCCTGATTGTTCTTGCTGTTCTCTTTTGGACTCCTGCCAGCTCCCTTTAGTCATTTGTGAAAAACACCACCCAAAAGTGGGCATTAGTACCCTAGCTGGGACCTTGCTGTTACTGAATAGGGCTGCAGAACTGCTTTGTTTCTTAATAATCTCGTCAGCAGGAGGTTTGCCAGTATAAATAGGATGGGGAGAGGCAGAGCTTTGAAGCATAGTTTTCGTGCTCTAAAGAACTAACTTGGCTGAAGAACTGCTGTCTGGAGCTTTGTTTTTTAAATTAACCCCTATACCAGGAAAAAAAAGTAACACATCTTTGTGTATGTTACGTCTTGTGTAATCTGCATATTCTTTTGCTTGTTTTTAATAAGCATAATGATCTCCATGAGAATGGGATATTTGTTTTCTTTATTGTGTTGTCTTAATTAATTTGAGCCATAACAGTTGATTACCATGATAAAGTTTTTGATGTTTTAGGGCTTGACTTCTAGTGGGGAAAGGCAGATAAATAGCTAAAAGCAGAGGATTGTTTCACAGCCTTGCCAGGAGTAATCAAGAAACATGGAGAAGAGAGGAAGGAAATGAGATGTAAGCAAAATGAATGTTCAAACAGAATGTGCCTGCTGTTTAAAATGAACAAGTTGGGGTTGGGGAAGAGATTTCCTTTCAAGTGTTGATACACACTTTTGTATGGTGTTTGGGGAGAAAAACAGTACACACTTGTGTGGTTTGGATTTGTTTAAACTACACTGCTATTTCATTCTTTAGAATAACTAGGTACTAGGTTTTGTAGCTTCTTAAAGTAGTAGAGGTCAAAGTGCTTATGCCAAGGAAAGTTGTTTCAATTTGCAGTTTGCGGATGAGGGAATGGGATGGGGTGTGTGTGTGTGTGTGTGTTCAAGCACAGTCACTGTTAAGACCCTGTTTCACCCTCTAGCCGTAGGTCAAACTATTTCATTTGCTTGCCTTACTAGTGTAATTTTCAAGGAACTGCAGTGCAATTTAAAACATTGCTTGGATGAAAATGTGTTTAGAACAAATGGACTGTATTTCTTTTTCTCCCAACTATAATTTTATTAACTGTTATCAAACACCTCTGCATATTTTCATGCTGTTTTATCTATCCTATGAATATATTATACATCTGTATTTTCCAATTGGCATAGTCTTTGCAAGAAGAAAGTAGCAACAAACGAAACAAGCAGTCTTCTGGTTTAAAGTAGAATAGACTTGTAATGTGTGAAATCTTGGATGACTGTCCAAAACGCTGAGGAAATATATATTACATTACATTATAAAAATATATATATTACTGTATTTCATACTGTTAATGTCTAGTGCTGCTCCTAGTTGTTCAGCATGTAACAGTGTTTCAAATTTTTTTTGTGAACTTGAAATTGAGTTTGAGTGGCTTAGAACAGTGCTGCTTCTTGCTCTAAATCATTATCTACATTTTTAAATTTTTATCCGTTTGAGATGTCTCAGTAAATCTCTGCGTCTAGGTTTAAAAAATTTAAAATATTTTGCTTTTGAGAACATCAGAATAGGTGGCCTCGTAAGTGACAGAGGATTTTACACTGTTGATTACCCCATAAAAAATATGTACCGAGTGCGGGATGCTGTTTATGTTGGGCTCCGTGTTTCTTCCCGGGATATCTATGCTTTTCAAAATAACAGCTCTAGTACTGCTGCTTCGAGACTTGGAAAGTGTGTATAGCTGTTCATCCTTGCACTAGGTCAGAGACAGCCAACCGACCAGACCCTGCAGCTGCATGCCAAAATCCTTATGTTGCATAATCACAAGCTGTACTTTGGAACCGGAGACAACGGGCAGGAGAATAATTGCATCATTCTGCTTTAAGCTGGCACTTGAGTCATGCAGTAACTCCAGAATGATAAGATAATTCAGGTGGAAAGGGACCTCAGGAGGTTTCTAGTGCAACCTCTTGCCCAAAACAGTGTCATCTGTGAGATCTGAAGGAGTTGCTTGTTGCTTTACCCAGTTGGGTTTGAAAACCTCCAAGGACAGAGACCATACAACTTCTCTGCAGTGGGTCCATGGTTTGTCTGTCCTCATGGGGAAATTTTTTTCTCCTTGTGTACATCTGAGCCTGTCTTATTTGAACTTTGGCCCATTGTCTTATCCACCTCGCACTACTGCTAAGAGCCTGGCCTCATCTTTTCAATCTCTTCTGTCAGCACCAGCGGGCTGCTGCTGGGTGTCCTGAAGCCAGCCTTCCTCCAAGCTACACAAACCCAGCTGCCACAGCCTCCTCTTGCAGGGCCAGTGCTTCAGCCCCCACCATCTTGGTGACCCCCTGTTGGACTCACTTCTACACATGGTAGCAAGTGCTAGGATAGTATTCAAGGTGTCTCTTCTCCAGTCCCCCCAAGACAGAGATCAAGATTACTGTGCCATACATGTGACAACCCCAGTGTAGAGCTGCATTTTTGAATCATATATATGTAGCTCCTGAGCAGTTCGAGAGTCAGAGGTCAGCTACCTACACATCCTCTAATCCTGAAGGTTGAATCTGTTAGGGCCCAGCTTACTATATAAAGAAGCAGACGTAATTGGATTTATGAATCATTTAAGTAGGACTGGGCTGACTGATTTGTGTGATTTTGCAGGCTGATGACAAATGGCAGTCTAAAGAGATTGCCTGGAAGGGAAGGGGGAAAGGCTTTTTGACAACATGGTATTTTTAGAAACTTCTACAGTGACTCTCATGACAGCATCATGAACACTTGCTTAAAAACAAGAACAAAACTGACATCTATGTTGAGATAGTTCAACAACTGGATTAGCAGCCTACATTCCCAGTATCTCTTTTTGAAACCAGTTCCCAGCTCTTTAAGGAGGTTGCCTGTTTGCCATGCTGTCTAGTAGCACTACCAAGTGTTGAACTTTAACACTGAAAGAAACAGAAAAATAATTGATTGTCAGAGGGACAGGTTAAAAGGCTTGATGGTAGAGAGAAGGCAGAGAGAACTCGAATCACAACATGGTTGTTCCAGGCAAGCTGCAGAATAGTCTTACTTTATTGGCTGGAGTAACTGTGAGAGGCAGCTGCCTCTTTTAAATTTGCATCCTGTAGTGTAGTGTTAAATGGGTATTCCCTCTTTGGATGCTGGAAGTGGCACAACTGCTTCATTCACAGTAGCATTAGATAATTTATGGAATACGTCCTAGGTTTTGCATGACTCAGGCTACAGCAAGTGATCTCTCTAAATTAGTGCTACACAGACCACAGATTCAATGTGATTGTAGGCAAACAATGTCTCCCTTGATTACTTAAACTGAAAATCTCCATGGGAAATGTGTTCACTGTAAGTTATTTGCATGTTTTTCACAAAGTTAATACCAATAATCTTTCAATTGAAGTTAATTTTAAAATTTCTGTACAGCTACATAACATTCCATGAAATTTCCTACAGATGATGCTGCTTTGTACAGTTACTGCACATGCAGAATAGCAGGTCCTAAATACTGCAGAGAACAGAACTGCAAATTTGTAGCTAAGTTAATGTAATTTTGACATGGTGCTGGTACTCAGCCTTTACTCTTCATGATGCAGTATCCCTTGCAGGACTGACTACAACTGAGCCTGCACCTCCCATTTCAGAGGGAGACCAACGAGTGAAATGTGCATGCAGCCATGCCTCCAAACACTCAGGATGCTCAGGGACCTGCACAGACACATCAGATCATTTGGCTAGGGCTCCTGCCCCTCTTCTGCTTGTTTTGCTGTCCCAGGTGAATTTTGGGTAGTTTATAGGTATTCTGTATCCACACTGCGGGGTCTTGTGGTGTTTCAGAGAAGATGAGACAGAAGGAGGGGTTATATCTAATTGTAAACTATGTGCTTCTTTGAGCTGCAGGTTAGGGGTTTGGTTTTGTTCAGCTTACAAGGGAAACTCATCACTGTTTACATTGCTATCTTGTATCTTTTCATTTGTTTTTTAGCTGACATCTTCCTTTCAAAAGGCCTACCTGCATATCCATCTTGGGAGGACATCCTGGTCAAAGAGCAGGCCTGAAAGTTTATTCTTGGTGGTTGAATTGCAGGATCAGAAACCTGGCAATCGTCACTACACTGTTTCTTACATCAGTCCATGCCATCACTATGAGCATCTGGGCATTTGGCCAAGCTCTAGTGTGAGCATGAGCGCTAGAGGCCACTTAGTGCTCCCATTTGCAAGCTGGTATGGGATGATTTATGTGCCCATTGTGGCAGAGTAGCTGTTTAGTTTGAGAAAAAAAATAAGGAAGAGGGAAAGGATATGTATACTCTGCTCTTAAAAGTGAGGAATTTTATGGACAAACATGGGAAATATTTTGATAAGCCCACATGGATTATTTTCCATCTGTTATTGCAGGAAACTAAACGGAGACAAACTGATAGGCCCTTCCCAGATGGTGTTTTGTGGTAAGGGATTGAAAACCAGCCTATCTTGCTTGCGTAACTGTGGTCAGTTCCTGCATCTGTGTTACACTTACCTCAGGCTGGCTTAGTGTGTTAACCCTGGTTGCTGCCCTACAGCTCAGGGAAGTATAGCCTCTCTTAGTGATAACACCTTTAGGCTTTGATGAAGTCACAGAACATGCCAAAAGGAGGCTTTAGGTCAAGCCACAGCTTTTGTCTGGAACCACAAATAATCCCTCTTGGCCTTGGACAGGACAGGCAGACCCTTAGATCGCTGACTGGCACTGCCTGCACTCCCCAAAAAGCTGTGTCTAGTGGAGAAATCAAGTGGTAGCTTTTCATTTTTTGCCAGAACCTGTGTGGAAGGAAGCCCTTTCAGGAGGCTGGTGCTCTACTTTATGCTGCCATGAACTTGGTATGTGTGTTAAGAGACCACTGTCACAGAAATCTGCTGCCTTCTTTCTCTCTTCCACCTCATGTCCGACAAGCACTTCTTTTCAAAAAGTGTATTGCCATCCAGCTTAAAACAAATGTTGTTCTTGCATGGAAAATTATGCAGTTGTCTGCAGTAAAATTGTGTTGTTTTCATTGTGTCATATAATTTCAACAAGTACTGGACAGGGGATGTCTCTGCCAATGCTGTGAAGTAACATTCTATGCTGACGTTGCCAGACAGTGCTCTTTGCCTCCAGTTTGCAGAGGTGTGCACCGGTGTGGAGAGTGACAGCTGTTCTGCCTTGCCATGCTGTATCTGATGGACAAATTCTTGACACCAGAAGCTATCACAGTATCCCATGTGTGTGAAGAACCTGGCCCCCTGGGCTTCATTTTTCCAAGTCATCCTGACTTTGGCCATATGCCAGTCTGCTAGTGTTGCTAAAAAGTTGTATGATATCACTCGCTTGTAAAACTGAGAGGAGGAACAAGATGAAAGAAGAGCAAAGTTCATGCTTTGGCATTTTTTTTTGCTTTTTCTCTTCAAATTTGAGGGTAGGCTATACAAAGTAACAGGCTGTTTGCTTTTTTTTTTAACATTGGCTTAAGAAAGTTCTTCCTTTACAGTTGGTTCTCATTCTTAGTTTCTTCCTTCCAAGAGTTGATTCAAGTATTGCCTCATCCACCCAAAATAGCATAAATCCAGGAAGACAGCAGCACTTGGGAAAGAAGCCTTTATTTCTGAATATAATGTGGTTGAATTTCTGCCCATCTTCTCTTCCTTAGTGCTTTTAGTGACCACTCATTTCTGCAAGCTCTTGAGAATAGTTAATAATGGGCTTTTTTTTAGAATATGTAATTACAGCCCCCAAAACAAGCAATTTGGCCTCTGAATTAATAGCAGCAGTGTGGACTTTCAAGACTGATGTGGAAGGCTGTTAGGTGGTGGGAAGGAAATCTGACCAAGGCTGTGGACGTGAAGAGTGCATTGGCTGCGTGGGGGCTTTCACATCCACGTCCTGCTAAAAACACACTGACAGAAAAGGTGGACATGACTGGTGCATGTCTCTTTGACAGAACAGGGCTGTGGATGCTGTCCGAAAGCCTCATGTCAGAAATGTTGCCCGGCTTGGGCCACAAGCCCCACCGCTCCCGTTTACCCTGTGACAGGCGTCAGCTGCTGGCCGCTGCCAAGGGCAGGAACACAAGAAATATTTTTGTAAATGGGGAATAACAATTCTTTTCTTCCCAGGGAGAATGGAAGTGTTTCTTCGCCTCCCCGGGGCGTTTGCAGGCATGATTGGCTGGCGGCGGGGGCGGCCGGGCCCCGGCAGGACAAAGTCTCTCTGTGGAGGGCTGCTCAGAGCCGGCTTTGTCCCGCGGGGCTCCGCCGCAGCCCCTCGCCGGCGGCCCGGCCGGTTCCCTCGCGGGGCGGAGGCGGGAGAAGCATTCCCGAGGCTGCCGGGACTGACCGCCAGCCCCGGGGCCGCGGGCGGCGGGCCCGGCGATGTTACTATGGGAGCGACGCAGGGCTCCGCCGGCAGCGGC
>VZRO01001320.1:131935-175940 GCA_013397915.1 Daphoenositta chrysoptera
CGCGGGACTCACCTGCGGCCGCGGCGGCACCGCCGGGAGCGCCCGCCCTGCGGGCGGAGGAGCCGCGCCTGTGAGGGGCAGGGCCCGCTCAGCGCCGGCTGCGGGCTCGCTCCGCGCTTCCCAGCGGCGCGGGCTGGCCGAGACCCTGCTGGAGCCGAGGGCGGTGGGAACACCGTGTTTTTTCCGGTTAAATGGCCTGTCCTCCGCAGCGCTCGCCGGTTCCTGCGGCGCCCGAAGGCGACACGTAGTTTTGTATTTTAAATACTGATTGGGCTCAGGGTGCAGGTCAGTGTTGTAACCGAAAATACCCCCTGTTTCTGTGGAGGAACAAACTCACAACTTTGATGAAGAAAATGCGCTTCCCCCCTCTCACTGGTCCCGGCTTCTATTTTTCTTTAGACGGTCAGTTGCTGAACTGCAGTGATCAGTGTGGCTGTGGAGTAGTAGGCAGCATCGGTCAGGAGTGGAGTGGTGGTGTGGTGTGTGTGCTGGCATGCAGAAAACTGAATTTATCTGTAGTCACTTCCCCCACCCCCACTAAAATGTGGATGGAAGCCATAAACACTTATTTACGCCTCATACTTTGTTTTGTGGCGAGTAGAATAGTCAGTACTCCAAAGTATCCTTGTAGTGTATGAAATCTGTTTGTATTAGACAGTGTCCCATATTACATATATTAGTGGTATCTACTGGCCATCCGTGAACTACCAGGTGATTATTTGACGTTATTATTTCCAGACTCTGTGTTCAGATTGTTTTTTGGTTGGATGGTTTGTTTTTTGTTTGTTGTTGGTTTTGTTTGGTTAGGGTTTTTTTCGCCACAGAGGTTGTGCAGTTGATCCGGGTAACTTACTCCACCCTTCTTGTTCTGTTACCTTCATCCTCACCTGTATTTGAGTGTTTTATCTTTCCTTAATCCATCTCGTAAACTCTTTAACACAGATCCCAACGTATTTGACACTGTTGCTGCAGTACGTTTGGTAAGTAGGTGTAATCATTTGCTGATGGCTCTGGTGAGAAAAAGAGAAACAGCCATAATAACGTGCTGGTGACTTGCCTTGCAGGGAGGGGTCTCTTGTGGATGAGGTTTACGTGTGTTGTCCTGAGATGGATGGAAAGTCTGACTTCTGCATGTTTGAACTTCAGGAGTTACAAAGCCTGTAATTACAGATGTACTCTTGATATGCTTATAGCTTAAATACTTAATTTAAACAAAATTATAGTCAGTACAGAATGATTCCTGAAATAAGACGCTTCACAGTGTATTCCAACAAATGTTGTACTGCCAGACTCTGTCCTTCCGTTTGTCTCAAATAGCAACATTTTTTTTCAGCCTGCTTTTATCAATATTGGTGGAATCCTTTTGAAATTAATGGCAATGCTTCTGTTGGCTTGATAAAAAGTATAGGTTGTTAGGTCTCAACTGAGTGTATGGTGTTTCTTCAAACAATTTTAGGGACTGCCCTTCATGTAAAGAAACAAGAATTAATTGGTTTGGTTAAAGCTGCTTTTTGTTTCACAGCTGTGAGTCCATGCAGTATGGAAGTAGGTTGTTTTGGCTATGAATTCAGTGCCAGCTTCTCTGTCAGCAAAATGGGAGCTTTGGCTGATCTTTCCCTCTGCCTGTTGTGTGAGACTGTGAGAAAGCTCATGTTTCTTATGTGGACTGAACTTAAGTAGGGAGACATTGTCAGTGTAGCTACTGCAATGCTTATATTCCTTATAATACAGTTACTAATAAGGCCACAATTCCATTTCTTTTATAAAGACACCAGTTTGCTCGTTATTTTGTAAAAAATGAGAGAAAAATAACATGGAGAGGTACTACAGCTATGAGTTCTAGCTTCCTCTTTTATTTTTCCTAATGAAGCTGTGCAAACAATGTAAAATTTATAACAGTACTAGGAATTCTGACTAATTCATGGCTGTTGAAACTGCAAATGAACTTAAAATCACTCCATTTTTAAAATCCGTTATTGGAATGTATTTCTTACCATGAAAATGAAAAGCTCTCCAAGAATTCTGTGTGATCTGTGCTGATAGGAGAGACATATACTGCAAACACCAGCCTTAAGGCAGAATTATCCTCTTGAATGCATCCTAACTGGAGTGTACAGTGGAAAACAATATGTAAATGCAATTATTCTGAATGCTTTGTGAGAATAAAGCATCGTCTAACTTACTAAATAGGAGGAAAGATGCCTTCATGATCTCTTCAGGCATCTCTGTCCCACATCTTCAAAATACAGTAAAGAAGAAAATGCTCCTTCAAGGCCTGCATTTCTAGCAGTTAAACAGGCAGATAATGAGCAGCAGCTTTCCAGGTGTTTTTGTCTTGTGTTGTGCCCTATTAAGTAATAAGAGAGCAGTATCTTTTTGTGTATTCTGCCACTGGAGTTTCTAAATATGATAAACAATACTGCGTGAGTGTTTCATAACTGAGTTTTGGACGGTTCTTGTTTAAAAAACACAGTACAAAAAAACCCCAAAAACTTTGGAAAGAAACCAGCCCTGATCAGCATCCGAATACAGCTACAAGAAATTATGCACCTATCCATAATTCATTTATTTATTACTTAATAATATGCATCTACTTAGCCTGCCCTATCTTTTGCTTTCACATACGTGCCCATTCTGTGATGAGAGA
This sequence comes from Daphoenositta chrysoptera, assembly GCA_013397915.1. Taxonomy (NCBI): domain Eukaryota; kingdom Metazoa; phylum Chordata; class Aves; order Passeriformes; genus Daphoenositta; species Daphoenositta chrysoptera. The sequence goes on from VZRO01001320.1 coordinate 134,583, forward strand.
GCATTCCGAATGTTCACCCCTTATGACTCTGAGTCAGTATGAACTTCTCAGAGATAATGCGGGATGTCCAGCTAGACTGTCGTTCTAGGCTCCACAAACAAAGCTCTGAGAGGCAAATTGTTGGCCTTTGACTGAACTGAGCAGCTTGCTGCCAGGGTCAGTGCTTGGCACTGATTGCTCTTCTTTCTATGTTCCAGCACTTGCAAAAATCTAGTGGATAATGTTTCTTTTAATGGCCGTGGCTGAGCATTCTTCTGTCCAACCAGTATTTCAGAAGCTTTTTGAAGAGTTGCAGAACATCATGAAAAATAACTTACATTTTTTATTTCTTTGTTTCCCTAAGTAATTCTTATTCGAGAAATAAAAAGTGGTCAGTGGTTTTGGTTATTCTGTTCACAGAGCTGATACATTATTAAAGCAATTGAAGTGACAGTAGCATAGCTAATTGGTAGCATGTGTGTGCATGCTCTTTAGATGATGCATAAGAACTCCTTTTTTCTGTGTGGAACTGTACTTGTATTGTTTTGTCTGTGGGCTAAGTAATGATCATAGTTTGGCTGTAAATTTTTATTTTCTACCACTTTGTTTCCTAAAAGTCTTACAGTGGGGATGTTGTTTCTGACTCGGTACTTTGGCAGGAACTCCCTTTCAGTTGCTGGCAGTTGACAAATACTTGTATGTGCTTTACCTCACTATGATGTGTTACATTAGGGCAAAAAATCCCCGTGTCAGACTTCTAAAGACATAGTGTTGATTGCAGACGGATGCCTACTGACATTTCCAATAGCTGCTGTGCACTCAGCTCCCCTTTGGCAATAATTCTTTCCTGGCTGTTTGTGTGCAGTCCCCCATGCACCTGAAAGATTCAAGGATAGGTTAAGATGGTGGAAGAAGATGAGGAGTCTTGCACATCAGAGACACTTGTCTAGCTATTGGTAGAATGTGAGGCCCCCTATACCAGAGTACTGTTATGTATCCCTCTTTGCTGTCCCTTTAGTGTATGTGAAATACTTATAATCTAATTCTGACATATGTGGATGTCTTAAGTATGTTCTGTCATTTTCTGAATGGCTTTTTGTTTGACAGGTTATGATGATGTCTATTTAAGGTTGCTCTGGTGGTGAACTATAGAATTTATTTAGTTAAATTTTATCCATTAACTTCTCTCCCTTGTTTTTTAATTTGACCTAATTTTCAGCTCCTTTTCCAAGCTTTCTTTTCCTGATTTACGTTGTAGAAGCCAGTAGATGAGTTCCTAATGTCTTCTGCAGCGATAAGAATGGATTGAAACTCTCGGATCACAATATTTTGAAAAAAAAGGATTAAATTGTTCTTAGATTTTTTTAAAGCTTTTTCATCTATAGGCAGGTACATAACTTCATTTTCTTTCAGCTGGCAAAAAAGCAGAACACTTTATTAATAGTTTGCTTCTGCTTTGTGTGTCAGAAGGTTCTTGAAGTGTATAATGGTCTTTCATGTGGCTCAGACCACAAGAAAAAAACTTTCCGTTCCAAATCTCAGTTGAGAATGAACTTATAGTTGCTACCAAAATGAGATTTGCTCTGGGTGGTAATTTAATGAAAACATTTCTAAACCTTAATGATTCTGAGCTGTTTCGCTTCCCTTCAGCCACATATGCAAAAGGATTCTCTTGTTTTTCTTTCTTAGTTCTTTTCAAAGCCTTGTGTGGTTTATGAATGTTGCAAAAGGAGGAATAAAATTTTTTCTGTCACTTGCTGAGCTTGTTCTGGTTAGCTTATTCTTTGTGTACTCAGTTTGCAGTTCAGTGGAAGTGGCCCTGTTTCATAGGGATGTTTCAATTTGGTTTCATTAAATGGTTGGAGTGATGCCTGAAGTTACTTACGTTGATGTTACATGCATGTGAAGTGTTGACTCGGTGGAAATATTGCATCAAGGGCTCTAGTTTTAAATTGTTCTGCTGGCATCCTTTCAAGTGAAGCAAGAATGGCTGCAGATAAACTTGGATTAGTGCTATGGGAATGAACCAGACACATAAAAGTTACTATCTTGATACGAAAGAAAATGAGCAGCTGACTTCACCCCTTTGCCCCTTGTGTTGGTTTACTGCTTGTTTGCTGACTGCTGTCATTAACACTACTGGTAGGAATAATTTCTACATAAGCTGGAGGCATATGTGGTAAAATCTTTATAACAATGTGTTCAGATGTCAGTGAAGGCATGCATAACTGCATGGTATACTTTGAGTTCACATCCAGCCCTGCAAAAGGATTGAGGGAATGGAATGGAAAATACTTGAATTTTACCACTCCCATCTGCCCTTCTGTTGTTTTCTTGCCTCAGAGTGTTTTATCAGTGTTATCAGGTAGGGGTGAATTTTAGTGTAATACTACTTTATGTTGGATGATAGGTTGCTGGTGACACTGTCCCAGAAAAATTCAGAGCTGTGTGTATATGATTGATTTTGTTGTTTGAAAAAATACTCATTTGGAGGCTTTGAGGAGGAAACTTTGTGAGTAAAAGGATTCTGAATATGTTTTACTGAAGCAGGTGCAGCTGGCTTAATCCATTGTCTCATGATATTTAAGGTCTTGGGAGGGGCTGGGTGGTGATTGTTTCCCCTTCTTCCAAATACACTGTGAGGAGTATCAATATAAGACTTACAAACCTAAAACCTTCAAATGCAATTCCCAGATCTGCATTTGCATCTGTGCATCCCACTGTCTGGATGACAGAAAAATTGCTAAACTCCTTTTTGCAATAGGTTTTGTTTTCATTTTAGCTATGTGCAAGACATGTTAAAGTTTAGAAGTGAACTTCAGCAACGCTGTCTGGCGTGGCTGAGTAAACTGTTGAGACATCTTGAGAGGGAGAGGTGAGTTGCTTAAGACCTTGAAGGCAGGAGTGTGGTGGTAGAAGGAAAGGAATGCAGAGAGATATGACTAGTGTGACTGTAAACCAATGAAAGGCTGGCTAATAAATCGAGCTTTTTGTTGTGGCGTGTATATGAATGATGCTGCATTTATGACTTCAAGCTCAAAACTGCTTGATTTTATAGAGTTTTGGTGTCTTTTGGTCAATGTGACCTCCAGTTTGATGTTTGTTCTGTGAGGTTTGTGAAACAGCATTGGTAGTTGTATGAAATGCATTGTATAGTGTGAATTTTATGGGGTTTTAGGCTTAGATATGATCAAATGTACCGTTAAATTTTATGCATTACACAGTGCTATATTCAGGTTTATTTCCTTCAGCCAAGAAAATAAAGCTAATGTGACAGTGTGTAGTAAGATTACATACTTACATACACACAGGAATGCTTGACTAGAAGTAAAATGCTTCCAAGAATACGGCATATCGTTCTTCTATTAATAGAGTGAGAACAAAGGCTGCTAGAATCCTTCACAGGGAAAGAAAATCTGGTTTGGGATGAAGCTTGGAAACTAACAATTGTTCCATTGTTTGAATTGTTTTGCATTATGATTGGATGATTAAATATAAATGCTGGCCTGATTGGATTGTATCCCAGTAATGAATTGGCCTTTTAAAAACCAGTTGCAGGAAGTAGTAGACAGGTACCCAGCTTGTTTTTCTCAGATTCCAGAGTTGCAGGTGTTAAATAACCAAGAGAATAGCAATCTCTTGATGCTAGAATTGGTCACTTCTACTGCTTCATTTGCTATTTGAATGTAGATGCAGGAAGACGAAGCATTCAAAAACAGTAGCAGTACAAAGTGTACTGCTGAAGTTGAATAAAATTATAATTGGAACTTTGGACCATGTAATGCATATGGTGCTCCAGTGGGTTTTTTTTTCTTTTTTTTTTAAATTTTAAGATGTCTCAAGAGTAAAAGCTATGTTTTAGCTGCAGAGAATAAATAATTCATGAAGTGAGGCACTTCTGGAATGGTGGCTGCAGTTACTTTATTTCACTGTTAACGTAATTTTTTTTCTTAATGAAATCTAGCTTAATGAGATTGATTATGTACACCTACTGAGTGGAGTTTACCTCACCATCAAACCCTGATACTTCAAGCATACCAGAACAAACTTTTAAATTCTTTTTTTATTATGCCAAGACAAGTTCAGGTCCTCTTTAAGTCAGCTTGTGCACAAACTGCTGTAGCACTGACTCTCAGACTTCATTTGTGTGGTCATCCCAAGGAGGAGAAGGCCCAGAAACAGTGTGACTGTAAAGAAATGTGTTAGGTTTACAGTTAAAGTGAATGGGAGTGGCTAAGTCAGAGACAGCTTTTAAAGCCAATGTTGATCAGGTGAACTGAAAGTTCAATGTCCCTTCAGTAGTTACCTTCTTGTAGTGTGTATGAAAAAACCTTCCTAGCACCAAAATGTGTGTGACAGGGTGGAAGTCTAGGAAAAACATTCAGGAAACGAAACAGTAAATAAACTCTCTACTTTCCAGTGTGTATACGCATGTCTAACATTCAAATATAATTGATCTGTTAGCATTTTACCTCAATTTATTTTGATCTTCAGCTGAAATCACTTGGCTTCCAGGATTTTATGTCCTCAAGTCTTGCTGAGTTTTTTTTTTAAAAAGGTGGTGGAGAAATCTACTGCAAGATTGGGCATGTGTTGTGCCTCAGGAGGTGAGGTTTGTTTTCTTTAGAACCCCTTCAACACCTGTGGGAGAGTAAATTGTCAGTTCCAAGGCTCCTCCACTGCACTGGTGCTGTATGTCCCAGAACACTTGAGAAAACAGCTTCTACCTATCCCTCTGTGAAGCAATATGTGAAAAGGAAGAAATCTTTGATGAAAAAAATGTTAGTTGCTAAAGTGTTATTTCTCAAGAGGCAGAAACTGTTTTCTAAAAATTAAAATAACTTAATCGGGGAAGAGGTAGGTGGGAGGAAGAGGGAAATAGGATCTGTTTTGTTTTTTCCCCAAATAGCAGTTTTCTATTTCAATTGAAGCTGTTCCCTCACAAATTTTGAATAATTGATTTCTTCCTGTTGGGGGAGCACTGGAACAGTTTTACCAGGGCCATGACAGAAGTATTGTTGGGCAAAATATAGAGAAAAGAACTTGCTCCTGGAATAGATCTAAGCTGACTTTTTGAGCTTTAGGTTATCAGTAGGTAAGACCCGAGTATCTTGCAGCTGTGTTTTGAATACAAGCAGTTTCTTTTTTTTTACCCTCTTCATCTTGAACAGGCTTTCGTTTCATTTGTAATGGGATATTGTACTGGTTTTTGATGATGCATATGTATGCATCTAAGTGCAGTAGAATTCAGCTTGAACAAGTGCAAACTACTCCTGTCGTGCCTTCCACTCATCCCAGGAAAGTTTTGCGTGTGTACTCTTAATTGGCATGACATATGGTGTCGCAGTGCTGTGGCATACGGGTGTTGTAAATTGATGCTGAGGTTTAATGTTTGGAACTTGTTACACCCGGCTGCATAAATACTGCTTTTTGCCCCCATCCCTGCCTCTGATCACGGTAAATGATGACCTGCTCCTGGTAGCACCAAAGCAGTCCAGGTGACTGCTTTTCCAGTAACCCCCTTCCACAGCAGTTAGAGAGGGAATGAGAATGTGAATCTCCTGCTAAAAAGATTAGTTTGTTCAATAAGCATCACTGTTTTAAAAAGGCACAATACAATCCCTAGCAATTTCTGCATACTCAATTGAAATGATTAACTGTTGCTCCTCCTGGCAGATATCACAAGCACTGTGAAATACAAGTGAATTAATTTTAGAAAATCCCTCTGTGTGTGTTGTTGTTTACTTTCCTGGCGTAATGAGAAATTACTCTTTTATGTCAGCAAAATCAGGACCTTAAAGGACCTCATGGTACTTTCTGAAAGTGTAAACTGCTAAGTTCTGGTGAAAAGCAGTTTGGAAGAAAAAGCTTCACTCTGAAAACGTAACGATAACTGTGCTTTTTATTGTTAAGTGCTACACTGTAGCATTGCTAATTTTCAGGTACCTGTTTTCATGGTGTCTTAGTCTCTGTCCACATTAGTGCATGGTCCATCTTTGGAGTACCAGATGTTTCTCTTTTTTTCCAGAACATGAAACTACATGGGGAATATGTATTTCCTCTTTATAAACAGCGCAATTAATTCTTGAAACAAATGTGCTGAAAAGGCACTTAATAAAACTGGAATCAATAAAAAAACCAAACCAAACCAAACCAACCCCAATCTGTTTGACGATAGGGGATGGGCTTGAGGTGAAAGAAAGAAAACAAAAAAAGCACCTAACAAATTTGCTTTAACCTCACGTCTTCTGTCATCTTTACTACGAAGGGAAAATTCCGAAACAGGGTGTCAGACTGTTTTTGGTCGCTCGTACGGGTGACAGCGGTGGCGATGTCTCGGCGAGCGCGGGGCGTGCGGCGGCCGCGGCCGTGCTGCCGCGCCCCCTGGCGGCGGCCCGCGGCACTGCAGAGCGGGCGGGGCGGNTCTGTGCCACGGGGCGTATGTTCAGTCTCCATCTATATGTAGATAAAAAAATATTTTTTGCCACGCACAGGACGTCACCAAGAGTCACATCATGTGTCTGAGAGAATTTTCCAAACAATCCTTGAGCTCTGTCAGGCTGGTGCTGTAACCACTTCCCTGAGGAGACTGTTCCAGTGCCCAGCCACCCTCTGGGTGAAAAACCTGATATCCAACCTAAACCTCCTCTCACATAGCTTCAGGCCACTTCCTGGGGTCCTGTCACTGGTCACCACAGAGAAGAGATCAGTGCCTGCCCCTCCTCTTCCCCTTCTGAGGACGTTGTAGAATGCAATGAGATCTCCCCTCAGTCTCCTCCAGGCTGAACAGACCAAGTGACCTCCGCTGCTCCTCATATGGCTTCCCCTCAAGGTCCTTCACCAGCTTTGTGACCCGCTTTGGATGCTCTCTAATAGCTTTGTATCTTTTGAGGTATTGCGGCACCCAAAACTGCACGCAGGATTTGAGGTGAGGCCACACCAGCACAGAATAGAGTGAGACAATCAATATATGTATAATATATTTTCTCATACTCTTAAGGAGCCCTAAAGCCACTTGGAAACTTCTGTTTTCCTGTCTTTTCCATTGAAAGTTTTTTTATCTGTTTCTTTATTTCCATGCTCCTGACTAGACGGCTAGTCCCAAAGAGTGGTGGTTAAATCCAGCTGATTGTCAATAACAAGTTGAGTTCCCCAGGGCTCACTACTGGGTCCAGTCCTGTTTAATATGTTAATTGATGACCTGGACAGATGACACTAAATTGTGCAAGATGTTGATCTGCAGGAGGGTAGGAAGGCTCTGTACAGGGATCTGGACAGGCTGGATCGATGGGCCAAGACCAACAGCATGAGGTTCAACAAGATCAAAGGATGGGTCCTACACTTTGATCAGAACCCCAGGCAGTGCTACAGGCCTTGGGCAGAGTGGCTGGAAAGCTGCCCAGTGGAAAAGGACGTGGGGGTGCTGGTAAGAGCAGCTTAACATGGGTGTTAAGAAGGCCAATGACATCCTGGCTAATACAGTGTGCAATAGTGTGGCCAGCAGGACCAGGGCAGGGATTGTCCCCCTGTGCTCAGCACTGGTGAGGCCACACCTCACATCCTGTGCTCAGTTCTGGGCCCCTCACTCCCGGGAAGACACTGAATTGCTGGAGCGTGTCCAGAGAAGGGGAACAGAACTGGTGAAGGGTCTGGAGCACAAGTGCTGTGAGGAGTGGCTGAGGGAACTAGGTTTGTTTAGCTTGGAGAAAAGGAGGATCGGGGATGACCTTGTTACTCTCTACAACTGCCTGAAAGGAGGGTGTAGACAGCTGAGGGTTGGTCTCTTTTCCCAGACAGCTAGTGACAAAATGAGAGGACACAGGCTCAAGCTGTGCCAGGAGGTTTCAACTGAATACTAGGAAAAGTGTTTTCATAGAAAGGGTTATCAAACATAGGAACAAGTTGCCAAGGGTTGTTGTTGAGTCACCATTCTTGGAGGTATTTAAAAGTCATGTAAGTATGCTCTTAGGGATATGGTTTGGTGGAGAACTGGGCAATGTTACATTAACAGCTGGACTCAGTGATCTTGGAAATCATTTCCAACTTAAATGATTCTATGATTTAATCTCTCTTTCATAAAATCTTGTTTTCCTGGTACATCCTTAGAAGTGAAGCCTCATCTGTTGTCCGAGTTGATCTTAGCTGCAGAGTTCTCATATTTGTTCTGCCATTTCCCTTGGCCTGCCAGTTCAGCTCACAGAAATGGCAAGAGAGTAATTCAGTGAGAAAAAATGAGCAAGTTTTTGTGGCTTTAGAAAGCTGTCTTGGCTTGCTTTTAAGAACTGAACAGCAGAATTCACAGAGTGAGTCAAGGGGCTGCATGTAAATGAGCAGGAGGAGTGTGGAAATTGTTACAGTCAGAAAGAATTTGTTTAGTTCATACCAAGCAAAGCTGTACCCAGCCTATGAGGTTGTGTGCTGGGAAGAAAAAACTGCATAGCCAGAGGTGAAAAGGGGTGTTGGTCTTGTGAGAACCTTCCAAAAGTGCTGACTTTTAGAGGCAAGGAAACTTTGACAAGTCCAAGAAGAAGAAAACACCTAGAAAGCAAGCGAACAAACAAATTCAAATACAACCCACCTTGGATTTTCATATGCTATTACTGAGGTGAATTGTGACTTGGCCTCAAAATATTTTAGGAAAATCCTTATTCTCCCTTGTCTTCCTTTAAAAGTGCTTGTCCCACCTTCTGAGAATTTTCAATATAATTGGAAAATGTTGGACTAAAATATGTAGGAAATACAATTTTCTAGACAGTATCTTATTGTCTTGAACAGAAAAAATATTCCCTGAAAAACAAGTTGCTTTGTTTTCCTTCTCCAAAGAGTCTCGTGTATGCATTGCTCAGATATTTATATGTGCCACCTCCTCATTTTTATTGAGGTGTTTGTTTAATACAGAGTTGAAACACAACAAAACTATCCAGAGATTATATGCTGTATGCCATAATCCAGCAAAAGGATGCCTTATGCCACATTCTTTACAGTCTTTTTTTCAGTGTCTTCTTTTCAATGTCCAGGGTTAGTCCCTTTCTATTTTGGAATTGCAGAAAAGTTAAATATTTACAAAACTCAAATCCCATGCCTCTGTTTTGATGGGTGTTTTTTTCCTGTGCTTGGGCAAATTTCTGCAAAAATTCTCTCAACTGGGGGTGCTGTTTCATCACTGTGAGCCATTTGAAGAATGCTACTGCAGGGGCTGCTGCCCTGGGCGGATTGTGTGATATCCTTCATTACATTTAAGCATCATTTGTCATTGAAATGCTGTGAGCTGGATGAAGTGATACATTTTGCATTAAAAAGCACACAACTTGTCAAAGATCCAGATCAGCATAGATCTTCTCTGTGTGTGCAGCCTTTTTCCATCCCCTTGGGCTTATTCATTAAACCATTTTTTGTGCACTGGGAGATCTGGGGCATTATGCTGTGAATGTTAGTATCAGGGCTACAATGCAAATGAGACCTAGATGTGTTTGTCAATTAATATTCTCAATAGTCTGGTGAACAGTGCTGTTGCCCTTAATCTCCCCAGTTCTGGACAGGAGTGGATTCTGGTTCAGTTTGCAGTCTGGAAGGCGTTTGTTGTGTTGTAGTGCAACAAGAGATAGAAATGAATGTAGGTTCTGCCACCCTAGAATTTTTCCTCATCTGTTAGCTGGCTATAACTCCCACAATGGGAGAAGGTTGATCCCTGTTTTCCGATTACAAGGGCTATTTTCCTGCAAGACTTGTATTTGACAGAAATGGAGGAAATCTATGTGTTGGCTTTCTTGCACAACACTTAAGCTACTTGACTTGAAGTCAAGAAACCTAAATTATGTCCTTGGCTCTGCAGCTAAGAGCTGTACTAGTGGGTATTTTGTAAGAAGTAGTTTTGCTAGCTGGAAGCAAAATTCATAGTGAAATAGTGACGAGCACAATGTCAATGACTGTGGACATTGTTGTCGTGATGGATTCATGCTATTCCTGAAAGAAGTAGAACAAAAGACCCCTTCAGTATTGTTTAGTTAACAGTTCTCATTTGATAATTTTAAAGGTTTTTGTGAAACTTAAGAAGTAAAGATTGGTTTGTGAATGCCGGGAATAGGCTTGCTGTACTTCATGCAGTATTTGCCAGTACTGCTCTAGATAGAATTTACAATTTATAGCAAGTGAATGGTATAACTTTTGAGAGAAATATGATTAAGAAAAGCTTTAAACAGTATCTTGTCTTTTACAGGAAAAATGGTTTGTATTTGTGTGTAGTGACATTCAATTTATCAAACCTATGAAAAACAAATTTTTAGAAACATTATGCTCAATTTGTATTTTCTTTAGGTCTTTTTAGGCAGCCCTTCAGATTGCTGTTTCTATATGCATTTTGTAAAGAATTGTTTCTCACATCAAGTCTGATAATACACAGAATCACAGAATGATTTGTGTTGGAAGTGACTTCAAAAATAATCTAATTCCAACCGCCCTCCCATGAGTAGGGACAACTTCCACTGGACCAGGCTGCTGAGGAATGTGTTTGTTACCTTGCCAATAGAGCAAAAGTATTTTGCTAGTATTTGTTCTTGTTGAGTAATTTGGGTGAAAGCAAACTTTATATAATGTAACTGATAATTCTCCTTAAGAGAGAAGAGTAAGAAAGGATTCTCTGCACAGCTCATTTCTATGTGATTTTTTTTTCTTCTCCTTCAAAAATTTCCATTCCAGTGCAGAAGTATACTTATGTGTACATTTTTTGACTTTTTTTTCCCCAGCCTCCTGCATCCTGATAATATAACTCATTATGATGTTAAAAACCATTTTGATTTTACTGGAATATGGAAGTAGAATTTATGATCTTTTAACATGGAGCTGTCCCTCACATTTCTTCTTCGTGCCCCTAGGAGGAAAGAGAAGGAGTGTCTGGCATTGTTGAAGAGCAATTATGTGTTACTTCTATGTAATTATGTGTTATCTTTTGCTAACCATTTTTTATCGCTTCTCTTTCTTTAATCTGAGCCATTCATCGTTCTGGTCATGCCATGATGATTTTTTGCCTTTTCTTTTATACCCCTTTTATATACTTCTTCTATTTTCTTAGTGCTTCTAGCCCACATTCTTAGACTTAATGCTTTGTTAAGCCAAGAGACTAAACATCTTGGAAGCCTTATAGTTAGGGGTCAGAAAGGCCCAGACACCAAGGGCCTCTCTAGAACACATTCTGTAAACTGAGATGGGCCCATCCAGGGGAAGGTTCCTTGGGCAGGGGGTTCTCTCGAGCCTCTCCCTGGGGAATCTTTGCTGAATGTGCTCATTTGTAAGGCCTGGAATGTGATACCCGACTGCCCGTGGGTGTGCATTCCGTGTGCTCTGTGGGCATTCCACCTGGGTGTGCTGCACCTACGGATCCTTAAATAAAAACCGAGGTAAAAACCCCTTTTCCCCTTCTAACCGTGTTTGGCTCTTAATTTTTAAGACCAGGGAAAAGGGATCATTGGGAACCTGTTTCATCTTGAGGATCTGTTGCTCTTCTGGGAGTTGCTGTATTGGTGCAGGAACCTATATGAAAAATAGGATACGCTTCTCTGAATCAGAGCACTTGTTGGTAGAAAATAAGGTACCTTGCCTTGGAGTGACGTTATGATGTGTATCCCCTATCACCACTCTATGCCCAGAAGATGAATTCTGTGCCTTTAGGACTGGGTGCAAGAGAAAAAAACTGAGAGAACTTTTCAAAACAATTGCTCAAGGACACACACAGCTCTCTCTGGGCTCTCGGCGGCAGGGAGTGTTGAAGAAAGCAACCTTGCTCTCCCGCCAGCTCTCAGCTCCTTTTCTCTGGAGAGAGTTTTTCTGGGACTTTTGGGGTTTTTTTCCTTCTTCTCTTCGGGACTGTTTTACAACATCGGATCACACTGGGGGAGAACTACTTTTACGAGGACCCTTGGAAGGGGCCCACCGCCCCAGCTCTGAGGAGGAGAGAGGCCACACCCAGAGAAGGACTCTGAAATCTTCCCAAGTTTCTCTCCACAGTGAGAGATTTTTATTATTTAGCATTATTATCCTTTTCTGTGTGTTTGTTAAATAAATAGTGTTTATCTCTTTCACTTTCCTTCGAGGAAATTATTTTTCTTTCCTGAACCTGTTTTTGGGGGAGGGGTGGTGGTAAGCTGCCTTCTCCCTCAGAGGATATTCTCCTCTAATTTGGCTAAACTGGCACATACCTCCTTTTGTGTGAGATGTTGGCTGTATTGTGAAAGATCCGTGGGTAAAAGTAGCTTTTTCTCATTTTCCTGGATCCTAATCAAAGATCTGCTGTACCATACACAGATAATTCATGGGAACACATCTGTTGGAGCCTTCTTCCAAGTGTCTTCCTCACTAAAGGGGAAAGGCCTAGCTAAGGTCCTGTTCCTCTTCAGTCACTTTTCACTATGTTAAGAATACGTGGCAAGCTCTGGCTATGCAACTTGTGTTACATCATCATTGTTTTGTAGCCGTCTTTAATAACCTAGGCTGTGGCATTCAGCTGAAAAAGAGGAGGTGTGGTACTTCACACCACACACTTACGTATAGATTGCTTCTCATATTGCTGAGCCTCCACTCTCTACAGAGGGCATTTCTTTAGTGTTATCCAGAAATTGAAGTGGATCAGGATCTTTGAAAGCCTGTCAATCTAGGGCCTTCCTTTTTTGTCCATCATAATTGCCTTTATGAGGGCAGGTGACATGTAAGGGCAGTTTCTGATTCCTCTGATAGCGTACCTTGTCTTTGAGACCAGGAATACTGATGCAGCTTTGGAGTCCCTCCACCTGGCTGCTCCAGTCAGTGGCTAGAACAGTCCCTGCCCCTCTGTCTTCCACAAGTGGGTAGCTTTCCGTTAAGCTGGAAGTTCTTGATCACCTTTGTTGCAGGAATCTTGTCTGTAGGGAAAACTTAGACTCAGCTTTCAAGGTTTCTATGCTTATGTCCATAGCAGCAGATGAAGGGGGACGGGAAAAGGTGGAGGGCAAGGACCTCTTTTTTTTGTGTTACTCCATAATGGATCCAGCTGTCCTTTCTGCTTGCTTGAACAGATTATGTCTTGCTTGTATAGATTATGTGTGAGGAAACAACCTTTTTCTTCCTTGTCTGTAGAGGAAGAGATCAAAACATAGTGCTAGGTGTAAAACTTCCACCAAGGTGAGTGGAGAGATGCAGCCTGCTGCTGTAAGATTTTGTTGTGATGTCCTGAGGTTGCTCTGTTTAGTTTTATGGGAGTTCTTTTTCTTTCACATTCCCAGTTTATAAACCAGATCATCATGCTTAGTTTTCTTTTCCCACATGATTCACGAACACTTTATTGTCAGGATAAACTCCCAGAAAGAACTAGAGTGTGTATCTGTCATTTGAATTGAGCGTGCTTTTAGAAAGAGTTTCAGTTTTAAATGTCTGTGGATAATAGGTGTGATGTGTAAAAGCATTGTAACTGCCTTTGTAATCTTGTGCTAGGAGTGAAATTAAGCTATTGTTTCCCTTTACAGTTAGTTTTTGTAAAGAGGCATGCAGATAAGGGGAAAGGACAGTGTCTAGAATAATGCTTGTTTAAAAAAAAAATTTTTTTTTTCTATTTCACTTCAAAAGAATTGAATTGAGGTATTCCTCTTCTGGAGATACTGTTTTCCTTCAAAAGGAAACATCCAAATGCAAACACCTACATCTTTCTGTTAACACTCTGGTCTCTTCACTTGCAGCAACATTCCTAGATTTCCTGATTATTTTGTTAAATTTCTTTTCAGAAAAATGTTGTTTTAAATTTTGGTGGAGTCAATCCATCTGTTTTTCTCGTTATGTTCCTTTAGAGAAAAAGATAGTCCAAAACCAAGAAAAAAGAGTCTTTGCTGTTAAAACTGCAGCAGCTCACAGACGATGTTTCACCATTTTTATTCTCTATGTCATCACAGTCTTTTCTTCTCTATTTGGAGTGCTTTTGAAGCTTTTTCAGGGCAAGGGGGAAGAAAACAGAAAAGCTAAAAAAACAGAGCTAGAGAAGTCTTAAAGACATGCTTACATTTGTTTCTCTTTCCTGCCCTTTTTGTAAAACTAAATAAATAACAGTTTTGGAAGCTGTGAATGTGAGTCTGTTGAGAGGAATGTGTTTGCTCTTTAGAAATGTTGATGGAGATTCTAAACTATTTTGACGAAACTCTAATAAAAGTTTTATTCGTGTCCAAGTGGGTAGCCTGAGTCAGGGGCTAGAGTCAGTGTGCTTCTCCTGGATCCCCTTGGTGTTTACTCTTGGCAGCTCAGTGATGAAGGTGCAAACTTCTGTTCATCCTAGTTTCGCTGGCTAGCGCAGAGACGGGGTCACAGTCAGAAAAGCTTGAACACATGCATTGTCCCTCTGTGGCCCCCCTCCTCCACCCCCCAAAAAACCAACAACACAACTCTTCACGTTTTCCACTGCTTTCTGAATTAATTAGCAGTTAAAATTGGTCTACTAGTGAAAAATGAAATCTATGTATGGAGGTTTTGGTTACAAAACTTGGCATGTGTGCCTATCTGTTCACTGCCTGTGAAACTTACATAAAGTCTAGGCGAAAAGTTCACTTGAGGCTTAAATTTCACAGCATTCATGCAGCATAAATGGGAGTGATAGCTTGACCTATTTTCCCATAAAGTACCCTATCTGTTTGGCTGTAGAATTAGCTTATCATTCTTCCAAATACCTTACTGAATGTTTGAGGGCAAACACTGTTATTTGCAGTGATTATAATTTTGTTTCTATTTCTCCTTTTGCTTGCTGGAGCCAAGCCCACGCAGTTCTGCAAATAATTTTTCTATCAATATATATATATTATATATGAATTTTCAGATCATCTGCACTGTGCTTCTTAAGCCTTTTTTTCCTTTAAGTTTAAATTAGGTTCCCGGTGGGGTGAACCTGTATGTGTTTGGAAGAAGAATAAGGTGCTGCATAGTGATCTGTTTTCAACACTTCATTTAAAAACAAACGTAAGATTACAGCACTGCGTTTTCCTGGGATCTCTTAAACTGGGAGTTAGTTAAACTCATAGTACATTTCCCTGCTGTGGTTTTGATGTGTTTCTGTGTGAAACTGACGGCAGGATTTGTTCGAGTATGTAGGCCACGATTGTATTAGTATTACATAACCGTGTTGAGTGGTGGAAACGGATGAAAAGACGGGATGTACGGCGTTCCCTCACAGATTATATCCTGCAACAATGAAGACAGCTCAAGCTCTGCAGAGAATGTGGTCACATGCAGTCAAAAAGTTGGGGATTTTGAAAGGGCACGTGAGTTGCTTTTTGTTGCATCTTGCTCCACGTCTTTTCTTCCCCTCCTCCCCTCCTATATCCCTCCCCTCTCCAACTCACTTTTATAGCCAGATGATTGTTGTGGCAGGTCTGCTGGTTTTGTTCATCTTTCAGCGTGAATGAAGTTGTCTTCGGTGATCTCTCAGTAGCACGTAATTGCGTAAATCTCTGATGACTGTCAGTTTGAGCTGCAACAGCTGCCTGTTTGTAGCACACAGGAGATTTTAGCACTTTGACTAGTTTCCTGCCAAAGACTCTGCTGAGCAGTCTATTTTGAGTATGTAGAAAGCACCTGTCATTTTAGTATATGAGCATTAGACAGATTTAAGCAAATCCCGACTGCAGTGTTCTAATTAGAAATGGACCGACTATAGTCCCTAATGAATTTAGACTAGCTAATTACAGTAATTTGCATTTACTGCAGGTAGCCTGTTGTCTGTGTGAAACCTGGGTGGACTTGTAAAACAGTTACTGTTAGTAACTGGAGGTGGGGTTCTTAACCATTTTGCCTGCCTTTCTCTCTCCAGTGTTTTGGTGTGCAATCTTGCAGTGAAACTGCGATCCTGTAAGGGATGCACAAGCTGCTCAGGATCCCTTTGTGTTTCCTTACAGATGAAGTATGAAGAAATTGGCAAGGTGATGAAGGCTTTTCATAACTCATCACTTGATGCATTCAGAGGAGAGACACATCACTAAATGTGGAGTACAGGAATTTCACAATTCGGGTGGAGAATTAGATATTAGTTTTGATCAAGTCCCTGACTGATGATTTGTAACATTTGTAGTTTCTCCCTCCCTCTCAGTCTTCTCTTCTCCATTAATCTGACGGTATGGGTTAGCATCATGACAATGGCAAGCAGCAGTACATTTTATAATGTTAAAGAGATTATTGTTTAGAGATTGTTTTTGCCTTACGGGCTTCCTAGGTGACCATTCAGTTCTCTGAACTGTGTTGCAGTGCCTGCATTGCTTTATCAGTACAGCAGAAGTAGTCATGTTGTCTTGGTAATTGCATTGTACAAAATCAGCTTTGCAAGTACATAGTGTGCTTTCCTTCCCTGATAGCGTACAGCAAATGGGAGACAGTTTCCCAAGGAGCAGTTTCAAAAAGGCGATTACTTTAACAAATACTCGCAAATTTAAAAGTGAATTGCTTAATCATCTTTTGTTTAATTTTCAGTAACAGTTTCAAGGTAAAAATAAACCCCCAAAATTTACACAGAATGTACCTGAAACAGTCATCGATACTATGAGGAACATTTCCTAGGCATAAATGAGATGATACTATAGGCTTGGCATCTTGCAAGACCTTCGTTTTAGCATCTGTAGGCAGTAGTTTCTCTTTCATTCTTACTGCTTATTTTTTTGACCAGATACCATAAGGCTTACTTGTCAGAGGAAAGTAAACTTAACTCTGTAAGCTTATGATGCTTTGGTTTACTACCCAAGACATCTCTCCACCTGTGCACCAGGGGATACTTACGCCACCGCTCATGGAAGGCCTAGTTTTCTGGAAGGAAATTCTCATAAGTTTCCTATTTCGTACCCTTACATCTATCCCTGATATCTTTACAGTGCTTTCCTCAGTCGTTTTCCTGCAGTGTTGTACTGAATAAGAAGTCATTTCTCAGGCCTGTCTTTGTCCCCATGGGTAGTAAGCTCTCCACGACTGCATTCTGCCTGCCTTACTCTTGGACCTGCTCAGAGCTGGCCTCAGTATTCTTGGCTGGGAGGTAGTGTTGGTAGGAGCTGCATACAGTGCAAACTGAATTTAAGTGATGTTCGTGTTACACGTGTAAGTTGTTGAGGCTTTTTTACCAAGAGGAGGATGGAAAAGATTTTTCATCTTCTACAAAATTTAAACCCACCTGCATGACCTACAAATTTTACCCATCGTTTGGTACTTTCATTTCTAAAACTTTATTCAGTGAAGTCAGCTGGAATTTAAATGACACTGAGGCCCCTCTTTAGCACAGACTCATTTTTTGCAGAGCTTAAAAATATGTCAAAAAGCAGGACTCTAGGAAGGGTCAGTAGTAGGTAAACTGTTTCCTACATGCCAGACAAGCAAGCCTAGTCAGACTACTTCCATTTACGGCAGCATTGCAGCAGTTCAAAAGAAGAGCTTAGTTAAGGAGGAATTTTTCACTTGTGGAAAAGATCCTCTGTGTAAGAGAATATATCTAGTGAGTTCAGTTTCAGATAGCTGGAAGCTTAGACATGTTAGCTGGTTAAATGGTAATATCAGGTAGTTTCACTGTGTGATTCAGCACTGACCCCAAGATATAGATGTTTTAATACTAATAATTATGAACACATTCTTGTCTGATCTAGACAAGTCAAAATTCAGAAACAATTACTTATATGTATTATTTTTAATATAAGCCATCATCTCGTACATCTATTTTTAATTAGACCCCAGAGGTTCTGGAGACTGGAAAGCATTGTTCATTTTCTGGCAGAACAGTGGAAATTTAACACTGTTCAGTGTTGTAAAATTCCTGGTAAGAATGCTGACTGTTTTGCATATTCCCTCAGGATCTCTGAGCAGGACTTACTTTTAAGTTTGTTTTTCAATACAGTGAATGTGCAATGGAAAATGTAAATCTAGTTCCTCTTTGGGGTCCACAGAGTCAACTGGAACTACGCACCGAGGGGTTTTTTTTTTTTGCATATGAGAAATAACATCTGTAGCTTGCTGAACAGTTTTGCACTGCCAGAAGTCTTACTCTGAAAATGCAAGGGATGCCTTAAAGTACAGGCATACCCTTCTTGTGTCACTTCTCTGTCTACTGTTTTGGAGTTTAGTTGTCAGTACTCCCTATGATGCCTTTAAAAAGACCATTAAGTCTGAACTGAGCTTCTGTCTGAAGTTAAATTTTCTGAGATAAAGGAAAACCACTTTCAGTAAAAGCAAATAACATCTATGGCTTGAGTATGTGCATGGACATACTTATGCAATGCCTGGACTTTTCTTCTGCAATGGACGCTTTCCATTTTGAAATATTTGCAGTGTGTCAAATGTGGCTCATTTTTCTCCTGGTTTTACAGGGCAGACACTGAAGGGGCTGGCTGTGTGTACTGTATGATGCATCATAGCTGGGTGATTATTCTGTGTTATATTTTAAGCTGTGATGTTGGAAAGATTTCAGGTTATATCATGTAAGATAAAGTGATCCGTTCTTGATCAGTTTTAACTGGAAATGTGGAAAGAAAATGTTTCTGAGAAGTTTCACAGAAATGGCTATACCTGTAATATATAGTGATATATTGTGTTTTCCTCTAAAATTTTATTTCTTGATGGGAACCTAAATATTTAGTTATGTAATTCATAGTGGACAAAACATTTTGTTAAATCCACATGAACAAGAAGCAAGAGATCTGAAGTCTAGTTCATTTTGAAAACCTCAGTTTCAACTGCTAATCTTACTGCATAGTGGGACAGAAAGGTCTTCCATAAGTATTTTATGTGTTATCAGGGCTGTAGAATGCTAGTTGATCTGAATTAAATGTTTTTGCTGAATAAGGCTTTTCCAGAAAATCAGCATGAGCTGTTAAATCAGTGAAACGTGAAGGGATTCTATCACCCTGGACCTACTAATATTTTTTGCTTTTTTAAAGAAAAATTGCCATTTATTGAAATACATAAATTTCATACTAATTCTCCCAAAATATTAGAATATGCATATTATTTTTAAACCTGTGTTTTAGTGGGGTACTTCACATTTTAATTTAAATAGTTATATACTGTGTCTTTTACTAATTGGTTTCTGTGTGCAACAGGCCCCAGGCATGGAAGAGCTGATATGGGAACAGTACACTGTGACCTTACAAAAGGTGAGTGAGTGCCTGTTATATTTTTAGTTTTCAAATATTCAAGCACTGGTTTACTCTGAATGTGTTTTGCAGTAGATGTTATTAGCATATCTGAGTCTAGAATAGGATTAATTACTTGTCCAAATCAGATATGTTTTTTATTTTAAAGCTTAGTTGCTACTCATAAAATATTGTGACTCTTTAATGTTAAGAGTAAATTTAATTAACAGTTTAAGTGCTGTATTTGCTACTGTTTGGTCTTTCTAATAACAGTATAATATACCACATGTCAGCCACATAGCTAAATTCATTATTGAAGAGCCTTAAAAATAAAGCAGATGGTTCTATCAAGCAGGTTGTGGGTAATGTCCAAGCTTTGTAATAATCACTGAACAGGATTCCACTGATTTTATTTTTTGTAATATACTTTATTATCTACTAGTGCAGAATCCAGTGGCAAAACACTGTCATTAAAACTTACAAAACAGGTGGACTGTAGGTGTCACTTTTAATGGTTTTTTTAAGAAAAGAGGAAGTATCTCATCAAGTGGAGTCCTTTTGAATTAAATGAAGTAGAGCACTTGTGTCTGTGTTCTTTAATAGCTAGGCTGACACAGCACAGTACCAGGTGTGCATTTTGGCTTTGGTGGAGGTGGTCCTCCCAGCTGTTCTGATGATCTGGGTTCAGTGGGCAGCCTGTACTGAGCTGCCCGAGTTTTTTGTGTCTTCTGCAATGGACTGAACTTGATGACCCAAGGTGAAATAGCGATCTGTTCTACATAGCTTGTTTCATGTGAGAAAGTATGGTTGAGAAAGGGTTGGTTTTTAGGGTACAGAGGTAGACAGGACCTGTAATTTCCAGCATTTCAGATCTCAGATATGGTGTAAATTAACTTTACTTCTTTACCACAGAGACAGACATAGGCTACTGAGACGGCAAAGGGCTACTGAACTTGCTTTGTCAGCCACTACCATTGAATCTTACCATTATTTTGAATCTGTATTGTTTTGGTG
Organism: Daphoenositta chrysoptera; assembly: GCA_013397915.1. NCBI lineage: Eukaryota > Metazoa > Chordata > Aves > Passeriformes > Daphoenositta > Daphoenositta chrysoptera. The sequence goes on from VZRO01001320.1 coordinate 154,676, forward strand.
TAAAGCACCAGACTGCTTCCTGTAAAACTAAGGTGCAGCAAGTGACGTGCTGTTTTAAAAGAAAACCACATTGCTTTCTTTCTCCTCAAAGAAATAATCACTTACTATCGGCATTAGCAGAACACGAGGTGACATATTATGAACTACACGTGATGAATGGGTGTTGGGGAAAAAGCATGACTTTAATTTGATGTATTACTTTGCTACTATGTTAAAACATTTTGTTCAAATGTAGCATAATTTGTAATTTTTAGTGATATGATGTGTATGTTAAATAGCTGATAAAATTAAACTTGTGTGGTTTTGTGCTCACCTTGCTGTCAGCAGTTCAGCTACACTAAGAGTTCTCAGGTCTAGTGCTATTGACATGCATACTTGCCATTCTGTGAAGCATTTCTTTGATTTTATGAATGCCATCTTAGGACTTCTATGGATGTGTTATTTTTATGATGACAGGTTTGACATCATTTATGTATTTAAAATAGTTGATTGTGACAGAGGATGATTATAGACAAGAAATAAGTTCACTACTTGCTCTTTGTAATCAACCGTAATCTTTTTATTTTGATTGAGGAGTAAGTAGTTATCACAAACTACTTAGCAATCATAATGAAAATGAGTTCCTTGGAAAGCTATTCCACTTTCCCAATCATCATTAACAAAACAGATTTACCTAACGATAAATTTGGTATGAATAACCCATGGGATGGTGAAGCAAAATACAGGCAAATTTAGTGAGTTCTTTACTTAATTACTAACAATTTTAAGACTGTAGAAGTTTTGGAAAATAGGAGCTTGTCATCATGTTACATGGATGTGTAAACCAAATCTTTCTAAAATCTAGAGGTACTGTGTGTTTCTGCAGCACTCTGCATGCAGCTATCATATTTTAAATAATACCTACTTAGAGTGCCATCATGGGAACATTTATGTTCCTCCCTGTCAAAATTCCTGTCATTGTATTCAAATTTTGTTGTATTTGGTTTTGTTTTAAAGGACTCGAAACGAGGATTTGGGATTGCAGTTTCTGGCGGCAGAGATAACCCTCATTTTGAAAATGGTGAAACATCAATAGTCATTTCGGATGTTCTCCCAGGGGGTCCAGCAGATGGATTACTTCAGTAAGCACTTTTTTTCTCTGTCTGGCATTTTGAGGAGCATGGCTGTAGAATACATAAAACCTTTAGACAGACTTGGTTGAAATCCTGGTGATTCAATCCCCTCAAGATCTGATACCCTCTTGAAAATCTAGATGTCTCTTGAAAAAAAAGCCCAAAACAACCTAAACAAGTAAACTCTACATAGAGGTGTTAGTTGCTATTTGGTAAGATAATTAAATTTCAGTGGTGTTGAAAAGTCTTTTAACAGTTAAGTATGTTTCTTTCAAGATTGCATTTCATTTAAAGAAACAGTAGAAATAGTATCTTAAAAACATCCTCCTTGTTCCTCCTCCAGTAAACACCTCTAGTGAACAATCATTAGTTTCCAAGAATGACTTAAGTCAGCCCAAAGAAGGTTTGCTAAATCTTATTTTATATCTGAAAGAAAAAATTATGGAAATAACAAGTTTCTGTTGTCTTTCTGATAACTTCATCCTTGGTGAGGCAGCATCTATTATGTACAAACGATTTTAAATCTGTAGGTTGAGAGTTTCTATCCTACATCAGTTTTTCATCCTTTGACCTGAAATACCTGATGAGGACTAGACAATTTGAAAGAATGCCAAATAATTGTGCAGTAATAATAATTCAAGAAAGTAGATTCTATCCTTTTTTGCCAAACCTTAGTTTTTGGTCAGGTAATGAAATGGCTGACATGGGAGTTGTTGTTCAGTAACTAAATAATAGGGTAATTGTAAAGCATGTAACAAACTACTTTTAACATAAATGTACAAATCCGACATTTTATAGCAGTGATCCCTGCACACCACCACTGTCATCCAACCTGTTCCATAATCACCTGTGATACGGGAATGAAATCATGTCCAGAAATTATGAAAGATCATAGGTAAATTGATGATGGCAAGGGAATACCAAGATATTTGGGCACTTTCAGGCGAAACACATTCTGAAGAAAAATTATTGCAAAGCTGTTCCTCCAGCAAATCAAGGAATATGGGCCTAACCTTCAGAGTGTAAAGGAAAAGAAATCCTGTCATCTTTTTTAGGGTAAAATGAGCACAAGTAGATGGACTTCTTGATATAGTAGTGCAACATTAAGATCAATACTGTCTTTGGATGTATGGACTGTCCAGAGAGCTATTTTAATTCTTGCATAAACCTGGATGAAACTGATGCTGAAATATAGCATGCTGTTCTGGCATACTCATCCACTAAAAGGAATTGGAAGGGTATGAGAAGAGGCACAAAAATCATTTAGGAGTTAGAGTGCCTTACAAATGGAGGCTTGGAATAGATAATCTTCTTATTTAAAAAGAAGATTGTGATGTGATTTGATTATAATAAAGATAAAATATTGGTACCAAAGATTTCTTTTATCTAGCAGAAAATGGCGAAATAAGCAGTAATTTGTTCAGCTAATGCTCTGATTGTAAGGTTAGTGACTGAGTAGTCACCAGAATAAACTAATATGAGGAGTATGAGGAGTGGTAATTTGTGTTTTTTTTAACCTTTTTCACTTTTTGCATTGAAATACCTTTATGAATTTTATGGGGTTGAATTAATCAGTGTTATGGGGCTATTTCATAGTGGGTTAGGTGAGTTAGGTGTTAGTGGTCTATTTGATATGCAGGAGGTCTGAACAGAAAAGTTGGTAATCTCAGTTGGCCTATGTTTTAGGGCAGGGAGGACTTCTTGTGTATTATAGTTTTGTTAGGGTTTTTTTCCTCCCAGTCACCTTTCTACAGAGTAGGTGGGACCTGAACACCAGACTTTCAGGAAAATGTACTGCAGTTGTACTTGTCAATATTTGCCTAAATACTGGTATGGCTGCAGCAGTTTGAAGCTTTTGTGAGATTCTTATGTGAAAGAAGTCTAGCATTAGGTGTGAAAAACTAGGAGTCCTGAAAGAATTTTTTAAAAAAGTTTTAATACTCATCACAAATGTTCTTTAAAAAACATTATGGCACGGTACTGAAACTTAAACTGAACACAGTAAATACACAAAAATAGTGCTGCTCAATGTCTAATTTTTAGGTGCACCAAAAGCTGCTTCTAATATTCAGATATTGTTGTGTTTGGATAGGAAACACAGTTTTAAAGCAAAACTCCTTGTTAAACTGAATGAAATTCATAGGTTCTCTCTGAAGAAAAAAAAAGAAAGAAAAAGAAAGAACCTTTGTTGTGCTGTTTTCATGAAGACTCCTCTTAAATCCTCTCTTTCCTTTTTTTGTCTCCCTCCCTGTTTCCAGAGAAAATGACCGAGTGGTCATAGTTAATGGGACCCCGATGGAAAATGTTCTACATTCTTTTGCAGTTCAGCAGCTTAGGAAAAGTGGAAAAGTGGCCACCATTGTAAGTAAATTCCAAATGTATTCAGTGTACAGTGGTATGTAGTGGCGTAACCAGTCAGGATTTTGGTTTTCTTCTATAAAGTGTACTTTAAAGGCATAAAGCAAAGTAGTCCTTTGCCAGATACAAAGTACAAAATAAATAAAACAAAGACATCGTTTCTGCAGGTGAAACAAATAGAAATTAATCAACAGTATCACAAATTTATCTTGTTGAAAAACTGAGAATAAAATGTTTCTTTTATAATGTTTATTTTACTGAATAACAAGTGGTACAAAATAGGAATTATGCAAGGCTTAAACAGGTCTCGTCCAATAACAAGCAGAACGTTGTTCTTCCTTCTTTTTTTCCCCAACCTGTATTTGAAACATGAAGAATATTCATCTGTTCAGTTTCACATTCTGATCTTTGATAGGAGTTTGTTTGTTTGTTTGATATTGTACTGAACAGGTAGTGAAAAGACCAAGGAAGGTGCAGGCTGCTGCGCTGAAGAGAAGCCCCTCCCCTGACTACGAGGACAGAGCTTTAGATGTAATGGATGACCATGCAGAATTCGATGGCAAAAGTGCTCGAAGTGGCTACAGTGAGAGAAGCTGGCACAGTGGGAACGGAGGGCGCAGCCAAAGCTGGGGAAACAGCCTGGATCAGAGCTACAGAGATGAGCAAGACCGCGGGCGTAACCGAAGCAGGGACCGTGGCAGGGAACGCGGCTACAGCCGCGAGCGGAGTCGTGGCAGGAGCGTGGACAGGAGCCTGGACCGCGACTACAGAAGAGATCGGAGCAGGGGAAGGAGCATCGACAGGGATGGTGGCTATGAACGGGACTACAGAGGGGACTACAGTCCACCCAGCTACAGTCACGGGTCTTTATCCGACCCCAGATATGGGAGGGAAATGAGGAGTCGTAGTCGGGACAGGCTCCGTTCCCGCAGTCCGTCGCCTGAAATACGCCACCAATACGAGTACACCGGACCGCAGGATCAGAGTGCACCCATCAGCGTTCTCTTAACAAAAGGCAGGCATAATGAAGGTGGGTACAGTAGGGGAGGAGAGGAGTCAACTTTCAATCCAGCATGGGTTTTGGTGGGGAAAGGAGAAGAGCAGAATTACTTTCTGCTTTTACAGGTTAAGTGTTGACTTTTCTAACCGATGGTTTAAGTTGTTCTTTCATTCTTCCTGGCTGATTTAGGATGCTTTTTCCCCAATACCTTGAACTTTACCTTTGAACAAAGATTTGTTCACTCACATCATTTCAGTCTTTTCAAGCCACTGTGTCCTTGGTTTTCCATTTTCTCTGCCCTTTTCTTCTGGTTCTGATGGAAAACATGGATCTGATCATGATTCAGATTACATTTGGCACATCTACAGAAGGGGTTAGCTAGAAAGGGTGAAGAGTAGACTCTGCTTTTAATAATACGGTTTTTTGGTTCTGGTCATTAAAGAATACTGAAATAGCAGCAGCTGAAATACTGAAATACCAGTATTCAGCCTTTCTTTGCTGAGTATTCAAGTGTGCAAATGAAAGCCAAAAGCCTGACCTTTTTTTCACTGTGAAATAAAGACTTGTGCTGGAAATCATGTCTGAGATTAGGTTGTGCAGTCTTTTCTGTTTGGGATTTTTATTTTGGCGGGGTGGTGGTTTACTCCTGGAGGGGTTGGGTGTAGTTGTTGGGATTTTTTCCTATTCTGCCCCGTTGTAATTTTAAGAATTTTTTGCTAATTAAACTTTGTATGCAGGAGCTAATATCTTTTTTTATTGAGTCTGGCAACAATCCTTTTTTCCTTCTTCCTCTTCTTCCTCTGCATGTAAAACTTCCACTTGTAAAGATAGGTAGATAGATAGGTATACAAATAAGGAGAAATTTAAGGTGCATTTGTTAACTTTTGTGTTTAGCTATACTGTAATAGTTTCTGCTGTTCATATGGATACTTTGCAGACTTGCTGAAACTTGGTGATCATTTAAAGGAGAACAACATTCTGTTGTTTTAGGATGCATGTTTTTTAATGATGTTGCCTTTTTTTTTAAGTAGCAAAAATACTGACCCAAGTAATTTAGATCACAGGGAAAAAGGGGGGCAGGGGAATAAAAAAAAATTCTTTGCCTGAAACAACCAAGGCATTTCTTGGCGTACGGATAGGACAGGGTCAGCATGCAGTAACTGATGAAAACAAATACTTCTATTAGTGTTTTTTGACCCTTTTTCCCCTCTATGCCATGCAAAATATGAATCAGAGAGAAGCTCGTCCAGTACATTAATAAGTAGCTGCAGAACAAAGGTGTAGTTTTGCTGCTGGAGGTGCAGAGCAATCGTCCAACTGTAATTGGTTTTGGATTGTTGCTTGTTCATATTGTGATGGCAGCACAGATATCAGAGACTTGGCTTAGGGTGAAGTGGATTTACTAGGCCTATGGTTTTTTTCTTTTTTTTTTTCTCTCATGGTATATTGGTATTTGGTGCATGTACACTGTGTAGTTTTTTTAAAAATGCATCCTTGCTCATCTTTTAAGCTACAGTGGATTATCTTCTTGGTTCCAGAATATGGGCTCCGTCTTGGAAGTCAGATCTTCATAAAAGAAATGACCCGTACTGGCCTAGCAACCAAAGATGGCAACCTTCATGAAGGAGATATCATTCTCAAGGTCTGTTCTGGTTTTCCTGCTAGCAGTTTGGCAGGCACTGGTTATAGTGATTATTCTGAACTAAGTCATGTTATAGTCAAGTTCACTACTAAACTTGAGCACAATGTGGACTTGTTTGTTATTGTTGCCTTTTTATGTCCAGATCAATGGTACAGTGACAGAGAACATGTCTTTAGCTGATGCCCGAAAATTGATTGAGAAATCACGTGGGAAACTCCAGCTGGTTGTTCTCAGGGACCGAAAGCAGACACTGCTCAACATTCCTTCACTGAACGACAGTGACTCAGAAATGGATGGTGAGGTTTAATGTGGATCCAAAGTTCTGGACTCTGTGCAAGGACAAAATGGAGCTTATATTGTTTTGCTGTGGTAGAGTGATACTGGGTTCTTTAAGAAAAGTAATGAAACACAAACAAAGCTAAGTAATAGCCAATTAAGCATCATGTCCCCTTTCTTTGGGTGAAAATAATTTTATATAATAATTTTTTTAACCATATAATTACGTTTTAGGAAGGGGCAGAGATAGAAGAACTAATGTTTGTCTGACAAAATCAGTCTTACTTCTTGGAACAATCAAATCAGTTGCTGTAATAAAAAATTTAAAACCAAGTGTGTTGGACTGGTCTCTCCTTCTGAGGGCATTAACATTCATGGCAGCATTCAAATGGAGGGAAGAAATGTCAGGACTAAAAGAAATTAAGTGCCCCTGGATAACTGGTTTCTATTCCCAGCACCTGTTCTGTACAAGTGTATGAGCTCTATCTCTTAGCATAATCTTGCTTTGGGAAGGGCTCAGACTATTTGGGGGAGGCAGAATGTTATATATTATTTGGAACAAGATACTTGCTTTTCTGATGTCAGAATATGGGGTGGAACTTTCTGTAGGCTTTACTGTGAAGTCTGAGGTGCAGTTCAAATCCGAGGGCCACTCTGTTTCCTTTGCCTCTGAAGGGCAATGATGTGAGGTCTGTTGATGTGAAGGTGGTCTTCGGTTTGGAAACCTGCATGACACCTCAAATCAAAGCCTGCTAACACTAGCTCACACAACTGTGGTATGCTCAAAGTAGTTGTGTGATGTAAGTGTGTTTCTCAAAGGTTGTGTGAGAACTTCCTGAAATATTTTGGGAGGGTGGGAGTGGGGGTGGAAGCACTAAAAGGCATTTTTTGAACCTTTGTCAAGTCCAACTTGAAACAAGAGTGGGCTGAAATATCTAGCGTATGCTAAATGTGAAAACTTTGTAAATACACATGGTGATCAGGTGAGCAGATTACTTAAACAAATCCTGCATTTCGTGATTTGCCACTCTCTTTACAGATATTTCTGAAATAGAGTCAAACAGATCATTCTCCCCTCAAGATGACAGATTACATCATTCTGATCTAGATTCACATTCATCCAATGAAAAACTGAAAGACAAACCAAAGTAAGAAATGGTCTTCTGTAGTTCATTTTTATCATGCTTGTCGAAGTTACTCAAATAGATGCATTCTTATCTGATTTCATGACACTTTTTTTCTGTTTCTTTCTGTTAGTGCAAAAGAGGATCCCTCCAGTAGGATGTCCAGAATGGGAGCAATGCCTACTCCATTCAAATCAACTGGTGACATTTCTTCTCCTGCTGTTACAGCTGTAGACTCAAACAAAGAACTGAAGTACCAAGATGACCCAGCAGGTGAGAGCCTGAAAGTTTTGGTTGCCTTTTTTTCCCCTGGCCACAGAATGTATATTCCCTCAACCTTGTTGACAAAGGTGGTATGCTCTTCATGTCAGCCCCACCCTGACACACAGAGAAGAGGTTCGTCTTTGCTTTGTGGTGCAGGAAAGAAACACCTGATATTATTTGACAGCAGTTGCTTATTAGAATTACCACCTGAAAAAAGCAAATACTTTCCTGGGATGTTTGCTGTTAGCCTGTTGCCCTAAGCAGATGAATAAAGTCTGATCTAGCTTGCCTGAAAGAGCTGTGTATCCCTTCCTTGAATTCTTTGTTCTTTTTAAAGAATTTAAAAAAATAGAAATAAATGAATTTTTGTGAGACATGCTTGATTTTTAAATCTGTGTTAATCTTTGGCATGAAGGGTTTGATTGCTGTCCGATAGCTAAAAATTGCTGCCATTTATAACTTTTTCAATATCTCAGTAACTTCTTTTCTTTTATTTTACATGTAGTGCCTCAGCCAAAAGCAGTTACACGGACAATTCTTAAACCCAGCCCAGAAGATGAGGCAATATATGGGTAAGGTGGCACTTGCTGAGTTCTTTTGCACTCAGTATTCTCCCAGTGACCAGTACCTGATTCTTGGCTGCATGGGTTTGTGTTCTTTCTCCCATTTGGAGTGATACTCCCTTTATAGCTTAATGCCAAGAAGAGGTGACATGGCTTCTAAATGATGTTATTGAGTTCAACTTAGTTTTAGAAATATCTGCCTGGAATCTACCTGGAAGGTATAGAACACCTTGTGTTTCTGGGGGCTTGCATGGGAACATATGCGAGAGCTTTGTTTTATTTTACTTTTATTAATAGGAAATCAATTTACATGTTTTCTTTTGAGAGTTTCCAAATACAGAAATTGAAGAAATAGGAGTGTTGGGATTGTAAGGAGAAGCCTAAAGTTTTGAAAATGTTCTGTAGCTTGGTTTGTTTTCTTAAATGGATTTTCTTCTCAGATCTTTTCTGGATTGGATCCTGCATATGTTGTCATTGATGTGCAAAGTGATTATGTTGGTGAAGGGGAATTTATAATACAGGCTTAGGGTATTACTGAGAATGGCTGACACATAAGTAGTGTCCTCTGAGTTGGAAGGTCACTCAGGCATACAGCTTTTCTAACAGCAAAAAAGCTGAGCCTAGTCCAGTAGTCTTTCCCACGGCAGTGTAGAAGAGCTGTTTGTTAACATATCAGTAGATTATAGTTGGAAATATTTCTCATTACAAGAAAATTTGAAGACTTCTAACAAACATCTTAAACAGTAAAGAAAATCATTTAATGAGTTTAATTCCTATGACAGTTTTTTAGATTATAGAAGAAGAAACAATGAGTATGATTACTCATAACTCAAGTCTGTTTTCCCAAAAACCACAGGTGTTCATATGAGAGAGGATACAATAGGTAGAGAACTACTTTGGGTCTTTTAAAACAGGGACTTGTTTCCCTGTTCAGTCAAGTCTGTGCATGCCACTTACTCTACATAGTTCATTTTCCACTCCGAAAAATGCAAATTCTCTGCTTCCTGCCTTCACTGAAGACTTGCCTGGGTAAATACAGCCTATATAGTGAAAGAAAGGGCATAAGAATATTATTAATATGATCTTGTTGAGGAGTTGCAATTCTTTTTCTTTTGGCATCCTAATATTATTACATGCTTAGTATCTGGCCTTACTTCTGTTTTCTGTTTATAAATCTTGTAGTCCTAATACAAAAATGGTGAGATTCAAGAAGGGGGACAGCGTGGGTCTACGACTGGCTGGTGGAAATGATGTAGGGATATTTATTGCTGGAATTCAAGAAGGTACCTCAGCTGATCAGGAGGGACTGCAGGAAGGAGATCAAATTCTTAAGGTATGAGTATGTGTCCCTGAAGTGCAAATAACTTCTGTATACTGTTGTTTGCTTCTTAGTGGAAATAGGGGAGAAATTATGAGCTTAGGAAATCAAAGTATTGCTTTAGAAGGGTGTATATATGGTGGAGGGATCTTACAGAAATGGGTTTTTGGAGAATTGTATACCAAGCTTTAGTTTGTTTATAATGTTGTGAAAGGAGTAGTTAAATATTAATCAAGAAAAATGATGCAAGATGGGACAGTGAATTTTTTGTACAATGTTTCTTCCTAATCTTAGAGGGGGAAAAATTTGGGCCATCATAATTTTCGTCTTTCATCTTTCTCCAGTTTCTTTGGGTTATGGTGATTTAGTGTTCAAGTTTCTGATTTATGTCATCTATGCTAGTTAATCCCTTCATTCTGCTTTTTTTCTGAAAATCTACATGAAAGGCTAATGTAATTTTCTCACTACCTCTTTTCTCTTGCCCCTTCTGGAGGCTGTTAAAGTTGAAGAAATGATCTATCAGTGTACAACCAGAACCTTGTTATTTCAAAAAGATTATTGTTAAGAGCTGAAATAAAATAGTCACAAGAGACAATCGTATTGAATTTTTAAAAATAGGAAGATAATAGAATATTTAAGACATTTTCAGATGAAAGAAAAATCAGTAGTTATTCTTTTTATTGGTGATTTTTCAGTTGTTGTGGGGTTTTTTTGGTATGTAGGTAAACACTCAAGACTTCAGAGGCATTGTTCGGGAAGAAGCCGTTTTGTATCTCTTAGAAATTCCCAAAGGTGAAACTGTGACAATTTTGGCTCAAAGCAAATATGAAGGTAGGTGCTTTGAAAAAAATGTATGTGTATCTATGAAGCTTTTAAGCTGTGCTTTGTCAGTGAAGCCACAAATAATCCCTCTTGCGCTTGTTTTTGATAGCATTTTAGTTACTCTCCTTTTCACTAGCTGAAAAGATAGCTGTATTCCATGCATACTAGGCTGCATATGTGATGTATTATTCAGAGTACTTCTCCATGTCTTTCATTACTAGCAAATAGCAATTCTTAATCCTGAACAGTGGTAAGGTACTGTTTGTTCTTCTGCTTTTCTGTCTGTAGCAGCTGGGAGAAGATCTGCTGCTAGCATTCCTTTTCTGCTGAGCCTTGGCAGTCATAAGGGGTTTGGTCAGCAGTAAATGGACAGTTTTTTTTTCTTAAGCAGTTATGGAGAAAGCTTTCCAGTTGGGAAAAGGAAAGAAGACTGTAAGATTGTAGTACCATAGCTGCCTTTTGCATTTGGAATGTGCAAGTACCTCCTTGCCCCGGAACTGTAAGGGCTGTACACATACAAGTGTGGAACACTCCTGATAAGTGTGTGTAGGGCAATGAATGTGAATGAGAATGGAAGTCTGAGTTTTTACATCTTTCTGAGCAGATGTTTAGAATTTCAAAGCTGTGTTCACTAGAACCGCAGCTTAATCAATATTTCAAGTGTTAAAAGGTATAAACTAAAAGGGAGGTCTTGTTTTAGTCTACAGAGACATCATGGCCTGTGGCAGAGGAGATTCATTCTTCATCAGGAGTCACTTCGAGTGTGAAAAAGAGTCACCACAGAGCTTAGCATTCACCAGAGGGGAGATCTTTAGAGTAGTTGATACACTGTATGATGGCAAACTGGGAAACTGGCTGGCTGTGAGAATTGGAAATGAACTGGAAAAGGGTCTCATTCCAAATAAGAGCAGGTAAGGTGGCACAATGTCTTCCTCCCCATTGTTAGATGTAAGATTTTTTTCTCCCCCCAAGTTATTTTTCCTTCCTATGTCCTACCTTTCTTCCTTTTTTGTTTCCCTCTACAAGAATGAATAAATTGTTTTTTCTTCAGTTGTACAAGAATTGTGCCTGTAAAAACTGCAGATTGTAGAACCATGGCGTTATGCAAGGAGACAATGAGAGACAGTGGTGTTATCTATATACTAGATCATGTATTTGCAGCACAGACCTAGTGTTTCTGTCTCAGCAATCAACCAAGCTTTGAGCACTAGCTGCTTCAGTTACTCTTCCAGAAAATGGGTGGTGGGTCCTATTTTTGTTTGCTTTTTGGTTTTTTCCCCACCTTCTTCTTTGTCTGTTCACACCCACCAAGTCAAATCAAAACAAACAAAAAACCCCAACCAACCAAAAAAACTAAATAAACAAAACCCCTTCACCTTAGGAAGCTCATGGTTTTGTGTGCAAGAATACCCTGATGATTAATCTTTTAGAAGAACTTCAGTGCTTGAATTTCTTATGTATATCCTTATGGATAGTGTGTTAAGTATTTATGCTGAGGCTATTTTTTTTTTTTTGGTAGCTGTAGTCTGTATTTTTGTGTGAAATATTGAGTGAACCACAGGAACATTTTTGCTTAAATATGCTTTCTTGGTCAAAATTCATTGGAGGTAATTGTAAATGTTCAAATGTGTACAATGAGTAAAAGTATTACAATTAGTCAGAAAAGAAACAAACTAAAAAAACAACCAGACTGAAGCTGAATTTTTAGACTGTAGCTTTTAAGCTCTTGAGTGTGGTTGTGATTTTATGATGGAAGAAAAAGCTCACGATTACACACAAGTACACACAAGTTATGAAATACACTTCTTATGTGACTCCCCTGTGTTTCCTGGTAAGTACATTTTCTCCTCTCTGGCAATTGATCTGACCAAACCAGCCTTTGTTTCTATGCTGTAGCAACTTAACTTTTAAGGCCTAATGGAGAAGAGAATAGTGACAGTAATCTCTTAGGCCATCAGTTCTGAGTTGCCCTCTCTCACCAACTCTTTGCATTCACATTCTTTTATTTATGCTTGTGTTAAGTGACCATTTTAAGAGCTCAGGACTCATTCCTGCTCAGCAACTTGTAGCTGTGGCAAGTCAAGAGCATTGTTCTGATGATGTGTTTGCTCCAAGGCAAAGGTACTTGAACTTGTCTGCTTTTGCCGCCACTCCTTCCTATCTGTGTGGCAAATTACCTGTTGCAAATTCAAAATCTATTTTTCTTCAGTGAAAGCTCCCTTGCCCTCTTTGACTAGTTCTGAACTCTCAACTTTCTCTGTCAGAGCTGAACAGATGGCCAGCGTTCAAAATGCCCAAAAGGATGGCTCAAGTGACAGGGCAGATTTCTGGAGAACACGTGGCCAGCGATCTGGAGCGAAGAAGAATCTGAGGAAGAGTCGCGAAGATCTGACAGCTATTGTATCTGTCAGCACAAAATTCCCAGCTTACGAGCGCGTTCAGCTGCGTGAAGGTAAGCGAGACTGCTTTGAGCTGGCTGCCCATTTATTGCTGGCTGCTGTAGCATCCAAATGTTTGGTCAGTTAAGAAAGTGATTTCCTACAACTTCTAATGATGTTAAATTACAACAACAGGAAGGGATGACATTTTTCTCAGGATGGAAATTTCCGGATGGTACTAATTATAAGAAAGCTTTTTTACCCTTTTAAACTGCTGTTGTTCTCTCTTGCCTCCAAATTACACCTGCCAGTTTTAAGGTTTAAAATGAAAAGAGATGAAGCAGCAGGGCTTTCCTTGTTTCGTCAGGTTCTTCTTGGCTAGCTCTGAAAGTACAATCCACATGCCTGAGAGCAACCTCAATCTTCATAAATAGACTTCAACAGTAGCTACAGAGCAAATAGAACACCAGTATTTTCAATGGATTGTGCAAATGTAATCATTGTTCATGTGGTCTGTCTCCATGACTGTAAAGTATGTGATGTTGAGCAGGTCAAGCTGATTTTCTGGGTAGTAGCACATGACAGTATTCTGGAACAAAACAAACATTAGAGAGTATTTCAAAGGAGATCCCAGATACCAAGATGAAGACTTGGTGTAATGGCATTCCTCCATTAACTCTGAGGACTGTGTTTGCACTTGCTTTGACATGAGCAATAACATAGTTTTACATTTCTTTGCTTCTTCAAGCATTGCAGTTGGTTTATCATTTGTGTCTTTATTCATACAAAACCTCCTGTGTCAAGGTTCATCAAGTTTTGATGGATGGAAAGATAGGTGAAGATCTGCTGTACGTTTTCAGATGTCAAATCTTCTAAATACAATTCTATTAGAAGGAATAAGAAAGCTGTTAAATCAAAACAGTTTCTTACTTTCTCAGCTGGTAAAAGTCATTTTCTCTATTATGCTGTTGCACAAACCTCTGAGAAATAAATTTTTTAAAATATATTTTTAATGCCTTCAACTTATTCTTAACTTTGCATAGTAACTGAGAGTCTTTTTTATATATAAAAACAGTCTTACCAGATTTCTCTTTTCTCCAAATATTTTTCTTTCAGCTGGTTTTAAGAGACCTGTGGTGATATTTGGCCCTATTGCAGATGTCGCTATGGAGAAGTTGTCAAATGATTTGCCTCACCTGTACCAGACAGCAAGTAAGTTATCCTCTTAGTGTCTTTTTCATCCTTAACTGAGAGAATGGAAAACTTAATAATCACAGCTGCCTGGCCACTCTAGATAAGCTGAAATGTTGTCTTTGCAGAGACAGAACCCAGAGACGCAGGTTCGGAGAAGTCAACTGGGGTAGTGCGCTTGAACACCGTGAGGCAAATCATTGAGCAGGTAGGGCATTCCTCTGGAAACTGCTTATGCTCAAAGGCATGGTGTTTGATTTGTTTGCACCTAAAACTTCAAGAGTACTCAAATTTTCACTGCATGTATTTCTCTAATAAGCTTAATGATAAAGCTGTTTCAAAGTTGTTCAATGGAAATTTTGGTAATTTTTATAGCTTTGAACCTGATATTAGAAATTGCCTTTTCCTTCTCAAGTCCATTCTAAATTTGGATAGAGGAGAATCTGCTTTAGTATATGCTCCCTGAAGTTGCCATGGAGTGCTCTACTTGCTCTTAACATTCTAAATGTATAACTGTGGCAAACATCCCACAAGTTATGGTCTTATTTGGACACAAATATCCTGGTTTTCCTAGGATCCCATGTTCCTATCACCTCCACTTGTTCCCACATGCACCACAATGACTGGTCTTTCTTGTTAACAGGATAAACATGCTCTGTTGGATGTCACTCCTAAAGCAGTGGACCTGCTGAATTACACCCAGTGGTTTCCAATTGTGGTGTTCTTCAACCCAGACAGTAAGCAGGGTGTGAAGACCATGAGACAAAGGCTATGTTCTACATCAAACAAGAGCTCGAGAAAACTTTATGAGCAAGCAAACAAACTGAAGAAAACTTGTTCCCACCTCTTTACAGGTAAGGAAGAATGTTTGCTTAACCTGCTTACTAAGAGAGTAGTGTGTGTCCCTGTGTGAGTCTCAAGACATCTACTTATTACTCTGCATATTAACTCATGCAGGCTGGAACTAAAAGAGTGGGAAGGTATGGTCATGAGTAATGCCTTCCTTGACTTCTTTCAAAGTTCCTTGATCTGCCAAATTCTAATGCAGAAAAAATTGTGAGCTGGTACACTGCCATTAAAAGATAAGTGATTTAATAAACTTGGAAATGGACCAACAATAAAATAAAAATACCATGCATCTGTCAATGATCTAAATGAAGTGCCTGTTTAACATTCTCACATACCTAAACCAAAAAGTGTTAAACAGCAAAGAATGGTTAAAGGATTGCATTGCGTTTACCGTGTATACATATATCTTTTCCTTCAATTTTTTTATAGCAACCATTAATTTGAATTCAGCCAACGATAGCTGGTATGGTAGCCTGAAGGATACAATTCAGCAACAGCAAGGAGAAGCAGTATGGGTATCAGAAGGAAAGGTAAGCAGCCAGTCCATATTCTGTGAGGCTGTACAGATGTCTCAAAGTATCTCTCGCTAGCAAAAATTGTTCAAAATTATCATTTGCCAGTGGTTGACAGTAGGCTAGAAAAATAGTCAGTTGAGCTATGTCTGTAACAAAAAGACGTTATTATTCTTTCTGTTACACTTTGGAGCTTTCATCACTGATGCTGTGCCTAGGGGAGAATGATGATGAGGGATAAACTTGTACAGGACTTTTTGTTGCGATTCTGCATTAGTTTCTTTAAGTTCCGTGGAGTCATTCCCAAGGGTTTATTTGGCCTGATGTTGATTCTTGACTTAATTATAATTTATTTAATCTTTGTTCCTTAATTCTTTCTGACTTTTCCCTAGATGGATGGCATGGAAGATGATGCAGATGATCGTATGTCCTACCTTACTGCCATGGGTGCTGACTATTTGAGCTGTGACAGTCGGCTGATCAGTGACCTCGAGGATACAGATGGAGAAGGTGGTGCATACACTGACAATGAACTTGATGAACCTTCAGAGGAACCAAGGATTTCATCTGTCAGCCGATCCTCTGAGCCTGTGCATCACGAGGAAGTAAGATGATTGGCTTTTTCAATGTGACTGAACTTTGGGCTTTCCCAAAACCCTTTATGTATGGCCTAAAAATCAGAGGGGTTTTTATAACTACAGATTTATCTTGTGTCTGATAGTGTTTTAGAACTACATTGTGAAGAGCAAAAATAATAATAGCTCTGCTTTTCTGCCTAACTTTGTAGATTTCCTGATGACGTCTCATCATCTTGAACTTTTCAATTACATTTGCAGTGATTGTAGTCAGGTTGCTGGCAGTCTTTTGACTCCTGGTTACTGTTCCCAAAATCATAAGCTGGAGAGAGAGGAAAAATGATTGAATTACTGGCTACTGCAGTGATTTTTTTCTTACTTTCTTTCATAGAGTTTAAAAAAATTTGCTCCAGAACCAAGGGCTCAGTTGAGAAAAGCTGGTAGCAGGGAGATCCTTAGAGAACCGAGTCCACCTCCAGCATTCAAGCCTGAACCACCTAAGGTAAATTTGTAGAAACAAATCTGAATACAAATGTCCTCTTTCTGGAGAACTCTCCAGGATGGCACATTGGAAAGAGCAATAGACATGATCAGGGTCTAGAAAGCATTTTAAATGTGGACAGAAGAAATGACTGAAAGTGTTGCAGGATCAAGCAGAAAGAAGATTTACTGGATAACAGTTCTTCTGAAATATATGTTATCTCCAATATAGAATTTCCATGTGGAATAAGAAAGTAAACTCCTTTTTGTATCTACTAACAAACTGAGAGGCACTTTTTTAGCTCAGCAAGATAAAAAGTAGGCTAATCACCAGGAAAAACAAATATGATGGCTATTACCGTGAAGCACAAAATCAGAATCTACCACCTGACCACCTGATGCAGAAGGGAAAAAGTTACAGTGTTTGGACACTAAGTTCTATTTTAGAAATTTTTGAATTCACCTCACCCCAAAGTCCTTTCTTTGTGAGGAGTGGTGCCCTCATATACTCTAAATACTCAAAATACAGTCCAAGTGTGCCGAAGATAGGGCAGAGTAGAACATGTGCAGGGAAAACAAAAGTGGAATATAAAACATAATTGGATCCTGTGCACTTATAAATTTTAGGTCATGATACTCCACATTAAATAGTGAAAAATTATTTGGAGCATCAGTTTTCTTTGTGCTGTGCTCTAACACACGTAGCTCTGGCAATTCTGAACAAATAACACAAACCAAGTGTAAATGTCCTGGTCTTCTATAGACTGATGTGTGGTCCATGAGAATATGCCCAAAATGTTGCAGCAGTTCAAATATCTTTCAAGTGTTACATCATATGAAGATTGACACTGTTAAATACATAGGCAAAGTGATTACTTTAAAGTTAAAGCGCTCTTTTGAAACTAAAATGAAAAAGTTGCTGATGCAAACTTTGTGGGTTTTATACTTGCAGGGCAAGTTACAAAACAAAGAGGATCCATATGACTTCCCCAAGAACTATGACTCCAAACCAAGTAATGTTTCTGTCAGCAGTGAGATTTCAACTGTATCAGCAAAAGCAGCACCACCACCTGTTTCTGCGAAACCTGCCTTTGGGCGTCCCATTCTGAGAAACTCTCAGCCAGCAGTCCTGCCTGCAGAGGAGGAGGAGGAGGCAAAGTTGGAAGAGGAAGGAAGTGAACAAGAAAATACTCCAAAATCAGTACTGAGGAAAGTAAAAATATTTGAGGAGATGGATCACAAGGCAAGGATGCAAAGAATGCAAGAGCTACAAGAGGCTCAAAATGCCAGGGTATGAAGAGATGCATTTTCTTCCTCCCATGCTTTGCAACCTATAGAACAGCCAGAGCCCTGAAAATGAAAATCATGCCCTTTGCATTGTGTTGCTTTTGGAGGGAGAAGTTTGGGAAACCACACATAGAGACATACAGTTGTGTGGATTTGTATATAAAAAGAGGTCATATTTTAAGGTTTCCTATTTTAAGTATAAAAACCTGACTTCCAATAATCCTGTTGCTTTTGGCAATCCATTGTTCTCAAGTATGGTTTGAATTACTACTCTAGCAAAAGATTATATAATTGTAGGAGTATCAATAGGGTGTTACGAATTTGTGCTTTAATTTAATTTAACTAATTTCAGATGTAGCTGTGATTTGCTAGGTTCTAGATCCTTATATAGGATCCCTAATGGATAGAGTTAAAAAGAACTGTTATTTTCTTCTACTTTCTTTTAAAGCTTGAAATAGCCCAGAAGCATCCGGATATTTATGCTGTCCCTATCAAAACACAGAAGTCAGAACAGAACTGGCCCCAGCCAATGAGGTAAGGTGTATCCAGTTCCAAGAATTCTGTCTTGATTCTTGACTTCACTAACGGGAGGAAAACCGATCTTGCCAGTTTTTGTTCATACAAGTCATCCTGCATTGGTATATCATTCTGCTGTGGTGCCTCAAAGATTGTTGTAAAGGTGGGGCAAAATTTTAGTGAACTCTTCAGGGAACTCATTTCAGGGTTTTTGTTTTCATTTAGTTCATTTATAGTACTTGAGTCTAGGAAAGGTAAGGTTCCGGTTTCTTTCTAGAAAGAAACACTATATTCTTTCATCGAAATATTTGAGAGGTTTTTTTTTTGCCCCAATCAGTATTACACAGAAGCTGGACTGCATTCATTTCCTCTGATGTCCATTCTAACTCTGCTAGATACTTGATGACTGTTAGTCTATCCTAACAAAGAATTGCTGTTCTAATAACACCTAATTACTTAAATGCTTATTCTTTACAGATATGTAGTGTGGCTAGGTAAACCAAGGATGAAAGTTGTCTCAGGTGACCCATCAAGTCTCATGAAAGTAGCAGTCTTTCATTAAAATTCAGTGAGTTCTGGATGGGTTGACCACTGTGTCATCTTACCCTACACACTGCACATTTGTATGACTGAGCAGTCACCTGTGCAAGAGCTAACACATTGCATGATGGGTTTTGTTTTCTGCTCTGCAGGACTCTTCAGTTTTCCTTGCATCTTAGTAGCAGCCAATAGGAATGGGACTTTTTTTCCTAGTGAGTCAAATGCTTTGATGTCCCAGTAATTAAACTAAAATGCAAAAACGGAAAACTATTATTTTCTGGATTTCTTGGCAGGTTCACAAACACATACTTTTTTATATAGCATTGGAAGCTTTATAAAAGTAATGAAAATTAATCTTTCACCATATTTGCAGAGTGTCTGCTTACATGCAGAAATCAGTGTTGCTGGCTTTTTACAGGAATGTTAATGACTGGCGTAGAAGGGAGTATTTAAGCCCTGGGAGAAAGATGTAAGGAGAATACCATCTTGTTTTTCCAGAAAGTGGGTTGCAAAAATCGTGGGTTTTGAAAATGAGGAAATGCCCTTCCTTGACAGATTCTATTTTTCTATATCACGTCAAATGTGTAGCACCACAGTGTATAAAAAGCAAATGTGTGGGTTATTTCTGCCCACTTTTAAGGCTAAGAGCCTTAGTGAGAGCCTTGAGCGAAAAGGCTACCAATTTAAGAAATGTCACATAAGAAATCTTTGGACTTTGAGACAGAAGACAGAGGACGCAAAAGAAGAAGGAGGTATAGAAAAAGTACTGTGCAAAACTAGATAAGGGACATGTCAGCTGGGGCAGTAGCAAGGCTGAAAACCTCTCTGCTCAGGGAATAGAGTGCTGTAAAGCTATTGATGTGTCTGTGTGTGCAGGGGTGTTTAAAATTTTAAATTTGCCATTTTTCCAGGTAGGTTGAGTAGATCAAATCTGAGCATCATCCTTAGCTTGGTGGAAATAAGATGCCTCTCCAGATAGGTTTACCATAGTCATGCAGTTTTCTATTGCCTAGGAGGGGTTTCATTTGCTCCATCTGCCTTTCTAAGCTGTATGTGGCCACAAAGCAGATATTAAGTAGAACTATTTTTCAGTTTTTCATAATGGAAGTAGACATGATCTCTCTCTTTCCCCGTTCTGTGTTAGCTCCAGGCCTCCAGAACCCCAGAAGCCTCCTGTTAGACCTTACCTGGAGAACCGTGTCGGTTACAGCAGCGATGCCGAGGAGGAGGAGGAGGAGTACCGCCGGCAGCTGGCAGACCACTCTAAGAAGGGCTATTATGGACAGCCATCCAGATACAGAGACACAGAACTGTAGGCTTGCTAGTATGTCCATGTCTAACACTCTTTTGAGGTTTCTTCCTTCGCAGCCAAAGTGGAGCAGTAGTTAGTCCTGAAAAGCTGTATTTTTACTTGGGGTGGTGTTAGAGGGTACGCTACTCAACTCAGACATATCTATACACTGGAACTGGAAGAGTTCATCTTTTGGGGATATTATTTTGTCAGTGTCTATGAAAAGAAATCACTATTGCCTGAATGCTGTTGCCTGTTTTATAAGGACCAAATCCTTAAAAGTTTGTGTTAATTCTTGGTATTTTCATATTTTAATATAAGCTCCCCTTTTTCCTTTTTATTAATGCTGCCTTTTTGGACTGTTCTGCTGTGTTATGAAAGTATGATCCCAGAGATACACTTCCTAATGCAATAGAACTAAATGTGAAAGTGTATTTGAAGAACAGTAAGTGCCTTTAACAAGAAGCATCTGAAGCTGTTTTGACATCTGATACTTGGTGCAAAGCCATAACACACTAAAAAGGGGATTGACTGTTTTACCTATCTTTATTTTTTATCAGTTTCATGGTAACAATTTTCCTTGCATGTTATTTTTCTAAGTTCATAGATGCATATGCAATATTCATAAATACTGACTGTACATATTAAAGGTGCAATTGACTGCGTGTTTGGAAAAGACCAGGATGTGCTTAAACAGAGAAAATGATGTAGAAATTCAGTCACATATTAAAATTTACACAGACTGCACATAATAAAGTATATATTCTAGACAAACCTTGTGTATGTCATTTTTCTTTTGAACTGTATTAGTCTAGAATTGCTGACCTCCACGAGTACAGTGTTTCAGTTCAGGGTCTCCTCTCCTTCTGTTCAAGTAACTGAGAAACATCACTGTTGATGTGTTTCACATCATTTTAAAATCTGCTGTGATTTAAAACTGGTGCAGAACTATGGAAGTTGTGCATGGGACTTACCTTTTAGAGTATTGTTTTGCCTCACCATTTCTGCTCTTTAGCCTTATACAATAAAAATTCTTGGAAGTGTCATAGAGAAAAATTTCTTTTGATCATACAATATGAAAGATGCTTTTCTAATGGTCTTCTAAAAATAAAATGCCTTCCAACCATAACCATTATATGATTCTATATTAGGAAAATGTTCTTCACC
>VZRO01001321.1:0-37642 GCA_013397915.1 Daphoenositta chrysoptera
CCTTTTAGCCCAAACTCCCGGCCCCATGTTGTGCTCTTCCTTTCTCCATTGGCTGAGGTGCTAGGAAGGTACAGCCTTCCTGAACTACCTACCCCATATCCCCTCTTGGGCCTACTGTTTTACTTCAAAGTTCAGAAGTTCAGGTTCTTGCAGACCCATGTCTGTTTCTGGAGCCAAACTGTCTGGGCCTGGTAATGAATCTTCTGCTCAAAGTCAATAGAGGCATTAAGAGCTATTTCAAAGATACTAAGTCCCATCAAATTGTTTTTAAAGACATTAGCACACATCTTTCCTCTCAATCCCTCCTCTTCTTATTTCTCAAGTTGTCATTACAAACCCTATTTTTTATTACCTTAACCCTTTCTTTTTTAACAACCTGGAGTATTTGAAACATCCCCTCCCAACTATTCCACTTCTGGTCCCTGCACCAGGTGTGGCAAGTAAATACAGAGAGGCAGAGAATACTGTAAATATAGAGAACGAAGTAGGCAATGACAGTTCATATTAGCGCACTAATCCTTGTAGATGATCTGTGGATACTGCTAGCCGAGGTCTCGCATATTTTTCTTCCAGCTGAGAAGTCCAAATCTCTAGGCTTCAGAGACCTTGACCTGAGTATGATGGGTCCATCCATATTCAGCTGTCCTTGCTGCTGTCTCTGTGGTCCTGGTTGGTTGTTTTGGAAAGCCAAGTCCAAAGGCAGCGTCTGCGCTAACTGGGCTTCCTGTCAAAGAGATTACATGAGACACAGTATCCTGGCCACATACTGATATAAATATATGTCTTCATCTCCCTGCCAAATTGAAAATTACCAGGGTAAGAATCCCAAGCAATTCAAAGGGGAATAATTGAATATTCCCTTGGGTTTGGCTCTTATTTTTGTCAAAGCTAGTGGCAAAAGCCATACCCCTGGCATCTTAGTTTCTGTCACCAGCTTCAAAGTGAAAGGAATGAGAAGGAGGTGTCTTTACAAAGAATCTGTGGGTCTGCTGATAGATAAAGCCAGATAGTGAGAGGTGAAAGAAGCAATGGGAAGAACCATAAATTCCATAGGAATTCCACTAATTGACACAGACTGTTACTCACTCAAGGTCGTACTAAATCCCTGGACTCAGAGAAAAAGAACAGAGACACAAGGAAGAAGAAAAGTGGGGCAGGTACACATTAGAAGGGGGTCTGTACTAGGCAGTTTGGGAAGTCTGTACCTCTCAAGTACCTCAGCCAATGGGGAAAGACAGAGGGAAATGCAGCCAGGAAATTAGGATAAAAACGAGGCTGCATCCTTTAACAATAGGAAACACCCCATGGGAAATGCCCATGATCTCTCCCTTTATTCAAATAAAGTAACAGGACTCCTCTGTCTCCTTTTTGGACATAAACCTCTGAATGATAGAGAAAAAATCAAAAATACAGAATGAAACAATTTTAAAGGTGGATCAGCCCCATTTTAAAACTAGTTTTGTTTTTTCTCTATCTTCCCTTCTTATGGTTGTTCTGGGAATTTGCCAGTCTTCATGTACCTAGAAAGCTTGTTCTGTTTTCCATCTTCAGAGTATGCAAGGTTGATTACACACATCTTTTTTTCTTGCCTTAATTCTCCTGTTAGGTTAAGGAGTTTATCTCATTTCCTAGAGCATGCACTTAAACAGGAAAGGTTTTTTGCTATACCTTGCCTTTTTTTAATCTTGTCAGCTTTATAGTGCATATGACTGGAAATCTAAGTGTGAAAAAATTGTCAAAATCAAATTCAGTACTAGTGATTAAAGCAGCATTGAAACACACCAGTCTTTCAGCTGTTGCTGGGCAGTGCTTTCACATCATAAAGGTATTTTATTTTCCCTTTTTTTTTTTTAACCTTTTTCTCACTTCACTTTTTTCTTCCTGGCAGGTTGGCCAGATGCTGGGAAGTAACACAAGCAACTGATGCTGGGTGACCAAAAGAATCACAGAATTACAGGATATTCTGAATTGGAAGGAACCCACAAGGTTCACCAAGTCCAAATCTTAAGTGAATGGCACATAGAGGGATCAAACCCACAAGTCTGGTATTATTACCACCATGCCCTACTATGCGACATAATGTGATGGTCATGCTCAGGAAGGAAAAAAAGGAGAACTGCAAAATCATTCACCTGGAGAGAAACAGCCCCAGGTACTAGTGCATGTCTGGAAAGCAGTTTTTCAGAAAAGGACCTGAGAATCCTGGTGGACACCCAGTTGAACATGAGCCAGCAATGAGCCCTTGTGGCAAAGAAGGCAAGTCATTTCCAAAGCCATATTAGACAAAGAATTGCCAGCAGCTTGAAGGAGGTGAGCCAGCCCCTCTCTTCAGCATTGGTGAAGCCACACCTGGGGTGCTGGGTCCAATTTGGGCTCCTCACTTAAAAGAGAGACAGGGACATACCAGAGATAGTCCAGCAAAGGGCCACCAGGATAATGAAATAATTGAAACATCCCTTCAATGAGGAAGCCTGAGAGAGCTGGGACTATTCAGCCTAGAGATGTAAAGTTTCAGGAGGTATCTTACAAAGACTTGAAGGGAAGAGGCAAAGTGGGTAGAACAAGGCCCTTTTCAGTGGTGGCCAGCCACAGGACAAGAGGCAAGACACACACTGAAACTTGAGAGTCTTCCTGTGAGATTGATTGAACACTGGCAAAGGGTTGCCCAGGGAGGCTCTGAAATCTTCATCCTTGGAGATAATCAGCAGCCATCTGGACATGGTCCTTGATAACTGGCTCCATGAGCCCTGACTGAACAGAGAAGTTGGACCAGATGATCTCCAGAGTCCCTTTCCAACTTCAGCTACTCTTTGATTCTGTGAAAATTCACTAAGCACATGAAAATGTGAGTAAAGAAATGACAAAATCCAGAAAGTTCAGTATTAGAACAATGCAGAAGTAACAATATAAAGGCTGAGGAAAAAATTATATCACTGTTCAAAGAACGGGTTCTACCTTTGTGCCATCATGCCCAATAAACACTTTTCAATAGTATGCTGATGTGGGTTCACTGGTATGATATATACTGCAGTTTGCAAATACGAAATTTTAAAACTTGAATTCAAACAAAAATCAGTGTGATTTTTCTGTGTTACATACAGGTAATTTTGAAAATTTCACATTCTCTTCATGTTCACAGTGCTCATAGAGCTGATCAAAACAAACCCTCCTTAAATTTTTTCAGGACTCCCCCTTATTCTGTACAACTTCTCAGATCTTTCATCTTGTAACTTACTTTTTTCCTATATTTTCCTTTTATCTTCATTTTTTACATTATCTCAATACAGGTAGCCCTCCTTTCCTTTTTCCACTTTTTTTTTTCTTTTTGAGGTTAAACACACAATATCTGTTTGTTAGGAAACCCTTTCTTTCATTTTTAAATCCTTTCTAAAAGTCATTCCAGTTGCAATATACAAAATAATACCAATATTAATTTTAAAACTCTCCACTCCATTTTTCTTCTAAACTTCTCAGTGTGTCCTCCTGACATCTTTGTTTTTCTCTAAGATTTGAGGTTCTTTGGGCTACCATTCATTCTGAGCAGCTGTTAATGCTTTACAGTTAAGGAGTAAGATTAATCTGAGGTTTGGTTTCCATTCTCATGCAAGACACACCATCTAGACAAGAGAATATAGGTATTAGTATGAGGACAGGGATTAGAGTTCTCATTTGCCATTGGCTAATGGCACTGTAGAGTGATTTGTAAACCTGATTATACCTAGTGATTGATAATGCTTCATTTATTTCAAACAGCACAGTGCCAAGACTAAAAGAATCAGCCAACAAAAACATCACTTCGTCATTTAGATAACTCTCATCCACTTTTTTTTTAATTTTTCACTTTTGGCTGTATTAAAATATTTTAAAATAAAGTTCTTGAACAAAGAACATCATGGTTCTGATTCAAGGCTCTACTTAGATGAAAATTATTCATACCCAATAGAAATGACATTTTAGTTTTAGACTGCCAAAGTGAACTTTATTAGTATGTCATTAATCATTGTCTTGGAGGTGACACCTGGGGAAAATGATTTAGTGGAGATTAGAGCACTCAAATGTAACACTGAAAATACCACATTTATTTCCAGCATCAATCAGTCAGTGAAACACATATTAACAAAAAATGACATTTATATACATTTAAATCTGTTCATAACACAGTGCACTGCTTTCTATTCAGAAACATTTTCTGGTTTTTACATTTTATATTGCTTATATAAAAGCAATAGTTTTTATATTGTTTCTATTAAATTATTATTAATAATACTTATATATTATATATAAAATATATTTATTATTAATATTTTTTTAATATTATTATTTTATGTTGTTTATATTGTTTATTTTAGAAAATACTGTTATTAGTTTAATAAATTTAAAATGTGTAATAAAACATATTTGAAAGAAGATGGAACTAGGAAAGTTGTGCCAAAGAGAACCATTTTTTGGAAAAACAAGCATTTTAAAAAAAATATCCTCCTCTCCGTATAGTTTACAGGCATTGCTACATAGCTGATACTTAATTCCAAAAGTCTGAAATTATGTTCACCTTTTTAGACTTTGCATATTTTTTAATAATAATAATAATAATAATAATTGTAAACCAACAAAACAATGAACAATTTTTATTTTGAGAAAAAAAAACCAAACAAATTTAGAACATCTCCCACAAAAGACCTGGCATTAAAGTAATGGCATATTAATTCTTATCTTTCAAAGAGCAAAAGCTTATGAATAGCCCATTTAAGTCACATGACTTGTACTAAACAATAAAATTGCTCTCTTTTCTTCACTCTCTGTTTAACACTTGTCTGTATCTCATCTTTAACAGGCTCAGGGTGCCATAATCTTATGGCTTATAACTTAACTTCTTTCCCTTTATTTTCTCTAGAAAGTCATTGTTAGAACTGAAGATAGCAGAAAATCACTCTTTTCCAAAGAAAGTGTTATATTATTTTTACTACAGAATAAGAAAGTCAGCCATTATACTCCTTAGGTTTTTAAGCATGGAATACTGTCCTGATGTTAAAAAAAAAAAAAAAAAAAAAAAAGGAAATCTGTTACTAAGAAAAAATATTTAAAGTCCCCACAAATTAAAACCAAGGATATATGATATTCACATTCACAGATTTATAAAAAAACCCACACCTCTCCAAGTATTCAATGCTTTTATTTTAAATATTATTTTTTCATATTAATGAAAGTTGTTGTTATCTGATTCGTAGTGGAAAACCTAAAAAAATCTCAGTATGTTGTGCTCTCTTCTGAAAATGGACTACCTTCTCTATTAGTGGGTAGAAACATAAATTTTTGCAATGTCAGAAAAGCATGTCTATAAATAAAAGTATATAATAAATATTACAGAAGTGCACACTATTCCACAGTTACTATGACACAACCTGATTTAAAGGTTGTGTGTTTAATGTATGTATGCAATTCATTTAAGGATATTGGAAGTACACTTACAAATAGAGAATTTTAAATACAACACTCTTTCAGAGAGAAATGGAATGTTCATTTTCAAAATGAGTGGCTACTCTTATGGATTCTATAAAATAAATATGATTCAGACCTCTTAGCATGCAGGGGCAGTTTAAGAAAGTGAGAATGAATTGGTATCTACGACATCAATTTAGAAGGTACAGCCAAAAAATAATAGTACCCATCTAGTTACTCTAGTCAATAAAAATGAGCTCCCTGGCGCTCCCTGGAGTCCGAATATATTTGCTTTGCTACACTTAACAGTAAGAATTGTCACCACATATCAGCAAATCCACAAAAGGAACAGTTTGAATAACTAAAGCTACAAACCAAAAATTTATTTGAGAAATAATTTTTTTTTTCTTCCTAAAGATAATTGCTTAATATCCACACAACTGCTTTTCCTCATGCTGGCAGCAGTTGTACTATAGGAAATAAACATTTGTGCCTCAATGAGGACTCTGGGAGTATGAAATGTCTAGATGAAAGACAATGAGAGAAAGTAGTGGAAACTGTAAAGAAAATTAGTTATTTCAGAACTAAGTAATTGGGAGTAGAAGTTACAACTTGAAGTCTGATCTCTCTAAAGCAAATACTTCCTAAATATAACTTCCATTCCTAGCTTTGAAACCACATGTTTCCTGTGCAAAGGCACCTCACTATTGACAGTGGTGTTTCAGGATCAGATGAGGGCAGGATGCTCTTTAGGAAGCAGCAGCAGAGCTTAATTTAGTTGCTTGTCTGTTCAACCAGACATAGGCTTCCCTTACTGCTGAACTGTTTATTCTTTCACCACTATAGAAAAGGCACAGCTGCTCCCAGAAGTAATGCCCTTTCCTTTCTATGGCATTGGAGTCTTTCCACCAGCTCCAAAGAGCCCATCTTGAATAACCGTTTGGCTATATGAGAACTACAAAGTCTGTAAAGCAGAATGCTCCTAAATAAAGAGGTGTTTTATGAACATACAGTAGAGCTCAGAATGATATAAACTCTTAAAAAGCACAGCAAACATTAGATTTCTCTGAAAGTATGAAAAGAGTGGTAACAAGAAGCCTCTTTGGACCTACTGCTTGAGTCTTTACAGTGGTGCAAAATGGTTATAGAATCAGCACAAACAGAACAAAGCAAACACAACCACTAACAACTGCATTTAAGCCAACATGAGAATACACTTAGGCAGAAAAGAGCATGGGCTACTAGAGCTGGAATCAACCCTCTAATCAAATGAAAAGAAGCAAGGGTATCTCAAGTATTAATATTTAACAGAACCTATTTTCCTTTAAATAAATGTCAGGAATTCACTTAGAGTACCACTATTGCAAATGTGAAATCTAGCATGGATGGAGAGTCAAACTGTAGCTGTTTGCTACAGGTTGCTACAGCAACCTGCAAAGGTTGAAAATGAGGTTCAATGAAGTCAAAAGTCAGGAAGCCTGACGTTAGAACTGCCTTTGTTCATTTTATATTATTCTACTAGACTGAGATATTCCTGATATTTCAATCACAGTCAAATTAAAGGTGTTTCATCTGTCTGTGTGTGATTTTGCTACAGGATACATCAAAATGTATTTTGTTACACTGCAAGCTGAGGTGACTTGCTGTCTAAGTATTTATTAATATATTAGTAAAGCAGTAATAAAAAGGTTGCATGGACTGTAACAACAAAATTAGCTTTTGAGTGAATATTGTAGTTGAATCTTGATATGCAAAACAGAGTATTTTTCCTTCTGTGAAGTTTCTATATATAAAAAATTGTGACAGGGTGATAACAATATACTTTGGGTCATTAAACAAAGCTCTCTTTCAACTTTCCTAGAAAACCTATGAAAAGATAAAGTAGTCTATTACTGACTTTTACACTTTTCTCTGACCCCGCTTTAAGTCATATTAATGCTTTTCACACTACTCTTCTCAAAAGAAAAATGCCCTGATTTTTTTTTTACTGGGAACCTCCCCTCAGTGACTTGCATCGTTGCAAGTTTCAGACCTGCAAACATTTTGTTTTGGAAAACAACAATTCAGCAAAATATTGATTTATTTTTGACTTCCTACTTACTCCTTAGCTTCTTTACTTTAGTAGCCATAGCTACCATTGGCTGGTCTCCTTATGGTTACTAACATAGAGCATGCATTAGAAGTGTGCTTTGCTGGTCCAAAAGCTCTGCATTTGTATGACTGGAAACATAAACAGCAGAAAATGACAGAAAGACAGTTTGGTACAACCATGGTGTGATGACTTTTGCAATATGTTACCATCTGTGGAATATCCAAAGACCCTTCAAATAGATACTATTTGTGCAAAATGTACTGAAATACGTAATCCAGTCATTAACTGTGCTGCAAATAATAAGAAACTAGAAATCAGATGAAAACAGAGGGAGAGAGGGCCACAACAAGCTCAGGAGAGATTCAGGTACAGCTGAACCAGCTTCTCAGGAATTATTCAACTTCTATGACAGTAATGATTTAATCACCTATTTGTTCACCAACATGGAAAGGTAATCACAGGTCCAACTCACTTTCTGCACTGTATGAAAGTTTTTCGCTATTTTTTCAAAAAGTGAATTAATCCACATCATATTTTTTTAGTCAAAATGATGTCATTAAAGTTACTGACTCAATATGATCCTTGTGCAACTTAAAAAGACCTCAACTTCATGGTGACACTCCTTGGGATAAAAGTTTCTATAAAGACTGAGTCTTTACAGGGGAAGTTGTGGACATTTTCACAATGCAGATTCTGTTCTCCTTCCCGTTTTGGTTGTCAATAACTCTAAACTGAAACTCAAACCTGTACATTTAGATGAGTAGAATCACATAGGCTTTAAAGGAGTGGAAGCAGATTAAGAATTTTGCTCACAAATCATCCTCTTTATTGTATACACTAAGGAGTACAAGACGGAAATTAAAAACTAAATATGAATGTCTAAAAGTAGGTTTTTGTCCAGTGTGGGCCACTTGACATTAGTGGCAATAATTTTCTCTTACTCACCATTTCCCAAGTCCTCCTGCTATCTTCTTAGAGGGCTTAAAAAAAAATTATAGGATCATATCATTGCAAGCCAGGGAAAAATTGACTGGGGGTTTTACAGAAAGTAATTTCTTTAATAGAGCTTATATTTTTCATTTTTCAAACATGTTAACATCCACCAATTTTTTTAACTAGGGCATTTTTTTTAACTAGGGCATTTTTTTCTCTAGAGTAAGCAAACTCATATTGAGCAACAGCATAAAAAGAACACCTGTGCAGTAATGACATAACAGAAGATTTCCCAAATGAATATAGAAAATGAACATATTGTCTAGCTAACCTATTTCCCTTTTTGAAAGAGATAAGAAATTCTGACAATGGTAGCTGAGATGAGTGCATTTACTGGGACTTTCTTAGTCCTTTGGTAAATTATAGGGATATGTTTTATTTTCCTTTGGCAGTCATTGTAAAAGAGATCAAGGGATAAAAAGCTTAATATTATTTTGAAAAATATCATATGAAGATGTTTTTGATATCAATGGGTAGCTGCACTGCTCACATCCTACCATCAGATCAGGGAGTGGTACATAGATGGAAAGGGTATACCAAACACATGATAGAAATCACTGCTTAAACCCTCTAGTTATATATAAATTTCTTGGCAGTTAACAACTTGTTGAATGTTCTGATGATTTAGAACTTTGAACAAGTGGTTAATGAAGACTGCAAGCATCAAAAGGAGTTCAGGCAGATAAGACAACTGTATAATCAGCTTCACACATTGCCAATGAAGTCTAACATTAAGGTATAACCCGTACAATTTCAACATCTAGTAAGTAGAAATTGAAGGAAAGCAGCAGGTTTTCAAATTCTTCTGTAAATTAAAATGGGTGGGCAAAGACTAAGCCTAAAACATGTACAGGGTACTATGCAGAAGTCGATAAAGAACATTCAAGAATATAAAATAGGGAAAATCTTGCCATTTTTCAATCACAAAGAAATGCTTATTAGAGAAAGATGGACAAGTACAAATGCTTTAGCCTAAAATTTATGGAATTTTTCACTATACTGATTCTTCAGAACAATTATGCAATATTGCAGTAAATTTCAGGAATCTGGATTAAACAGGACATTTAAAGAGGTAAATAATTTTAAAATTTCAGCACAGATTTTTTTAAAAAAACCAGCAACATGAAACTGAAACAGGTAGGCCACTAAGTAACTGTGCTTTCTTCATTTTGGTTGGAAGCCATGCAAGAGTGGAAGATTGCAAACAATGATATCACATTATCATACTTTGCTACTTGTATTCCCATGTCAGGAACAAAACTATGAGGCCTCTCTTGCCAAAGATCCCTTGGTTGTCATAGAAATTTGGGATTTTATCAATGGTTGAATGCTTGTTCATTTTGTGAATTTTTCTAAAGAGAAGTCAGCTCTTAAATTCTGGGTTTGAAAAAATAAGTTATCCCACTGTAGTAACTCATACATCAAATGGGACCCTACATACATCATGGATCTACTTATTCATTATTTTCTTGATGCTCCATTCTAAAGTGTATACTACGGTCCTTCTGAAAACAATTTTTGTAATTGTAAGAAACATTTAGAACATGCAAGGAAGATGCTGTATTTTTTCAGCTGTGGAGACCAATACTGGACACAGTACTCTTAAGTGCTGTTTGACCAGTCCTGGGTAGAGTGGGGCATTCATGTCTCTCTCTCTCTGCTAGTAATGCCTCTGTGGATGCAAGCCAAGATCCAATTTGCCTTTGTGTCTGCAGTGGTGCACTGCTGAATTATATTCAGCCTGTTATTGTCTACCAGGCCTCACAGGTCACTTTTGCAACAGCTGTTCCCCAGCCACACAGATCCTAACCCATACTGGCTGCCCACTCTTCCAGTCTATCCAGGTGTCTCTGTAAGATGGCTCTCCCTTTCTGACATGTTTTCATCACCAGGTGGTGACTTTGATGTCATCAGCAAACTTGGTGAGCATTCTTTCACCAAGAATCACTAAATCACAGAATGGGTAAGGCTGGAATGGGATCACTGGGGGTCCTCTAGTCCAGCCTCCCTGCTCAGGCAGGGCCCCTAAAGCATATTACTCAGCATTGTGTCCAGATGTTTGTTTAGTATCTCCAAAGAAGACGACGTAACTTTTCTGGGCAACCAGTTCAAGGGCTGAGTCACTGGCACAGTGAAGTTATTTTTCATGGTTAGGTGGAACTTCCTGTGCATAAGTTTCTGTCTGTTGCCTCTCATCTGATGCTCAGACCCACTGAGAAGACCCTGGCTCCATCCTCTTCATACCTGCCCTTCAGATACATACATTGATGAAGTCCCTTCTCAGTCTTCTCCAGGCTAAACAGGATCAGGTCCCTCAGCCTTTCCTCATAAATGAGGTGCTCCAGTTGCCTCATCATCTTCGTAGCCCTCCACTGGACTCACTCAGGGAGCTTTATTTCTTTCTTCTGCTGAAGAGCGCAGAACTGAATCCAGCACTCCAGGTGACGTCTCACCAGAGCTGAGTAGAGGAGCAGGATAATGTATCTTGACCTGCTGGCAATGTTCTTCCTAATGCACCCCAGGATACCATTGGCCTTCTTGGCCATAAGGACACAATGCTGGCTCATGGACAGCTTGTTGTTCACCAGGACTCTTGGGTCTTCCTCTGCAGAGCTGTTTCCCAGCAGGTCAACCCCCAGATTGTACTGGTACAAGTGGTTACTCCTCCCCAGGTGCAAGACACTATACTTGTCTTTTTTGAATTTAAAAACTTTTACTCTGTCCATTCCTCCAGCCTTTCAATCCCATACTCCAGGTAATTTATGAAGACGGTGAACAGTGTGGGACCCAGTATCACTGGGGGACCCAGCTTGTGACAGGCAACTAGTTTGAGTAAAAATCTTCGATCACCAACCTTTGAGTACAGCCTGTTAGCCAATTCCCACTTCACAGAGCACTTGTCCAATCTGTATCTTACCAATTTGATGAGGAGAAAGGTATGAAAGACAGTGTTCAATACTTTGCTGAAGCCAGGTAAATTTCATCCACTGCTATCCTCATGTCAACAGAAGATGTTATTTTGTTATAGAATGTGATCAGATTAGTCTGGCATGTCTTACCCTAGTAAGGTTGATTTCTATAGACTGTTGAAATTATATGAATTTATGGCATCAATGTGCTCTGAACAACAAAGTTTTGGAAATAAACCCAGAAATGATTGAATATGGGGGTTTTTGTTACATTTTATTATTATTATGAATTTACTTAAAGAGAAAAAAATTAGAAAGAAAGAGCTTGGGTTTCTCTCATTTTTGTGGTACCTGTTTTCACTGATGGTTTAAGTGAAATTACCCTGTTTTAAAAACTTTCAAGAGTAAAGGTCACTTCTGGAGTATGTGTTTTCCAAGTGGCCGGTTTTGATACACATTTCTTTGCAGTTATGCCTTTGATCAGCGGGAACACATGCATCAGTCTATTGACAATCAGATGAAGAGTAAAATGTATCTTCCAAGAGTGCTGGGCTGACTCTACAAGTCTACAGAAAATTTCATGTACTCCTAGTATTTCCAGCCCCATCAGTTTGACTCAGAATTTGCTGTGGACACGTGCAGGACTTCAGAGATTAGGTGGGCTAATAGCCAAGTGTGGTGGTTTAATACCAGCTAGGGATTAAACTCCAAAGAAGCCAGTGTCTCACCCCACCCCCACCCCCTTCCAGCAAGAGAGGGATACAGGCAGAGACTATGGCTTGAGTGTGGGTTCCAGGAAAGTTTTAATTCCAAGGAGGGTCCAGGGACGAAGTCGGGTAAAACTGGGTGTGCATGGGTTTTTAAGGAGGGGAGGTTCAAGGGGAGGTACANAGGAGCTGTGTCTTATCTGTTTTTGCCACTTTCAGAACCATGTCTCAGAGGAATGGGAAAGGACAGGTGACAGCGGCAAAGGAACAGAATCCCCAGCATTGATACCAAGTGTCTGCAGCCCTACCACAGCTGGCAACTTCCTACAGGGAGAAAGGGACCAAACTGGTGCACTTCCAGTGCGTGCTCACCCTCTTCTTTCCCCTGAAACCCCCACCAATGAAGTCAGTGGTATTAGAATTGGTGCAGCTCAAGGTCAGCCTGGACCCTAGGACCCTTTGCTGCACCGGCAGCAGCTGTCCCAGCGCTGGACCTCCGAATGGCAGAGCACGGCTGCACTCTGCCAGCAGGTACCGATCGCAAGAGCCAGGTGGCAAAAGACGCAGGCGAGGGTGAGGGAAGAGAGGTGGACTCTGTGTGGGTTCCAGGAAAGTTTTAATTCCAAGGAGGGTCCAGGGACGAAGTCGGGTAAAACTGGGTGTGCATGGGTTTTTAAGGGGGGGAGGTTCAAGGGGAGGTACAGACAAAGTGGCCAATAACAGTACAATGTGGGAGGGTCCAGGGAAGGATTGACAACTCAGGGGCTCATCTGATAGGGAGAACGGGGTGGGGTGATTTGAACAGACCAATGGGGCACCAAGTAACAAGGAAAATTCTTGAAGGAAGGTGGCACAAACTTCAGGGGAGGGGATACAACCAGCTGATTGACAAGGGAAAGGCGGGGTACAAAGCCAGGGGGTAAACCAACTGCATAGGCGGGGAACAAGGGACAAACCATTGGAGAACAAATAACATTTGAACATGAAAACCAACAGCCACACCACAACATAGAATGGCAACCTGGCCATGCCCACACCATTCTAAGCTCCGCCCACTCTCTGCAAAGACACCAAGCCCAGAAAATTCTAAAAAAATGTTAAAACAAATATCAAATTTTCACAAGCATCTGGAAAAATTTTCTAGAGGAAAAAAAAGCTAGAATTGGAAGTCACTATTATCTCAACATTTTAGTTATTTTTTAATTTGCACAAATATAATCAGACTGTGTGACTTTGTTACTGAATAGATAGAAGCAAAAAAGATAGATATCCTTAATTCTAGTAGTGAAAAAAAAGCTGTTTCAAGGTCAACAACATATGTTCATAAATGTATCTAGGCACTTCCTTTGATTATCAATGAGGTGGAGATTCTTGTCACTGTTGTTAAGAAGGGTTTCTTTCATCACTTTGGATATCTCAAAGTAGTTCTTGTATTTGTGTCTGCTACCCTGCTCAGGCCATAATCAGTCTTATTCAGTGTTTTGTCCTGAAGTTTCAAGGTCAGAGATGTTCAGAGTGCTGAGGAAAACACAAGCAACATAATCTTGTCACTAGGTTTTACCCCAATGTTCATCAGTTAGCAATAAATTCTAAAACTTAAGCTAAAATTTTTACAATTCCTTACAAAGTCAATACAATAATTGTAATCAATAACTGTAGATTTCCTGGAAGCTCACTCTAGTTTTTTTCCATTCACATACATATCAATCCACTATACTGCTGATTCTGAAGGATTATTTACTAGTTTCAGAGCAGTGACTTCTTGCTTTAATAATCCCCAGGAATCAAAACAGGTTTTTCTCACGGTCATCGTGTGTGACCCTTTTAAACATTTATACACTGCAATCCAGTCCTTTTTCATCCTTGAAAAGAAGAAATGAGAGCATATTCAGCATTTGAAGTCTTTTCTAATAGAACTCCTAATCCCCAGATAAATCTTGTGACACACGCACCCCCGCCAACGGTTTCTGTCTGAGGTTGCAAACAATATGGCACAGCTGAGCTTCTGTAAGCTGTACAATTGAACCATTACATGTCTTAAAACTCAGCTATCCCATCTGCTTATGTTGAAGTCCTGAAGCCCTTGCTAGACTGCTTGGAGGAATCTTTATATAAGTACTTTCTACCATCAAAGGTACCATTACTGTAATCTTGCATGACAATGCTTTAAGGAATAACAAATAACAGGTTGTTATTATATCTTGAATACTATATATAAAGCAAATTTGGATTTGGAGCACGGAATTATAGAGCAATGAATAAAGAGAAGAGTGTAGGGCATGGCAGAAAATGTAGGAAAATGATCCCAATTATATCCCAGAGTGAAGAGGAAGAAATTTTAGTCATCAACACCCATAAACCTTCTTTAAAGTACTTAGGATGATGATGACTCAACATAACCTTCCCCCAGTCGGTGGCCATCAATCCTGGGACGCAGTGGAGCCATGGAAGGGCACAGAATGCATGTGTAATAGTTTAATGGTGATATGATCTGGACTCTTATATTATTGCCTTCTTTGTCTCTAGTAATTAAATCTGGTCTGAAAAGAATTCTTTGATTAGACTATTTTGGTTAGATTGCAATAAATTATTGTATTTCTGTATAAGGTATATTCCTTAAGCCTACATAAAATACCCATTTTAAGACCAAGAAATGATGGGGATTTAGGCAAGTTGGGATATAGCCTGGATACAAAAAGAACAAAGAGCCACAGTGATTCAGACTAGAAGTCTCTGATAATTGCACGTACCTGGAAACCTTTCAAAGAGGAATAGAACACTTCCCAATAGCCCAAATTATGTAACAGCTTTCCTTCATGTTTCCTCCACTGTATATATGGAGTGAATTCTATCTGGCATTATTGATTAGATCATTAATATTATGTTTGAAACAATGCTAGAAACCCAAGCACAAACAACAAAGCCTACTCTAAGGTCACAAAGGTCATAATTCTTACACATCTTAGAATATTTTTTAAAATATTTTGTTTATCATTATAATTCAATTTAACAATGTGACAAGTTCAAGAGTTGCTGAAGTGTTCAAAAAGTTTTATAAGTATATTTATTCCCATTGCATTCTCTGCATTCCTAGTCTTTTGCATACTGTTTGCAGTTTCAATTAAAAAACAGAAACATTGGAAAATAGATTAAAAGCAAATAAACTGTTTTCTCTTTAATTGCCCCATGATGTTATAATTTAATAGCAACGTGTACCGTGAGTCTGAAAAGGCATACTATTGTCTGTTGGAGTTATGCATGTAGGACAAAGAACTACATTCACTCTGAAAAAAAGCCAAATTGTTGAGGAATGGTGTAGCCAAAGTGTTCATCCTGATACAGCCAGAAATACAGACAACTGATCCTCTCTTTTCAAAACTGAGTTGCAGTCAGCTGCTCAAAATGAAATAATTTTATTGTTCCTAAATCAAGCCAACATGTCCAAAGTCAAATATGTATTTATTGAAGTTCTTAAGTGAAACCATTTAAGGAAAATGTCTACATTAAAAACATTAGATAATGGAGCTGAGCACACTGAAGAACACAAACATATATTGCAAATCTGTTCATACATAACAGCTGATTTTACCACTCTGCAGTGCAGCCAGTTGGAGGGGATAAAGTCATCTGGATTAAGTTAGGGCATTTTTTGGCAGTCCACTGTGCTAGCCCTGAGATTTATATCCTCTTAGCAGGGCAAACTGAAAACTACTGCAGTTCACAACCTAAGTTGTTGAGCATCGTGTTTCAGTTTCGTCTAATAAAGGGTTTGATGTTCTGTGGCTTTGCATAGACACAACTACTCACCCCATTCCCATAGGGTAAATACAGTATAAAGTAGGGCATTTTAAGACATTATAAAATAATTTTACCAAAGTAAACCCAAGTAGAGTACCATCATAATTATTAATGAAGCTTTTCCTATTTACATGTAGAAAAGTATAAATTATTTGCAGTGTCAGAGAACAGGCATTCAAAAAGTAAATTACTACGGAAAATAATGTTTTTTATAATTTTTTGAAAAAGACAAAATTGATTACAGACTTGCATGATTTGCATTAATATAGGCTAGTCTTCCTAATATATGATTTTTAACACTTCGGATGAAGAACAGTAAAAATATCTAGACCTCTCCTTCCTTTTAAGAAACATGTGTTCTACTTCCAAAACCTAAATGGAAGTACCTAGATGATTCCATTTGCAGCGCAGTGCTATTAGTCATTAGTCTTTACAGGAAAGTTAGAGCCTGAAGAGCATATTTAGGTAGCAGAGTTGTACATTGCAGTTCCACTTCATTTCAAAAAACATCAATTAAAAATATTTTTTATTCCTAGTCTTAGTCTTTGAACAAAGTATGGCTGGCAAAACTTGGCATTAGTGTTCATTGGTAATGACACCTCTTCATGTTTGTTGAGTATTGGCTGATACACAATCCAGTAATCTAAGAATTCCATGAAATCAACAAAAAATTCTCAAACCTTACACTGAAATTTCCTAAACTGCCAGCAATTTCTTGCAGTACTGGCAAAGATTTATGAAAAACCATGGAGGGGGAAACAAGAGGTAACCTACTCTTATCAGAGCCCCGATGAGATGTTGAAAGAAGGGCTTACTGCTAAGGACCTATCAGTTTGTATTAATTTGTTTCTTGCCCAAGGAAGACAAAGTCTTCATTTCTATGACCTTTGAAGTTTAGCAAATGAAAAAGGAAAAATAAAAGAGGAATTTACCTCAGATTATTCTTAAAACTAAAAAAGAACAATAAAAATTTCATATTTTGTGACAACTTGTGAATAGCTTCTGATGCCCAGTCTGCAGTTCTACTTCACAATACTCCTACAAATGAAGAAATTATAATAAACTTTCCTCCCCATGGGCCAGATAACTTTCCCTAGGTGAAAATTTAAAAAAGCGTATCTGAAAGCTGTGTCTTTTGGGAGAATAACCAACTGGATTTTTGTCTTTTGGGGGCAATCATCAATCATAAGGAGTTCCAAATGGGCAAATACCAGATTCTGCACCTGGAATGGGGCAACCCTGGTTGTGTGTGTAGACTAGGGCATAAGAGGGTGAAGAGCAGCACCGCGGAAAGGGACCTGGGGGTCCTGGTCAATGGAAGGTTGAATTTGAGTCAGCAGTGCCCTGAGAGCCGGGAGGGCCAGCCCTGTCCTGGGGGGCATCAGGCACAGCATCACCAGCCGGGCAAGGGAGGGGATTGTCCTGCTCTGCTCTGCACTGGGGCGGCCTCACCTCAAGTCCTAGCGGCATTTTTTGGGCACCACAATATAAAAAAATATTAAACCATTAGAGAGTGTCCATAGGAGAGCAACCAAGATGGTGAAGGGTCTGGAGGGGAAGCTGAATGAGGAGCGGTTGAGGTCACTTGATCTATTAAGGCTGGAGGAGACTGAGAGGAGATCTTATTGTTGTCTTCATCATTGTCACAAGGGGAAGCAGAGGGATAAGTACCAATCTCAGTGACTGGACTCCAAGAAATAGCACAAAGGTTAGTCAGGGGAAGTTTAGGTTGGATATCAGGAAAAGGGTTTTCACTAGAGGGTGGCTGAGCACTGGAACCCCAGGGAAGTGGTTACAGCACCATGCCTAAGTGAATGCAAGAAGCATTTAGACAATGCTCTCAGGTACAAGATGGGCTCCTTGGGGTGTCCTGCGCAGGACCAGGAGTTGGACTTGGTGATCCTGATTATTCTCTTCCAACTCAACATATTCTATGATTCTATGATTAACCACATGCCAGTATAACTGGTTTAACAAAGACTTAGTAACCAGAGGATTTGATTTTCTAAATATTTTTCCCCAATATGCTACAGATTCAGTTTATTTTCTTTCAGACAAGCTTACCAGGTTTTCTAAATCCTATTAGGCTGGCTGAACCTTGATCTTTGTTTATAAAGAGCAGGTACTTCTAAATATTTTTCTTTTTTTTCTGGAAATCTGCTTTTATGCTCCCCATACTCACAGTCTCTGAATACAGCTGTGCGTTTTGATGTTTTTTATGTAGTTTCCAAAGAAAAAAAAATTGAAAAGGAAATTCAGGATATCAAACTATGCAGTGCAATTTTGAAGCTTAATAAAGAAACCAAAACCTACTAAAAGGTCATTCAAGCTACAATAGACTTTATCTGAGTTAGAAATATTTCTGTCTTCTGACTTTGGTATTACCTTAGACTGTGTTGTTTGCCTTGAATAGAGCTCAAACATAGATTTCCTGGATACTCAAATGGTTTATAAAAGTAAAAGTTTTATGCCAATTTGATGGGCAGAGAAATCTCAAAATCAAAAGAACCATATTAAATTTATTCTCTCTTGCAGAGAGAGTATTATGTCTTGATAAATAAATTTTCATTGTTTATGATGAAGATACCCAAGAAAGCCAAAATTCAAAATAACTTTTAAATGGAACCAAGATTTTAAAAACTAAATCTAGGGATCCATTTTATCGTGGTTAAAATCAGCAAAGAGATCTTTGTACCTCCATCCCGTTAGCTGGGATGTTGATAAGATGAAGTAAGGGATATATTCTAAACTTCTGATGTCTTCTATCTTCTGCACAGTTACTAATTTGGGCTTTCATTAACCTCACAGTCCACAAAATCAGCAATGTAATAGCAGTTCTTTCATGTATTTCAAAAGTTCACTTGTCCTTATGTGCCTGCCAAGGTAGCCATTCTACATCTAATTCCATTGCTTTCAGTCAATATTCAGAATAAAAAAGGAAAATACAATTCTCTAAATGCATGGATAGACACCTGTATGCACAGTGTATGTAAAATTATCTAGGAAGTTATCTTTTCTTTCATGCACAGTCAACCTAGGACTGACAAGTGGTGTGGACTTTCTTGCCAGAGAAGTTGGTCCATGAGCTTGCCCTGAAACCATGCGATGTTACAGCAAATAAGATGTTAAATCATTCATTTGTTGAACTCAACACTCCAGCGGTGTGGTTGTACTTCATGTGTTGGTCAACTACATACGCAGATGTTCACAGAATTGTTTTGGACTACTTCAGTCCAAAATTTCAAGCTGATAAAACTGCATAGAAGTCACATGACTTAGGAAAATAAATTGACTACTGCTTTTGAACTGGGAGTTCTCTCTGTTCTTGTAGTCTTGCCTCTGATTTGCTATGAAATACAAAATATATGACCAATTAAATAAAATTAGTGTGGTTGAAAACAAAGCTTTTCAAGGAAAAGCCATGCAATAATATTACAAGTCAATGTTTTTTGTTGTTAATTTTCTTCTTAACTTTCAAGATTCATGAGGTAGAAGGGACATGATACCTTTCTGTTCAAATGGGTGATAGAATAGTATCATATAAGTAAGCGATTGTAATTAACTTGGCATACAGAAAAAGAAAGAAGCAACATGGTGACTTTGCAACTTGTCAGCTTGGATAGTCAGGCCTTAACAGGCAGGCAGATTTTAGCTCCTATGTCCATATATTTGCATATTGCTATTATTATTAATATTTTAATAAGATGCATCTCTAAGGGGTACACCACTGAATTCTGGGAGCAGGAACTGCATCTCTGCAGTCCTTCTTGAAACTCCAGCATTCATTTACAGATTTTTTTTTTTTTTTTCATAGATTTCTGAATTTCTCAAGTGTTTCTTCTCCCTTCTACGCAGAGAACTGGAACACTGAAAGGAGAGCTTTGGATATCTCTCTGAAATTCACACTCTAGGCCAAATTCTTCATTTCTTCATTTCCATTTTTTTTCCCCCACATGTGAAGTACAGCAGTAGGAAAAATATTGTTGTTCACAAATGCATGGGAGGGGTGTGTGTGTGGTGGAGGGTAGGGTTTAGCTTCACGTTCAGGCCTTTGAAAATATTAACTCATATTCAATTTCTTACATCAGTTCCTATTCTCAGCAAATTTGGCACTTAAATACCATGGTCGCACCAGTTCTCTGCTGCAAGAGTTTCTATTATCAACTCTGGATTGATGAGAGAGGAGGGCATTTTTTGGCTCCTATTTCTAAACATAAAGCTTTCATAGCAGCAGTTTTCTCCTGACTTTTGAACTCTGAGATGCGGGGAGCCAAAGAGAATCAGCAGTGCTGGAGCAAGCTGAATAACATGTGCTTTTCACTTCTGCAGTTCAGTGACATGATGCAAGAAGAAAACAAGACATCAGGACTGTAATCACCACTGCTTTTTGACAGGCTGAAAAATGCTTGAAATAACTGTAAACAGGACATATCTTCAATTGGCATGTGACAGTCTTTCCATTAAAGTTTACATAGTACTGCTCATTTATAAAAACTGATAATAAGACTAAAATATGCATTTCGTTTTTTCTTTCCTGTCAAGTACAAGAATTTACAAAGAACCTGAAAAGATGTGACCTCTGTGAGTAACGAAAACAAAGGTAGAAGTTTTGTCTTATTTTATATCCTGGCTTTCAATTGAGTGGATGTGAGTTTTTAAATTTACAGATGCATATCTATATTTCTGGGCTGTGAACTTAAACACACATGGCACACTGCGTGATTCTTGAGGCTCTCCTGTACAGGGCCAGGAGTTGGACTTTGGTTATCTTTGTGAGTCCCTTCCAACTCAAGATATTCTATGATTCTATGATTTACACACAGGTGATAGACTTCGCCCGCACAAAACACATTGAGTACAAACAGAACACAATTACCGTTAGATGTTGTGGGGTTTTTTAGGGATAAATAAAGCCA
Organism: Daphoenositta chrysoptera; assembly: GCA_013397915.1. Taxonomy (NCBI): domain Eukaryota; kingdom Metazoa; phylum Chordata; class Aves; order Passeriformes; genus Daphoenositta; species Daphoenositta chrysoptera. Next base: position 20,852 of record VZRO01001321.1, read on the forward strand.
GGTTTATTAAACACTGTGACCTGCATCTTCTGGCAAGTGCGACTTCTGCAACCTTGCTCTAAAATGGCTAAATCCAATGTTTCAAAGAGAAAATTGAAACTATGATTAAATTATGAGAAAACTTAATTTGGAAAGAAGTGATGTTCCTCAGGGGTCAGTGTTTAACATCTTTGTTGGTGACATGGACAGTGGCACTGAGTTTGCTGGTGACACCAATCTGAGTAGTAGAGTTGACATTCTGCAGGGAAGGGGTGCCATCCAGAGAGACATGGACAGGCTTGAGAGATGGGCCTGTGTAAATGTCATGAAGTTCAGCAAGTCCAAGTTTAACGTCCTGCACCTAGGTTGTAAGAAAGCCAAAAAAGTACAGGCTTGGTGGAAAATGGATCAAGACTAGCCCTGGGGAGACAGACTTGGGGGTTATTTGTGGATGAGAAGCTCAACATGACTTGCACTCTGCACTTGCAGCGCAGAAAGCCAACCAGATCCTGGATTGCATCAAAAGAGGCATGACCAGCAAGTCAAAGGAGGTGATTCTCCCCCTCTACTCTGGTCTTGTGAGACTGCACGTGGAGTACTGTGTTCAGCTCTGGTACCCCCAACACAAAAAAGATTTTGACATGTTGGAATGAATACAGAGAGCCACTAAGTTGATCAGAGGGCTGGAGCATGTCTCTTATGAAGACAGGCTGAGAGTTGAGATTGTTTAGCCTGGAGAAGACAAGGTTCAGGGACACCAATATTAGCCTTACAATACCTAAAGGTGGCCTATAAGAAGGCTGGAAAGGGACTTTTCACAAGGGCATGTAGTGATAGGACAAGGGCGAATGACCTTAAGCTGAAGGAGGTTAAGTTTAGAGTAGATATTAGCAAGGAATTCTTTTCTATAAAGGGTGCTGAGACATTGGAACAAGTTGCCCAGAGAAGTTGTGCACTCCTCCTGGAGGTGTTTAAGACCAGGCTAGATTGGGCTCTGAGTAACCCAGGCTATGGAAGGTGTCCCTGCCTGTGGCAGGGCATTTGGAACTAGATGATCTTCAAGGTCCCATTTAACCTGAACAATTTTATGATGCTGTGAATACCACACTAACACATGATTATTATATGTGGGTTAATCCATCAGCCTGGATATTGACAAATTTTGAATGAATGAGTGAATCTCCTGTCTGATTCATTATCTTTACACTGTTGTGCTTTCAAGACTGTCTCCATTTTTTCATGACAATCCCCAAAAGTCCATTCATATTCAAAGAGTGAGAGTTCTGACTCTTCTCTGTTTTCAGTTCTTCATTCCTTATTTGACTGTAGGTTTCTTCATACCTAGCAGCCTTTCCACAGTTCTCTGGTGACAATTAGGAAAAAAAAAACAGGTCCAAAGGTTGGACTTGATGATCCTTGTGGGTCCCTTCTAACTCAGAATATTATTTGAACCTCTGTTTTCTTTCCTAATATCTGAGTGCATTTGTAACATCCACTACCAGATGACAATCATTACCCTAACTCTTGGACCCCACCTGTAGAAATTCGCTTGTGAACTTTATCTTTTCTTGATTTTCCATCCATGCAGAACCATATGACGAAAGCAAATCAAAAGAGTCTTCTGAGTTCCAACACAGAGACTTGAGATTTGACAAGCTGTATTGTAATTATGACTGCTAGTACTTATACTCATTGTACTAAAAAGTTTCAGCTTCCAAACCTTTAAAATAATTATGTACCTAATTATATGGATTCAAGCCTAAGGTTTTTGTCTAATTAACGGTTGCCTAGTTAATGACACATTATAAAGTATTGTATAAACTTCTGGAAACGTTTGTCAGGTTAAAGGGTTTGAGAAGGCTTTTTTTGCAAATTTGTGTCTATCCTAAGTCAAGGGCTTTTATTTTTCTTGTCTCATGCTCCACCAGCAAGGTGGTATTAAAAGAAACTGAGAGGGAGCACAGGCGGGACAGGTGACCCAAGCTGACCAAAGGGATATTCCACACCATAGAATATCATACCCAGTAAACTGGAGGGAGTTACTGGGAAGGGTGGCCAGTCTGGGTTTGGGAAAGGGGGTCTGGCATTGGGCAGGGGACGGTGAGCAATTGCAATGTGCATCACTTGTTTTTCGCTTTTTATTATTATTATCATTTACCATTATTACTGTATTTTATTTTATTTTCCTCTATTAAACTGGTCTTATATCAACACACAAGTTTTACTCAGATTCTCCTCCCCATTCCACCGTGGTGAGGAGGAAGATGGGGGGGACTGAGCAAGTGGCTGTGTGGTGGTTAATTTCTATCTGGGTTAAAAACCACAAGAATCCATTTTCTGGCAGCCTGTGGATTAGACATTCTCAGGCAGATTGGTTTGTAAAAAAAAAAGGAGAACCAAAGTCCTCTTCAGAATTTTATGCTGGCCATCTGCTCCCATGTTCTGCTTTTTTTTTTTTTTTTCACTTCTTCCTTTTTGTATAATAACCAGTTTGTAAGGTCCTCTACATCCCTTGTATTTTTTAGAATATGTTTTCATATAAATTTGCCCTGGCATTCTTTAATTAAAGCTATATGTAAAATTCAATAAATAATTATAATAAAAAAAGATATACGTACAAGCATCCTGCAAATACTTAAAAAAAATTGCTCTTGCTTTGATTATTTGTTTTTATTGCATGGCAGAAAAAGGCCAATTTTTTTTTTTTCAGCAGCAGTCTAGTATGCTACTTTTGATGAACAAAGGTAGTAATCTAAAGTTTCAATTGCTTAAAGTTACCTGTTGTTAACAGTTAACAGTTATCAGCTATAAGTTGTTAACAGTTGTTTTTTCATGTGACAATATTTTAACAAATCTTTTATCTCAATGGAGTTAAGTTTCTAATTTGGTTATGCTATTGTGTCTTAATAGAGGAAATCTTTTAAAGCAAAGTAATGAATCTGTGATAGTTGTTCACTAAAATTGATCAATTTCCTTATTTGAAAGTTTAATATTATACTTTGAAAATTTTATAGAGAAAGTAAAGTTTGAGAACTAAAAATATAACTTTATAATACGGAATTTTTACCTCACTGAAACACTGATGTGATGAAATAGAAATACAAAAGATTCTGTTCTTTTGTTCTTTAATTTACTCTCATATATTTAAATCTTAAAGATGCCTCAGAATTGGCCAAATATGTTCCTGCAAAGCAAAGTTTTTTTGCTAGTTATGTAATTAGAAATTTCCCTGATTAGGCAAGTGAGCTACCAGATACTATATTTAACATTTCCATATTTAATTCACCGAACTAATAAACACAATGATAAAACTAAGTTAATATTTTTGAGCTTGAGATCTCTCTGGGTATATTCAAAAATGGGTAACTTGGAGCTGGTAAGATATTACACTCAGGAAAGAAATCTCTGACTGGAATAGTATTTTAATTTTCTCTATAGAAGGAACAAATTTATGTGTCACTATTTGCCTGCCTGCTGTTACTTTTACTGTGAGAAACACTGTTCCTGATTTTTCTGGTGCATCTCTCTACTATTCTAATTGTGACCAAGAACAGTTTTTGATGAAAAGCCTGAGAGGAGCCACAATACATTTCTTCACATTCTTTGGGTTGTAGGTATTACACTTACTAACTCTGAAAAATTAAGTATCTGATCCTTTTGGTTAGTGAGATTTTCAATTCCATTTTCTGAAACCTGTTTACTAATTCATTGAGTGGGGAGTCTTGTTTCTTAGATGATGAAACAATTCTGTAAAAGGTTTCCAGCATTTTAAATTGGCTTCTTTTTGGATAACTGTATGCATACATTGGTACATATAGCACTGTGTCTTACCCCTAGATATGAAGATTATTTTGGAAGCAACTAGAGAATTTTTGCAGTTTACTCCTAAGTAATGACACCAGTCCTTTGGCTAAAATCTTGTGTATTGCTACTTATTCATGTACTTTCTCACTCACAGAGCAATTTATTTAAAGTATTTTTTAACCGTCTTGAAAAGTTTTAGTATGAAGTTGACTACAAGAAATACGAAGATAAAAAAAACCCTAACAGCTTGTATTGTTCTAGCAGCCACTTGTAATGATGCTTATAGTCAGGAAGACGAAAATCAAATTCTTCAGAGGGATCATTTAAATTTCAATGTTTAAAATGTAAAACTTGAGTCAATCCTCCATTTGCTCATTTATCTGTAGAGTCTATTATTAATCTTGAGTCTGAAGTAATGTTAAAAAAACAAGTCTTGAATATTATATAATTAAATCAAAGAATTGTGCTGCTTTTCTTTTAAAATAAATAAATAATAAAAAAAAAGGATAAGTACCATGAACCAATCAACAGAAAATTAAAATCTAAAGCAATTGAAATTTTCTTGGAGTATATACTGCGCAGTGCTAGTGTTCATTTTAATCTTTTTTTTAATGTGAATGAAATGTTATTGAATCTTTCTATGGAGTATGTTGAAAGGCCAGAAAAACTGAGTACATTTCATCAGATAACAGAAGAAAACAAAAGAAACAAACAAAAAGGGGCAATTTTCAGATTGGCATATAACAAGACAGATTAAATGCAGGTCTTCAATTTAGCACTTAGTTCAGTCTGTGAATTGATAGGAAAACTATTAGCTTGGGGTTTTTTGCTTCTAATAGAAGGCTTTCACTGTAAGATAGTGAACTTGAGTAAGAAATAAACCAAACTATTTTTCCCATAATGAGAGTGGCTCTTCTGCTCGACTTTCAGTAATATGTATTTTTTGGGTGATCATAGCATTTAGAACAGTTAATGTATCTCAGGACTGTTTTCTTATAAGTGAAAAAAATAGACACCTTAAAAAAACCCAGAAAATGGACAAATAATGGCATGATTTGGAAAACAGATAAAATAATCATTGATGAGAGATAAGAGTTTGTACTCTGTTAAGAGTCATAAATATAAATAAAATAGTCATGCTGCAAGATCAGCAAACACTCTTTTGAAATATTTTCTTAGAAGTCTGCCAAGGGAAATGAGATACTTCATTCCCAGATGAAATTGCAGTTGGCAGGAAGTTGTATTTTCCAAATAAAGTGTTGGGCTTCTGTGATGAAATACTGGCTCTTTAGAAGATGGTTGCTTGATAACAAGAGACAAGATATGGTGTAGTGTTTTATTTCTTTTTGAATCTCCTAATACATGTTCATGAACAATAAAAAGAGCAACATACAAATACAAAAGAAACTCCTAACTTGATTACAAAAACAACAATTTTAAGAGTACTGTTTTGCAAAGAGTTAATGTGGGGAAAAAAACACTAAATAAAAGAGAATTTTCATGCCTCTGATAAAATCTTCTCTTTACTAGCAATTGAAAGTACAAAACTGATAAATGTCGAGTACTGAAGACAGTTAAAAATTGGCCAAAGTATTTTAGACAGATGATTATCTGCAAGTGACAATAATATTCCTGAGAAACTGAATGATCAGTTTTTCTAAAAACTTGTCCCACATGGCTAAGAATCTAAATACAGGCCTGACTTTAGGCTGAGTTTCCAAATATTTTTCTAAGTTCTTTTTTTATTTTTTTTTCTGCATTAAACAGACTTCAGATAAATGGACAGATACTTTAAGTGACATTTCGAAGAGGCAATCGCTGAATCACATTAATTCAAAATAACTATCCAGGTCTTGTTTCCTCATAGGTATTTCAGGAATAGTATCCTGTCTACCTTGAAAACTGAAAATAAATTGATGAACAGACTTCTGAGCTTGGAGCTATCTTCCTTTAAATATGATTTGTCAGGCTCTGTCTCAGAACTCAAGAGAAATTTTCAATGTAGATGCAGAGTGCAGTTACACTTCTGACATATTTGTTTGCGTCTAATTGACCTCAAGCTGACATTGAATTTACACAGGTGAAGAGAGCATTATGTATCTGAGGGTAACTACCACTGAGGACAAGTATAGTAAAAAAGATAACAAGGTAAGCTACACAAGAAGCAGGTATATATAGGAACTGCATCTGCTGTGTAGTTGGTGGGAAGTGATGGAAGAGAATTTATTTCTCAAAGCAGAATAGGCACTCTAGATTATCCCTGGTGACTTTAGGGCTTTAGAGTACAAATACAGGCTTTTGGGCTAATTTAGCTTTTAAAATAACTTTTCCTGAATTTAGATATTTCAGTGGGTATCTGTATCTATTTTCAATGAAAACAAATTTTAGATGTATTTCTTCATAAGGAAATCTCTGGTCAGAATGTCACTGCAAACATGCACCTCAGATAGGTATTTCAGTAATGAGTGGATGTTGACATTTATAACTAGAAGAAGGAGTTATCAAAACTAATGGAAAACATAGTTTTGCTCCTCTCTTAAACAAAGTTTAAATAGATTATAAGCAGAAAACTTCCTTGTGGATGGTTGGTATCTCCTGTAAATATGGGAAGTTTGAATTCTGGGAAATTTGAGCATTAGTTCCGGGTATCAAAGAAAAGACTTCTCCTTAATGTAAGCAATAAAAAAATTAAAAAAGAAAAGGAGGGGGGGAATTTTGTCTGTGTTGTTATATTTCTAGAATAAAGTTGATTTCCAAAATCATCTTCTTTGGTCAATATGCTATAGGCACACCATCCTTTTCAGACAGTTTTCTGAATAACAAAGTATTTTTTGCTGCTATGACTAAAGTAGATGAAAAGGAATTGCAACTCTCTCAATCTTTGAAAACCAACAGTTAATAGAAGGAAAAGAATTATTGTGAAAATTAGAGAATCTGTTCTAGGAAATCTACAAAAAGCTTAATTTGGAAGGTAACCATGACATATTTTCAGCAGTAGAGGATAGCACAATTTTTAAACTCTCAATTCTAGGAAATTACTTTTCTGTTCTCCTTATCCTCATGCTATCTCACCCATGTCTTTTTATGTGATAGGCAAAGTTATGTAAGTTTAGAGAAGCAAGAAAAGGGTCTTTCTTAACTGGGGGAGACGAGTAGTAGTAAGTAGCATGGTAGTGTTTATTACTTGAAGATTAAACATTGAAGGGTGGGAAGAAGTGAGTAAGATATTTATAGTGAGAGAAAAAGTGCAAACCTTGGAGGCAATGAAGATCAGTATATAACTTCCCTTCATCTTTGTTCTAGAAATTATGTCTTTTACAGTGCAATGAAATCTGCTAAAAGAAAAGGGCCTCAGGAAAGCTTTGAGCCTAATTTAAATTGAGATATTTTTCAGGCCATTTATTCTCATTCATCTTTTTTGAAAACATTTAATGAGTCATTCTAATTATATTTAAAATATGGATTAATACCTTCCCCTGTAAGCTTTTTTATTCTTTATATATTTCATCATTGCAAAAGAAATACATATTTACATGTTTCTCACTTCCAGTTTATTTTAATTTAACATATCTCAGTTTGTACATTTTATCAAAAGAACCAACATTACCAAATTCTCACTTATATGATCTGGTCCCTTTCATGATTCATAAAAACATTTCCTAGTTAATTTTTCTCAATTCCAATACTGATTTCTTTCTGATATTTTGCTAACAGTGTTAATTAAAACACTGCATTTCTCTTCTCTGAGTATGTACCATCTCTTATCCAGCAAAGACTCTCCATAATGTTGTTTTGTGCTGGATTTGGCTGGGGTAGAATTAATTTTCTTCACAGTGGCTGGTATGGGGCTGTGTTTTGGATCTGGACTGAACACAGGGCTGTTAATATAGAGATGTTTTTGTTATTGCTGAGCAGGGCTTGCACAGAGCCAAGGCCTTTTCTGCTTTCTGTACTGCCACACTGGCAAGGAAGTTGGGGGTACTTGGGAGATTGGGAGGATACACAGCCAGGACAAGTGACCCCAACCAACCAAAGGGATATTCCAGACCAAAGGACATAATGCTTAGTATATAAAGTGGAGGGAAGAAGGAGGAAGGGGAAAATATTTGCAGTGATGGCATTTGTTTTCCCAAGTGACTGCTACATGGGATGGGGGGCCCTGCTCTCCTGGAGATGGCTGAACTGCTGCCTGCCCGAGGGAAGCAGTGAATTAATTCCTTGTTTTGTATGTGCATGGCTTTTGCTTTCCCTATTAAACTATCTTTATCTCAATCCACAAATTTTCTAGCTTTTACCATTCCAGTTCTGTCCCCGATCCTGCTGGTAGGGGGGTGAGCAGAAGGCTGCATGGGGCCTTGGCTGCTGGCTGGAGTGAGACCATGACACCTTTGGACAATATGATGAGCAACATGGATCTTACCTAGTTGCAGTTAGTAAGAAATATCCTTCTAAGACAAACTGCTGGTCATCTAGCCCAATACCCTGTCTCTCAGACTGACAAAGTAAATTAAATTTATGGAAGGAAAATAGATATTATGATACTGCTTTTTCACAGAAAAAAGCCTTTCAAATGGGAGTGACTTTAACTTATACTGACTTTCATTATTATCTACCTGTCATGAAATGGTCATGGTGTTAATGAAAATCAGGGTGTATTGTCCAGTGGCATAAGAGTGATTTCACATTTCTTTAAAGTGTATTACAGACCCAGGTCTCTTGTATGTACAGAGCTGTTATCAGCTGTTCTGATTAGGCCCTTTTTTTTGCATGTGTGGGTCATTCACATCACACAAGTCCAAATAATAAAATGTGTTTGTCAGCTACTCCATGTGTGAAAGGAAAAAGATTACTCATGTTTCTTTCAATGGGTCACTTAAAATTATTTTAGTTTAAATAAATTGGAATTACAGGATTACAAGATATATGTCTATGCTGGATTTTTTTTTTTTTTTTAATCTGACAGTAATTTATATGATTTACAGAAGATAAATACTCGCAGTCAAAACTCTTAAAAACAGTTGAATTCTCAAGAAACATCAAGAGAAGGAAATAACAGAAAACAGTGAAGTAAAAATCAAAAACTACCAGGAATTAATTCAGATTTTGTCTCGGTTTGAGACAACTTTAGGAGGAAAACGCTCTGGAAGGAATGTCTCCTCTAAAGAAGACAGGTTTCAGCACTCCCTTCCCCACCGATAAGAAAGGAATTTCTTGGATGAAAGTGAAAAAACCTGTTTATTTAACAAACCGAGTGCCCGGCGGGCACAGGGGGAAAAAAATGAATAATGTTAGATATTAAACCTCCTCGATGCGGACAAAGCTGGTGGATTTAGAGTTCTGTCTGTAGCTGGCTCCCGAGGTCCGAGGCCGGGATGGGGTCCCCGCTGGTCCGCGGTGTCCCATGGTCTGCTTCTCGAACCACAGCTAAGCCGAACAGTTCAGGAGAAGCCACAGAAGTCACTGGAGAAATGCGGCTGTAGCCCCAGAGAAACTTCTTGCCTGAGATAACAAAAAAGAAGCTAGCTAAAAGCAGGAATGTGCTCTCTCCCGCTGCAAGCAAGGGCGGAGAAACACGGGGGAGGTGAGCTCACATCGCGCCCAGGAACTGCCCCAGGCTTCTCTCCCCCTTCTCCCGGACCCAGCTTAAAGCTACGGGACCCATTTCTGGGCATAAAGCAGATGGTAGGGGAATACAGTGTTATCATAAAGTCACCCCCAGACCAACTAATACTCAAGATAGGCATAGATGTAATTTTGACTTGGGGACCAAGAAGCAGAAAAAATCCTTGCTATAACTGTTGAAAGAAGGTAGGACATCATGATTTTCCAATGTCTTTCTGACATGTCTCACAAAGAAATGTAAAACGGTGGTATTTGAATAGAATAGGAAGAGTTTCCTCCCTTCTTTGCGCCTTTTGACATTTTTCTTTTCCTAGCAATATGAAATCTATTCAGTGATTTCTTTTTTTTCAGCTCCACTAATTATTTAGCCATCATCAACTATTGTTCATAAATTGTTGAAAGCAGCAGGGAGTCACTAAAGCAGATGCTGTGATTACTTTCTAAAAATGCAGGTGTCTATGCAGTTCAGCAGTCACTACCATGGAAGGTCACTTAGTGATGGGATGTAAAGAAGTGTCGGCTGGGGAAGTATAGGCTGAAGAGAATTATTTACATCTAAAACATCTCTCAAAAGCCCTAACCTTCAAGGTGCTGAGCACCTCCAAAGAGACTAACAACTTCTATTGAAATGAACATGATTTAAGACTGAATACTTCTGAGGATGCACTCAGAGAAGTCAAGAAACAATGCCTTGTTTCAGAGTTGATTATTTTTCATAATGAAAATGGTGGTTTCATTTTTTTCTCATGTAACTTACAAATTTTTGTTCAAAATTATTTTAGTGTGAGGGACAACACAATTATATTGAGGAGACACTTCTCATGCCAGTGGAAATAGTCATTCTACAATAATAATTAACATGATTGTAGAGCACCTAAGTTTTCAAAAACATTTGGCAATGTTCATATATGAGGGCCTACCTTAATCTGAACATTGCTGTATTTTCTAAAATACTGAGCTCAGAGGCTAAGTGCTAAGCACCCAGCCTGTAGGAAGTGACTATGGCACACAGGGTGAGGTGGATCAAAGCAAAATAGATTTCAGTATCTGGCCTTTATAGGATTTTCAAGATACATTTTGATAAGCAAAGTCTGAAAAAAGTAATTCTTTTGAGCATCTAAGACTTTTCTTATCTAAAAAGAAATATAAAATAAATCCCAATAAAAAATTCCAGATGTATCATTGATTTTGTCCCACCATAAATCTGGAATATTTTGGTAATATTACTTCTACAGTCGTTTTGTTTCCTGCATGGCACAAAACTACAGTATGGAATTCACTAGAAGCAATTTCTCCACGGAAGTTTTACTTCGGAAAGACAAGACATGCATGCATGGCTGGGACTGCATTTTTTCCAGCTGAGTGACAGGAAGAACTACTGCCTACTAGCATTTCAGGATCTTCTTGAATCCTCAGTATAAAAATAGTCTCTCTAGGGAGTTGTCTTAGATGGGCTTTTATTTCCTTAGTCTTGTACTGCCATACTATTAGTAGTATTTATTCTATTGCCAAAACCAGATCACCAGTCTTTCAATAAGTATAGGTGAGTACTTTAGAGAATTAATTTTCAATTTTTTTCCTCAGAAATTCTAGAGAGCTCAGGAAGAGTGTAATCATTAAATGAACAAAGCAAATCAACTCTCGGTAGGCTTTCTCTTACTCAATGGTTAAGATATACCAATGTTGGGAATTTGCTGCCTCACATCAAAAGTTGGGAACAACTTTGTAGTTGATTTCTGTTAGCTTAAGCAGTTTATAAATAGAACACTTTCAGAAAATGAAAAAGTCTTAAACATAGTTCTGTTAACCAGAATAAACCCCAAGTATACACTGATTTGATTATTTCATTTTCTGTGTGTTTTTACATTTATTTTTACAATCAAATACACACATGAGGAAAAGATACTGAAAGAGAGTGAAATTTTGGGCTAAAAAAAATTATTCTTTTTTAAAAGAGTGTTCGTTATAAAATATATTTAAAAGCATTTGCTCAATAACTTCATTCTGAATGCAGTTTTATAAACTATTGCATATTTAGGGGTTTTTTCCTTCTAGGTCTGAACAGACAGGCTTTCTCTGACCTTAAAGTTTGCATACAGTCTTTTACTTCATAGCATCTGTTGTTGGTGAGATGCCTTTAGGGATCATACAGGAAAGTAGATGTTGAAGATAATAAAAAGAAAAAAAGGTTTGATTGCTAGCAAACAAACTATTTGTCAGAAAAGACTGTTTGCATTTTATTCTATTAACCTGTGTTGAAACAGCTTACCAGTGAGAGAATTTTAGTTTTCAGCGGGAATGGTGACTTTGATATAAATATAAAATGACTAGAAGTAAAATCCCCTAGTGATTCTCAGCATTGCTTGACATACATTTTTCTTGACTTCTCTCATCTTATGAGAATGTCTTATGGAAAAGTATTTTTCTATAAATAATTTTTTCAAAACTAAATGTCCATCTGACAGATTAAAAAGTTAATTCCAAGCATATGGATAGTTGACAATGACCTTGATGATTAGAGTGTTTTCAAAACACGTAAGAAGAATCTCAGAGAGAAATTTAAATAATTAAATTGTAGGCATGTGTTGGTCACTGAATTTTGAGTGCAAAGTATATTTTTTGAATTACATATTTTTACACACAGGTAGTCTATTTCTTCATATATAAAATATATTCATCCTTTCTGTAGTGATTGTGAATGTAGAAACTGAAACACTGGCTCACAAGAATGGTGCTTGAAATCATAGAATGGTTTTAGTTGGAAGACACCTTTAAAGGTCATCTAGTCTAATCACCCCTGCCCTAGGCAGTGACATCTTCAACTAGATCAGGTAGCTCAGAGCCCCATCCAACATGATATTGAATATTTGCAGAGATGGGAAATCTACCACCTGGCTGGGAAACCTGTTCTAGTGTTTTACCATCATGGTAAAAAATGTCTTCCTTATTTCCAGTCTAAATTTGCTGTCTTTCAGTTTAAAACCAAAACTGTTTGTCCTGTTGCAGTAGGCCTTACAAAAAAGTCTGTCTTCATCTTTCTTTTAAGTCCCCTTTAAGCAATAGGGTCTCCCCAGAGCTTTTTCTTCTCCCAGCTGAAAAACGTCTCAGTCTTTCCTCGTAGGAGAGGTTATCCAGCTCTCTGATAATTTTTGTGGCCCTCCCCTAGACCTGGTCTCAGAGGTCCATGCCTTCCTGCACTGAAGACTCCAGAGATGGACACAGTACTCCCAGTGGGGTCTCACAAGACTGGAGTAGAGGGGCAGAATCATCTCCCTCAACCTGCTGGCCACAATTCTTTTGATGCAGCTCAGGATGCAGTTGGCTTTCTGGGCAGAAGAGCACAACTCATATCAGCTTTTAATCCACCAGAACCCCTAAGTCTTTCTCGAGAGGGCTGCTCTCAATCCCCTTATACCAGGGGTTTTCCCAACCCACTTGCAGGACCTTGCACTTGGCATTTCTGAAACTCACGAGGTTCCTATGGGCTCACTTCTTGACCTTGTGCAGATTCCACTGGAGGACATCCAGCCCTCAGGTGTATCAACTTCACCACTCATCTTGGTGTTATCTGCAAATTTTCTGAGGGTGCACTAAATCCCTTCATCTGTGTCATTGATGAAGATATTACACTGGCCCCAATAAAGACCACTGAGAGACATTGCTTATCACAGATCTCCATCTGGACTTGTTGACCACTACCATCTGAATGCAGTCACCAGCCAGCTCCTTATCCATTACACAGTGCATTCATCAAGTCCATATTTCTCCGGTGTAGAGAGGAGTTTATGGAGGACTGTGTCAAAGGCCTTGCAGAAATCTAGACAGAAGACACCTTTGGCTCTTCCCATGGCCACTGATATAGTCACTCCATCATAGAAGGCCGCTATGTTTGTTAGGCAGGGCTTGCTTTTGGTACAGCCATGGTGGCTATTCCAAATCACATCCCTGTCCTCCATGTGCCTTAGCATAGCTTCTAGGAAGATTTGTTCCCAGGGTCCTCCTTTATACCCTTTACAAAATGGGTGAAATGTTCCCCTTCAGGACTTCAGATGATTGCCATGATTTTCAAATACCATGAAGTGTAGCTATAACTACACCTGCCAATTCTCCAAGGACTTTGGGATGCATCTCATTGGGTCCCACAGACTTCTGTACATTCATGTTCCTCAGGTGGTCACAAACATGATCTTCTCTTCCATTCATTTGAAAGGTATAGGAAGAGGTTTCCAGTGAAGACTGAGGCAAAATAGTTGTTGAGTATCTCAGCCTGCTTCTTGTCAGTTGCTACTAGTCTGCCAGTCATGTTCATTGAGGGCTACATGTAATTTGACCTTTTTTTTTCTGGCTGACATACATGTAGAAGCCCTTATTATTCTTTGTGTTCTTTGACAAGTTCACCTATAGCTATGCCTTGGCTATCCTGACCCTATCCATAGAAAACTGGGCAATCTTCCTATAATCTTCCTAGGGTGTCTTCCTTCTTCCCCTTTATTTTCATGGGTCTCCACTCAGCCGTGCTGGTCTCTTGCCATCCTTTCCTTATTTATTATTCCTAAGAATTGAGAGTTCTTGCACTCTGTGGAAAGTATCCTTAAAGATCTGTCAGCTCTATTCTTCTCCCTTATTTCTGAGGGCAGTTTCCCAGGATGTCCTATTGACTAACTCCTTGAAGATCTGGAATTTTGCTTTCCAAAAGGTGGGGTTGCTGAGTTTACTCTTCACTCGACCAATATCCCTCAGGCCTGTGAACTCCAGCCATGCATGATCACTGCAGCTTCATTCTTTGTACTTTTCCTCAGATCATAGGAAGGACAAAATTGGCAAGTTAAGAGAAACAAAGCAACTCTCATTCTCAGTCTTCCAGAAAGGCTATCTCTGTACCATAGGGCTTTCCTTTTAGAAAGACCACAGGGATGCTTCAGCTGGGACCAAGGCTTTCAACATGACTTTCGGACTCTCAGAACTGTCATCATTGCAAAGGAAAAAAGAACTGAGAAGAACTGGAGACTGTAGGTTCCTAAAAAAAGATTGTCAAATAGGAGAGGCAATCAAGGAAAAAAATAGGTTCTTATGATGTATTTTATGATTCATATTTCGCTTGCTAATTCATTTACAAAAAAAAGAGTTTTATTCCTAATCTGATTATATAATGATTGTCGAAGACAAATTACATGACTAACGTTTTACATCACAAACTATGCATGGAGTTTTGATGGTGTTGAATATTCAGAAAATAAAATCATCCTGTCAGCCCAAATAAGGAGGAAATGTATGCTTTAGGCAAAAACAACACGGAGGACATAGTGATGCTGTAAAGGTTATAGAAATAATACATTAGTTACACTGATGAAGTAAAACCAGCAACGGCTTAGTCACAGTCATTTTAATCTAAACCCTTTCTGTACTCTTTTCAGTCTGAAGAGAATTTTCTTAGTAAATTCATTTGAAAACACTAAAATTCACAATAAAGGAATATTTATGTCATAGCAAAGTTAATATAACAATTCATTTTTAAGAGATATACTAAATAGTGTTTATTTTTTAGATATACAGAATCTTTATTGCATTCTTAAATCTATTATTTTTGCAGTAAAGAAGGGAGATTAGCCTCTTCTTATCATGGAAGGGTAAGGTTTAAAGGGACTATGGTGGGTCATCTGGTTCAAACTCCTTGCTCAAGCAGGTTCATCCTAGAGCACATGGCACAGGATTTTGTTCATGTGGTTCTTGAGTATCTCCAGTGAAGTAGACTCCACAGCCTCTCTGGGCATCCTGTTCCAGTGTGTTCTCACTCAGAGAGTAAAGAAGTTCTTCCACGTATTCAGGTGCAAATTCTTGTGCATCAGTTTCTGCCCATTGCCTCTCATGCTCTTGTTTGGCACCATTGAGAACAGCCTGGCTCCAGCCTCTGGAAACCCTCCCTTCAGATACTGATAGACGTTGATAAGATGCCTTCTAAGTTTTCTCTTCTTAAGGCTAAACAGGCCCAGCTCTCACTGGCGTGGCTCGGGGTCAGCCCGGGGAACCCCTCGCTGCGCCTGCAGCGGGTGTCCACAATGGCCTCCTACCGGCAGAGCACGGCGACGCCCCGTCAGCAGGGAAAGACAAGCCAGGTGGGAGGTGCGCTGATGAGGGCAAGGAAGAGGGCGAGGACTCCGTGTGGGGTTCCAAGGGAAAGTTTATTCCTTGAAGGGGTCCAGGGATGAAGACAAGACTTTGGGGTGTGCAGGGGTTTTTAAGGGTAGGCGGTACAATGGGCAGTAACAAATACATAACCAATAGGAATGTAACAGGAGGGTCCAGGGCATGATTGACATAATATAGGCTCAACTGATAGGGGGAAGGGAGTGGGGTGACCTACATGAACCAATAGGGCATTAAGTAACAAAGAAGAATCTAGAAGGAGGGGTGGTACAGACCTCAGGGGCGGGGATACAATACACTGAATGACAAGGGGGAAGGCGGGGTACAGAACTCTGGAATGAACCAACAATGGGGGAAACTGGGACAAACCATACAAACGGGAGAGGATTCATTAACAAAGGAAACAGGTAACTAATAAACCCAAAAACAGTCTGCAACATCTCTCAGCCTTTCCTCATAAGTGAGGTGCTCCCATCCCCTCATCTTTTTCGTAGCCTCTATACTGGCGAGCCCAGAACTGCACACAGCACTCCAGATTTGGCCTCACGAGGGCTGAGTAGAGGAGCAGAATCACCTGCCTTGATCATCTGTTCTTTCTAATGCTCCCCAGGATACCATTGGCCTTCTTTGCCATGAGGACACAGTGCTGACTCATGGACATCTTGTTGTTCACCAAGACTCCCAGGTACTTCTTTGATGATCTGCTTTTCAGCAGCTTGGCCCCCAGCCTGTACTGGTGGCTGGGGTTATACCTCCCCAAGTGTAGAACCCTGCACTTGCCTTTGTTTAACTTCAGAATATTCCTCTCTGTCCATCTCTATAATCTGTCAAGGTCCTTCTGAATGGCGGCACAGCATTCTGGGCTATCAGCCACTCCTCGTGGTTTTGTATCATCTGCAAACTTGCCAAGGAGGCATCTGCTCCATCATTCGACTTGCTGATGAATAAATTAAACAATATTGGGCCCAGTATTGAACCTTGGGGACCACCACTAGTGGCAGGNGACAGGCCACCAACTAAACCCTGTGCTGCAGCCCTCTGGGATCTGCCATTCAACCAGTTCTCAGTTGACCTCTGTCCACTCATCCAGTCCACACTTCCAGAGTTTGCCTGTGAGGATGTTGTGAGAGACAGTGTCAAAAGCCTTGCTGAAGTCGAGGTAGGCAATATCCCCTGCTCTCCCCTCATCCATCCTGGTCATTTAATCATAGAATTAAATCAGTCAGGTTGGTCAAGCATGAT
>VZRO01001323.1:4126-42795 GCA_013397915.1 Daphoenositta chrysoptera
GGGGCGGGGGGAGAGCTCGGTGGTGCTGCCCGCGGGCCGGGCAGGCGGCGGGGCCCTGACCGCTCTCCTGGGCTTTTGCAGGAGGACCTGGAGAACGGGGAGGACGTGGCCACCTGCCCCAGCTGCTCCCTGATCCTGCGCGTCATTTACGACCAGGTGGGTGCGGGGGGAGGGCAGTGGGACGCGGCTCCAGCCGGGTCCCTCCGAGTCCCGGTTCGCCGCCCCGTGCGGGAAGCGCGGGGCTGCGTTTAAAAATCCCTGATTTGGGACTACGTGTCCTGCCTGGTCTCTTGTTATTCTGGTCTCCTCCTGCCGTTTTTGGGCTTTAAAACACGCCTGCGTGGGTGGGCGTGTGGTAGGATACAGGCGGGACGAAATCAGTGATGTGAATGAAGAGCTCCTGTGACTGACTCCAGCAGCCCAGGCAGCAGCCTGGTAGCTTTTCTCACCTGGTGGGCAGATTACGGCTTCAGATTTCGGGAAACAGATTCATACCGCTTATAATCACTCTGTTTTCCAGCCTGGGTGTATCTCGTGGTGTTTTTGAGGTAGAAGAGATTGAAAAACAATGTAAATCGCCTAAATCCCTGCTTGCTGTCTTTAGGAGCAGTTCATGCGGGATGAAGTCGTGGCAGAACCTTTGCCAAACAAGGAATTGGTCAAGTGCTGATGAATGCATCGTGGACTGTGCTGCTTTGGGATGAGAAAGTATGGGGATGGTGACTGCGGAAAGAGATGTGGTCCTCCTCCTAGAAATGCTTGCTGCTGTGGGATACAAGTGCAATAATTGTCTGTCTTCTTAACAAGAATGAGGGTTTGCTTTGATATCAAACACACGAATGGGTTTTGTTCCAAAGGGTTATACTTAAAAAAAAAAATATATATATATATATAAATTGCTCTATGTATTCCAGAAGACTTGAGGATTATGATCCTGATTTGCAGCAAGTCAATACACAGAAGAAGAGTGTGGAGTTGGGAAATTATAACATTTAGTCTAGCAGTGGCTTCTTAGCCTGTGGAGAAAAACGGGCTTTGTGTGGGTAGATGTGAATGTGAAATGGCACAGAGAGCTGAAATGTTGGGAGGCAAGATTTAGGAGTCCATAGGACATGATGCCATACGGAGCTGTCACAGTCCAGCATCTGCCAGGATGTGTGCTTGTGTTCTTCCAGACCATACTGAATATGGAAAGAAAACAAGAGACCCAGAGCCAACATTTACCAAATTGTTGGTAAATTGTTTTTACTCCTTTAAGCACAAGGAAGGTGCAGTTGTCTGTGTATCTGCAGTGGGGGCAACACTTGAGTTGGGACAGATTTTTTTCTTAAATTGCTTCTAATTGCTTTGAAAGAACTTTAGTAGTTGTTACCACATGACTCTGACATAATAATCAAAAGCTTTTTCTCAAAAACTTTGTGATTTGATGGTTGCAGTAGATATAAAATGGGCTGCAGTTCTTTGTGCCATTTGTAGTAAATTTCTCAGCCTTTCTTTATTAGATTTTGTCACTTCCTGGATGGGAGATGCACATATTTCACTTAATTAATAAAGGCATTTTTTACTGTAGAAAAAAGTTGTGAGAACATACTCCACATGGATTCCAAGACTGCTTCTTTAATTACAAGCCACTGCACTTAAATATTTACTTAAAATTGTGGTCATTCCTGTGTTTTAGTAGGATTTGACATCTATGAAGTTAAATTCAGGGGAAAGTACCTGTGAAGAGTTTATATAGCTGTTTTGCTCTAGGCACTAAAGATAAGCAAGTTTTACAGGATT
Source organism: Daphoenositta chrysoptera (assembly GCA_013397915.1). Taxonomy (NCBI): domain Eukaryota; kingdom Metazoa; phylum Chordata; class Aves; order Passeriformes; genus Daphoenositta; species Daphoenositta chrysoptera. The sequence continues at coordinate 5,909 of VZRO01001323.1, forward strand.
CTTGCGTTTAGTTTTGTTGTTACAGCATACTGTGAATGTTGAAGATGAACATTCTAGTTATTTTAAGAAAAGGAGAGGAAAAAAAAGAAGAAAACTACACCTAGTTGGAAGTTTTGAATGCAATAAGCACAGCCCAGAGTGTTTCCATGCCTAAACCAGGAGGTGGCACTCGTGTTACTTTGATATCTGTGCTTAAAAAAAAATGTTGTGGTACTTCGGTTAGCTATGCCTTATCAAATATTTATTTTGACTATTTAAATAAAGATGTTTAAGATTCCACCAGTGGTTATAATGGGCCCTTACTTATTCTGTGTCTGCACCAGCCACAATGATTTCCAGAGGTCTTGAGTTGCAGCTGCTGGGGTGATGAGAGTGGAAGCTCTTCAGGCTGGTTAATAAAAATTGTTTCAATCCATCTGTTTGCTGTAAAGCAAACTTACAGGAACCCTACCTAAGCTGCTGTTCAGATTTCTAGTGCATAAATACCTTCATGATTTTTCCATAAGTATTCTAAATAAAAGTAATAATATCAATTTTCAAATGCAAGACCAGAAAATGTATGCTCTGATGTAATGCATCAAAATAAGTTAGCAAGTGTATAATCTCTAAAAATGCATAGATTATGTAAAAATCATTGACCAGATTTTGTTATATAATGGTCAGGCCCTTCCTGACTTAGGAAGCTTGTGTAGAGAATTATTTGTGTTCTATATGATTAAATTCCTACATGGTTGTAAAAAGTATCAATCAGTTGAATTTTACTTGGCAGGTGCCAAGTAAACATGGCATGTAGCAAGTTTTTAATTGGTTTTTAGTTGTGTTTCCCACTCATCTAAAATACAGGTAATGCCTTTTTTAAAAGTAATTTTAGCAAAATCTATTAGTTCATTAGATCATTTGGAACTGTCAGTGCTTGAGGTTTCTTACCTGGTGTGAATAGGGTCCAAGTTGTGGAGTGCAATTTACGTGCACATTAAAATCACTTGGTCTCCTAGTGTATAAATCAAAGCTTTAACAAAGTGTGCATCAAGTTTGCTTTTCTGGAGGTTTTTTTACAGCATAACAACAGAAAGGTGTCGTGGCTGACTGTTAGAAAAGGATGTGGCCACGTTTGCCCACATAAATCTCTTTCAACTCTTGTCTCATTGCAGGGTCTCAAGACAGTAGTTGCTGTCCCTTCCAAAAAGGAGGAAAACAAGGATGGGTGTCATGTTTCTCTCTTTTTGTTGCCTTTTGAGAATCTGAAAGAGACATGTAAAAACTGTTGAGCTGTTCTGCTCTTTTCCCTTCTGCTCTGCAGAGAGGAGTTCTGCAGCAAGAGTTCATCCTTCATGAAAGCTCAGCGATGCTAAAGCCAAAGGGCTGCCCACTTTTGTCTTTTGTTAACTTGTAAGAAGCTTTTGACTCCAGTGATTGCAATCATCTTTTAAAAATATTCTTTCATGCTGTGTAATTCCAGAACACCAGTCAGGGCAGTCTGAGTAACGCATCAGAAATGTCCCTCGCCAGGAATTTGGTCACAAGGTTTCCTCACAGTGCCACAGGCTCTGGCCCCTCACGCATTACTTGTGTATTTCGTGCTCTTACAAACCAGTAGCTCACTTTTTTTCTCAAAAGGCAATTGTGTAGGACACAAAGAAGTCTTTTGTTTGCTGCTTGTATCTGACAAGCAGATTGATTGATTATGTGTTTGATTAGGTCCTTGGGTCTGCCCAGAGGAGTCCAGTGTGGTGAAAACAGCATCACGTGAATGTCAATGGAGTAATTCATACTTGGTAGAGACCAGAGAGGGGGAAACAATTTATGATCAGTTTCAGATATTCAAGCTATGAAATTTCTCATACTGTTGAACACCTCTGAACTCCTGTGTAACACTGAAAAAAAGCAGTACACTCTCTTGCCACAATTTTATTGGAAGAAATGGAAGATAATTTGCTCTTCATTAAACTAAAGAGGCTTAGCCTCTCTGATCTGTCAGATTCTTGTTTGCATTTCAAAGAAACTCGCTGAGAAGGTCATGGACTTTTGGCTTATTGTGCCTGTATATCAGTGGTGTACATGATTAGTTTTGAATAGTTGCTCTAGGAGTCTGTGACACAGACCCTGGACCTCCAAGAGCTGAGGTCATTAGGCCACTAATTTTGCTGTTGCACTTGTTTCATTGTCCATATATCAGGGAAATCCTCATGTCCTAGAAGACCCTTTATAAGTACCTTGACATATCTTCTCTCCATCACATTTTCTAATTTTGATTCTCAGCACCAGTCAAAAACCCAAAAAGGTGTTCTTGCAGAGCATCAGACTCAAAAATCATTACATAGATTACCAAGTCTATCTACCAAGAAGCAGATACTCATTAATTTCAACTAAACCAGCAAAATTTCATTTAAGATAGTGAACTGACAACTATGTGTTGTCATGAAGACAAGCAGTTTCTGCATCTTCCATTTCCATCTCTTCTATTCCAATTTAACACTCAGATCATGCTAACTGTAGGGATAGGTATTTGTTACACTGAAAACTTCTTGAAATGTTTTTACAAATAGGATTTTGTTTAGTGTTAGATGTTTAGTGCAGTAATTGAAGTTTATCATGAATTTTCTCCTAGCAGTTCCATGTGGATTGCTTTGATTCTACTTCACGGTAACTTAAAATGCTAATATCTTAATATCTCTCCATAGTAGCCGTGGCATGGAGGAGGCAGGGAGGATCCAGAGGATCCTGTGAAGATGCTGGGCTCATCAGCCCTGAAACTGGTCAAACCTGTTGAGTGACAGAGGCAACAACTGACAGAAGCTGTGCCAAGAGGGTAAGCAGCTGTCACAGTGTCACCTGTGGTCAGGGAGGAAGTGGGTCAGAAGGGACCAACCAAAAGGGTAGAACCTTAAGTGACCCATCATCACTCTTTCCCACCCCTTGCTGTCACATTTTGATCTGTTTGCACACCAGGTCACCTCTCTAAAATTCTTGGCAGCTCACCAGTCCAGCACAGGCTTCCTGTCACATGGAAAATCATTGCTGTGCCATTGACCCTGTCAGTGAGCACAGCCAGGCAAGAGAAGCTCGCTCTGAAGGCTCTGTGGCGTGCGAAGGTCAGAGCTGAGCTCCCCCATCCAGGGGAGGTCATTTTTTATCTTTATGTCAAAACTAAGATCCTTATCTTCTTGTTTGAATCCTGAAGCTCTTGCTTTAGGGAAAGATCCAACTATCAAGACTCAGGGTAAAATCAACGGGAGCTGGCAATAAGTCACTTCTTCCATGACCTGTTCAGGGCCTTTCCTGCTCCATGCCAAATGGTTTTATTTTTGTCTCAGTTGTCCTTCTGGACAAGTCCGAGGACAACTTTTTGACACATTCAGTAATTCAAGTAAAAGGTTTCCATCCACCAGAACACTAAATAGCAACACGACTTCTTAGCATGATCTTTGTGTATGTAGTCCTTTGGTGTTTACAGAAAATACAAATTTCTGGTTTCCTTTTGTAACAATGACTACTTCACGCTGCCTAGAAAAAAATTACAATTTTCAAGGTAGGGCTTTTTTTTTTCCCCCAAATATCTTGGAAAAGATACTATTTAACAGCTTTCATTTCTGTACGTCTCTGATCTGTTGATTCTTTCCATGAAAATTGTGTGCCTATGCAATGCAATACCATCTTAAGGTATTCGGTTTTACACAGTAACAGGACTGCAGCATAAATTTATCATTTTTATCACTCTGTAACGGATTAGAACTGATTTTGTAGCCTGTGATGGCTTTTAAGACTAATGTTCATCTAATGACAAAAAGTAGATGAAACATGAGCCCTTAGTTATCCTACTTTTTCACTCATTAGGGTAGAACACATTTGATATTTTATATTATGCAGACGCCTCTGTGGCCCCCAGTGTACTGCACAGGTGTTCCCACATTGATGGATTCTGGTGTACATCCCTTAGCTAGAACCAGACTGTGAATTTAGATATGTAAACAGTCCAGAGGCAGAGATCCATACAAAACACCTGTCAGTCTCACAGTCTCTCTCTTGCAGAACTACTCAAGAGGGTAATTTCAGAGCCAGTAAGGAAAGCTTCTATCCTGGAGGTTGAGCTGGGCTGTGGCAGCAAAATATGTAAGTGCATCAGAGCAGGACTGACTGTCCCAGGGCAGACCAAGGGTCTTCTTGGTCCCATCCCACCCCCAGCACTGCCCAGCAGTTACTGAGGAGACCATGACCAGGGCGAGCATTTGGGGATACTGCCCTAAAACCCTCCCACACAATTTGAAAGTCATAGACTTCTTGAGACTGATACATTGTTGTTTAATACCATGAACAATACATATGTTTCAATTACTTTGTCCAATCACTTCTGGAATCCACATCACAACTTAAAATCCACTGCATCCACTGCATCCCATGGAAAAGAATTGCCCAAGCTAAGTGTGCTTTATGAAGAGACATGTCTGTTTGTTTCTTTTGAACCCATTGCACTGGGGTTCATTTAAAGACACCTTTTGCATAGGAAGAGACAGTTTTCTGCTCTCAGCTCTCTAGCCTACTGGGGACTGTTTAGATTTTTTTTCCTGATTTTTCTGCACCATTTTTGGAAGGGAAATAAGAACTGTGCACAATTCTAGACCCAGGTGCATCATGCATACATTTGCATAGCGATATTTGTTCTCTGTTCTTCTCTCTATTTTCCAAAAATTCCTAACATATGGTGTGGTTTTTTGACACTTGGTGAGCACTGGGCTGACATTATCTTAGAACTTATGTTTAATAAGGAAATAACTTTTTAGAATCTAAGCCTTAGAATAACCTTGTCTTTCTCCTCCTGTCTCTTGCTCATGGCCTAGGTAGTTTTTAGAAGATGGGGTGATCTAAGTCAGGTACTATGGGTTCAAGTGGTTTTTCTGCTAGTCCCTCCCACAACCTCCTAACAGCAGCTGATGAAGGTGTGCAAGCTCCATGCATTTTGGTAGGACTGTCCAAGACTGCTTTAACTCCACTCCTCCCATCATTTAGCTGGCTCTATTTGTTTAATTTTGTAATATTTTACTTCCCTTCCACGTTCATTTAATTAGCCTTATTGCACTTCTTACACGACTTCATGTCTTCCTTCAAAGCTGCATCTGTGTGCCTCTTCTATTTCCTTGTCTTGTGGTTTTCCTCATGGGTATCTGAGTTTTCTGGACAGTGATGCCTTTTATTTGAGTTGATGCAGTCTTTCAATGTGGTATTTCTTTTAGTTTTGCATACACTGTATTTACTTTCCTAAAAGAAGTAGGGATACTGCTCAAGATGCACATATAAAAGAGTGTGTTTTTTGAAAAGGCAAAGAATATTTTCTTTCATTCAAATCTACTATTTCCTTGTAACTTTATTTTCTAGTATTGGCCCTCAGGGGAGAAGTCTTGGCCTGAATAAATCATGAATGATAAATGTGATAGACTGAAGGATTCTTGCTTTGCCTTGTGAAGAAGGGGTTAATTATATCTCACAGTCTCTCTCCTCTTGCAGAACTACTCAAGATGAAGCTATTTCTTGGAAGAATACCCTTAGGAAGTTAGTGACCTAGAATGAGCTTGGCATAGAATTGCCTTTTAGCCTTAACTGTGATATTTGCTGCTGCAATCTCCTAGACAAATGGGTTTTGACAGGCTTTGCAAACAGCCTGAGGTCAGAGCCTACGAGCTCTCCTTGGGCAAGTAAAAGCTGTGGAGTTGGGAACTTAATACGTTCTTGAGACAAACATCAAAATTCTGAAACCTGGGGAGGGTGCACAGTGGGACAGTGACAGGCAAATGCAACCCCTCACAGGACTGGGAAAAGGACATGGCGAGCAGTTGAACATGGTCCCTGCCAGGAATGGTTCATGAAGTTCAAGCTCTGCTTTGAACTGGAATGAAGACTGTATTTTTAATATCCCTTGACATAAGGCCCAGAGGAGAGCAGGTGATGGCACACCGAACTGGCACCCTGCCTTGGGCATCCAAATACGCTTCTGTGGCCGCTACACCTCCACCACAAACTGCTTGGCTACCTAGAGGTGGGATTTTGCTGTGGAAGCAAGGGGTAGCAGCAGAGAGGCCTGATACCTAAGCTTTTCCTGTGTGGATTTCTCTATGCACACTGAACTGACGGTAGTGGGGCAGCCTGGGGGGATGTGTGATTCAGGGCCCACCTCCTCCTGCTTATGAGAGGAAGTATTTTCTTCCCATCCCAGCTGTTTGTTCAGGCACTAACCTCAGAGTTTGTTTCTAACTCGGTAAACCTCACAAGTATCCCAGTAGTTAGGACTCCTTGGTTATCTCCTGTGCATATACAGGTTGGGGGTGATGTATAGAAGATGCAGACTGGAAGAATTTAATCTGCCCCCTAAAAAACACTCTGATTCTTGAAGATCCTTAGATCCTTTTTTTTTTCTTGATACTTTTTTCAAGTCTGAGATTTTTGTAACTGAAGGAGAATTCGAATAAATCAGCAACTGGAGTAAATGCCAAACAACCACAGTTAAACTTTCTCAGTGTTTTAGACTAATAGATCCCCTTCTCAAGATATTGTGCCTAACAGGATTTGATTGCTCTTTCTCGGCCAGAGGATTTCTGTCAGAACCTCTGCCAAATGCACAGTCTCACAGAGGGAGGATTTGATAGAGATCCAGGTTAAGTCAGCCTCTTCATTCAGAGACAGCAACTGCCAGCCCCACACAGGCTGCAGCAGGGCCACCCAAATGTCGAGTTTCCACTGAGGAAGGCCAAGTTCCCCATGTTCTTTTTTATTTTTGCAACTGTAGCAGGGCTGTGTCCTTGGGTTCTTTCCATGCCAAATAAAGTGTCTGCACATTTTGTCTAGTTTGGTTTTGTACGGTTGAGGCCTTTATAGCAGAGGCACCTGCAAAAATAGAAGTCTGAAGAAACAGATTTCATTTCTGACAGGTTAACCAACCTGAGGAGTAAGAAATTATTGTGCTAGATCTGTAAATACATTTGCAGCTTGCCTTGCAAGGGCAGCTTGTGAAAATTAAACTGGCTGGGACTATCCTGAACCCTAGGCACAGAGCCCCCTCTGAGGCACAGTTTATATAAAATGCTCCGAGGCGGATCCTGCCATCGAGCACAGCCGTGTAAATTCGGAGTAACACAGGCTTCAGGGATGTTACTTCAGATCCACTTCACCCAACAGAAGAGCAGAATTTAAATTAATTATCCATGAAGAGAGAATAAAGAACATGTGCAGTAAATAATACATTTCTGGGTTTTCTGCCCTTCATGACTATCTCTCATAAATGTTTCAGCCTCAGTCTGATTGCTGCTCACTGTGTCAGCCAAAAAACCAGACTAAGCAATTGCATTTCACTGTCGTTCACATCTGAGGCTGTTATGGCTCAGGGAGAGCCAGAAGCACAGACAAAGCCCTGATTTCTAATAGCATGACATTGTCCTACTAAAGCCATATTTGAAATGCCTCAAGACACATTCTGTGACTGCTCTTGGTTGGATACAGCTCCCATTTTGTTTATTTTTTATCTCTTGCAGAACTGAAAAATAGGTAGGAGAGAGGGGAAGCAATTTTAAATTCATAAAAATCAGTTTGGTCCCAAAGTGTCAATTGAAACATTTCAGTATTTATGAAATGATTCATTTAATTCTGAAGAAGTCAATATGAATTCTCACAGTATTTTTCACCCTGCACTATCCCGCCACCCTGGCTGGCACTTGACACCAACCTTGAGTAATTTTGGTTCCTCCAAAACTTAATTTTACAGGGGATGTTATTCAGTGAGCAATGAGTCTTATTTTACCTTTTCTTTTTTTCCTTAACATTACATTGGATTCTTTCTATGCACTTATTTAATTCAGCAGCTGTACAATCTCTATTACAATACCCTTCAAATGTAGATAGCTGATTAGAATTAACCTCTGTCACCGTAAGGTGACTTTGCTTCATGGGGTCAGGCTGTGATCCCCACCACTGGATGCACCTAAACACTCCCCTGCTGTGTTACACATGTTCTTGATGTTCCTGAGCAGTTGTCCAGCACTAACTTGGGAGCAAAACACCTTGGTGAGATTTGAGGAGCTGTATCCACACCTGAAATACCCTTTTCAGCAAATCTGAAACTACTCAGTTTTAATAGTCTACTTTCTTACTGAGCTGACTGTCTTGTTTTAAACTTCTCAAATGTGTTTTATCAATATGAAATACTGTTTACTTTTGCTCATTCTTGCACTTTCCAGTCTTTACCATGCAGATTCTTTCCAGCATTTTCCCCCAGATGCAGCATATTGTAATTCATTGCTTATGACTGCCAAGAAAGGACAATTCCAAGACTGTCCATAGTAAATGAGATGAGCCTCTTAAATAGGGACAAAACCTCAGCTACAGATTTGTGCATCTTTCTGACACGTCCAGCCAGAAAAAGAGAAATCTTGTAGAACAAATGACCACATGTACATTCTCACTGTCTGAGAAATACCTCCTTCATCCTGTCAATTCTGCTCGTACTTGCTGTGTTCTCCATTAGGACTGTCTTTCTATTGCCAACACCAAAAAAAAAAAAAAAAAAGGTTATGGCTCTCCTGTGTTCTTGATGGATGTAGACTTTTTCCACATGTAGGGGGTTTACTAATTTTGCTATTTATTTTGCAGGTGTGTTTTAAACATTTTTAAGAGTTACAGTGATGAGACCTATGCCCTTTTTGCAGCTTAATATTCTCTTCTGTTCAGAGAGACAAATCACTGGCCTGGTAGACCTAAATCCACAAAGGTGAGGGGTTTTAACAGTACTGGCACAGCTGCAATGATCTGGCAAAGGGGTGCAGAGAAAACCCAACATATTTTTGTTTTCAAGAGTCAAAATGGGAGTTATCTGGAGGGACAGGGTTTCATAGTCTGCAATACATTTCCATGTTTATCAGTATTCCTACTGAGAAGCAGAAAATTCGGGTTTTTACCTGTCATCCAGAGTCACCTTGAAACCCTATAATGAAATATCAATAATTGAGGATAGCTGTTTGCTAAAAAGATTACTGACAGGCATGAAATAACAGTCACCAGTAACTATAAATGTATTTTATGTCTTGGACATTTTCCTGGCAGACTTCAGTCTTTCATTGAACTAGGCAGTAGCAGCCCTGGATTTGGACACTTACGCACAGAAGAATAGTTGGATGATTTTTGGGGTGCTGGAGGGGAGAAAGAGGAGCTTTTTTAAAATCAGTGTACCATGACGCTCCTTGGTTAGCACAAAAGCATAATTTCCTCTACCAGTGGAGAGGTCTGTTTCAGTTTATTCTTTTTGCAGTATGTTGTATATAAAGAGAAAGAAGATGAGATAAATATTCTTGGAGAAAATCCAGAATTTTAATTAAAGAAATGGCATTTTCACATTGATTTCTTACTGGCTGGAGTTCATGGCCATAGTGGCCATACTTGCTTTCATTTTAAGAGCTTTCCAGATGACCTTCTCTTCAAATGCCTTTTTTTTCCTGCCACTAGAGGTCCTAAAAACAATAAAGAATGGAGACACAACATGCCCATTGATTTGGAACTAGAACATTTTCACAAGGTGGACCTGAGTGTCTGGTCCCTGAAACCCTCAGCGTGGGGGACAGAATGTGTTGGTGTTAATGTTAGGCAGACTGAAGGAAAGGCATCAGAATTGGACCCAAAACATTAGAAGTCACATTCCTAATACAGAGTGCTCAAAAATCACTGAGTTTCTCAAATTCATGGTTATAGACATCTACATCTCCTTTTTTAAGGCTTCTTGCCTTTTGATTCATGTTTTCATGCTTTTCACTCTAACACAGTAACTAATTCAAAGTGAAAATGAAGGATGTTTGAAAGTGGACATTCTTATGTAAGCTGCTTCTGCCAATAGCTGTGACTTTATTTAAATCACCACAACATCAACATGAACCGCATAAAATCTGACACTGTTACAGAGGCCTAGGACTGAGAATAAAGACTTAGTTTTTTAAAGAAAAAGTTATGTCATAACCTTCAAAACCTTTTCTGCAATTAATTGCTACTAAACGCAGCAACATCTGCTGGTAAAAGAAATGGCTTAACTTTAAACACTGATCAGAGATTCTCAATTCTTTGTTTTATTTACCTAGTTCAGTTCTGCTGCTGAGGTTGACAGTCATTTCAATGATCTGTCTTCATTCCCTTTTTCACTTCTCCCACTTTAGGAAGCAAATATGTTCAGTTCTACACATGAAAATGTTAAAAAGCCTTTCACTGTCAGGCATGTCATTAGGAACCAGTACTTGCAATCTTAAACCTGAGGCTGCTGTTATTGTAGTAGTCCAGTTGGGTTGTTCTGCAGTGCTCCAGTACCATAAAAAGAAATGGAGAGTTGTACTTGGGAACAAATTAAATTCACCTTTTCCCATTTGCCTCTTTATTCTTTCTCTCTGTTAAAAATCAAATATTGATTTTCCTCATTTTGCTGAGTCTGCAGTCTTTGCTAGCATGTAATTGTTGTGGACATGTTCTCAAGATCTGGCAGGAGAAGTCCAGAAAAACAATTTTTTATCAAAGTTTTTCAGTGTGTTGAAAGCAAGACAGCCCAGAGGAAAAGGTTCTTTCTTAGGATGGGCGACAGGGAAGCAGATCCCAGCACCTTGCCATGGGCAGCCTGGCCTGGGGACCTCTCTCACCAGTGCCTGTGTGAGCATCCCAGCTCTGTTTCAGAGAGCAGAGGAAATGGTGAGTCTTGTTCCACACTGAAACCAAACTCAGAAACCTTGGAAACTTCTCAAAATGGAATCACCACTATCTGCCAAGTCTAAGCATCATGTTACATCTAATCTTGAATGAAACTGCCAAAACTGTATATTTTTCAGAGAAGACGGACATCTTGTAATTAGCAAATTAAGATCTCATTGTTCTTATTTTGCTTATCAAGTTCTTTTCCAGTGTCAAGACCTGTTTTGTTTCACCCTTTCCTCTCATCGCTGATTTAAGAGTTGTTCTTGGCACTAGAGAATCTTAAGAGTTCTGTCACGGGCTGCACGCAGAAGGTTGTTCCAAGAGCAGGAGCTGGAGCTGAAACCATTCATTGTTTATGTAAAACTAAAAGTTATTTCCTTAACATCAGCACCAGGCTCTGTTCCTGGGCTTGTGCGTGTGCGAATCTACGCAGACACCATGGACTGACCGCAGGTTGCTGCTCTAGGAAATTAATGTTTCCTTTGCTTCTGCAAACAGGAATCAACAGCAAACTGCCCTGAAGAAATGGCTCTTGCTACCATCTGGGAGCTTGCTATGGCAGCCAGGGATCCATCAGCTGCACTGTGTGAGCTCAGGAAGCACCAGTGCCCAGCCAGACTAAGTGGTCTTCCGGGCTCTGTGGTTTGTTGACTGATTTGTAGGTGAAGGCAGCTCTTGGCACCACAGATGGTAAGTTTACGATGAGTATGACACATACAGAAACGAGATAAGACAACAAAAAGCCAGGGGTTTATAAGATAACTTGTCCAATGAGAAAATAACTGGAAGACTTACTTTTTAATCAACATGATGAGTTTTATGTGCCTGCCTGCTTGGAATATTTTGATTATTAAACTGTTCACTGCTTGGCTCTTGATTTCTAAGCAGGCAAAGTGTGTGCTAACAAGAAGGAAAGCAAAAAAAGGCGACAGTAATGACCTGTTGTCTCTCTAGGACTGTTTTGCATCAAACATTTTGGTTTGGCTATAGCTTTTGACCACTTTTGGTTTGTAGAGTAATCTCAAACTAGATGTATAAAGGGTCATTGACAGAAGCAGCCTCCCAATGGCTTGTACTCAGATATAAATATCTGATGTTCTCCATCTTGAAGTCCTGATACATCAAAGTACCAGTTTATTTTCTTTCAGAGCTGCAATTAATTTTTTTGTGTAATTATTACATTAAATGATAAAAAAGAGACTGTAAAAAAACCTAGTTTTCACCTAATAGCATATTAAGAAGTGAGTAAAAAATACTGTGAAAAATACAATACTAAAGGATGAAATCCTTTAAAGTTCACTTATGCCTGTAACAATGTAAGTGACATTATTAGAATATTTGTTATCAGTCTGTAGAACTGAGGGACTAATAAATGCGGGAGCAATCTTTTGAGTAATTGCACTAAATAGGTTAGATATTTTAAAATATATTTAGTATTTTTATATTATGCATATTTTCAAAAAGTTGATTACTTTCACCGTTTTCTCAATTCGTAACACGAAATTACCATTGGTGTAAATAAATATCATGATAGTATTACCAAAGGTCATGGACTCTAAGAAGGTCATTGCACATCTACTTAGAAACTGTGTAATGCATTTAGCCCTTACTTAGGCTGGTCTATCTGTAACTTAGGTTCAAGCTAAGAAGAACCTTCCAAACAATCCTGGCACCTGTATCAGCTCTGTGTGGTGAAAATTCTGCTGCAGCTTTCCAGCCTACTCAGCAGAAAGATATAGAAGATTTATCACTAATATTAAACATCTTCAAAATATTATAGAGACACTTCTGAAAATTTAAATTCTTATTCCTTTGGGACCAGATCATGCTGTAACACAGCATCCTACACAGTGGGGTCTCTCAGTTTGTGAACAAAGAAGCTGTCTTGGAAAAGTGTGCTGTTGGATTTAACTCATTTGAGAAAACTGCAGATGGTAGCAAGTTTGTTCTTGGCTGTCATCTCTGTGCCTAAAGCCAGATCTTGGGGGAATTGGAAGAACTGGGCACTGGTGTTGGGCTCCTGGAAGGGATTTTAGCCTGAGTACCCTTTGGGATTATTTTCTTTCCACTTAACTCCAGTTTAAAATTTATACATGACATCTAAATTAATCATCAAGAATCCCTCCCTAATCAGTAGAGAAAGCAAGCATTTCTAGATAGTGATTTACCCATATTGGTTAAATACTTGCCATTGGTTACCTCTGGAAGTGTTCTCTGCTCACCACTAGAAGAAACTTAGACAACTACCTCAGTTGTGACTACAGTTCAGGTGGCCCCAATTAACAGAGGTGAATCCTATTCCATGTGTCTAAAGCACAATCATCCCCAAGAGTGATAGCCAATTTAAAAAAAATTAAAAATTAGCAGGTAGAAAGATAGCAAAACCACGATGGCTGCTATCTCAATCATGTAGCCAGATTGTTTTTCCAAAACATCCTTCCAAACCACCTGGTGAATAAGCAGCTGTGAGCTGCCTGAAGGGAATGCCAAAAGTCATGCTTTCCAGGGACTCTACATTTGGAGTCCTTATTCAGACCTTTCTAATGAAACCAGTGGAAATTATGGCAAAGGTCTGCAAAATCAAGCCCCCTCTAAGATGCTGGCAGGGCCAAGTCCTCCTGTACATTTCTGTAAGACTGTCAGGTGATGGCTAAATGAGGGTATTGCCACTGGATGCTTTCCAGCTGGGTTTTTTGCAGACCAGCTGTGCTGCAGCATGAGGAAAACAAGGCATTAACGAATCATAACACAACAAAGGAAATAAAAGTACATTTCTCTGTGCACTGATACACTTTATTCAGGGCAGACACGTGCAGTTTGCATAGCTTAAAAACATGAACTTAAAAACACATTACCTATTTGCAAAAGACTTCTTTTTCACTCTCTTCCAATGTGTTTGCAGTTGAAATCAAACTGCTGGAGATAAAATGAGATACAAAGCCAGAATCTGAAAGCTCTCACTCACATGTCACCTTCCAGCTGTTATGGAAACCTAGGCTGTTACCGTTCTTGTCTTGGATGCCTGAACATAGCTCCATTCCTTCCTGAGGAGATCAGTAATGGAAGCTATTGCATTTTAATCAGCAGACAGTATTACAGCTCAATGAACATCTCCAAGGGAGGACCTGGAAGCACTTGCACATGGACTGAGAGATACCCCCAACATTTCCATGCTACAGGATTTAGCACAAAGGTTGATAAACCTTCCTTCCCCATTTAGACCTCAGGTTAACACATGGAGAGAAATGCTGCCATTGTTTCTCTGTGTCAGTGACAGCACCTCACCTAACAGGACAAACCCCACTGGCCAACCCCAGGGCCAACACTGACTGCATCAGCTGGGGCTTGGTTTAAAAGCACTATGAATAATATTTCAAGTCTTTATTTTCTTCTATTTACCATGAGCTGGGAGAGGAATAAGCCAGGCTGTTTAGTAAGTGCTGTCAACTGAAAGGTGACCTGTTCTTGAATCTGACCTTTTAGCTCAGCTTCATGGGTGGGTTTGGCTCAAAGCACTCACTGTGCTGGGTTGCAAAATTCAGAGAAAGAGGTGGAGTTCCACTATAAGATATTTATTTGTGTTATGCTGGAATCCCTTTGCTCTTGCCTGAGGCTCAGCTTTGGAGGCCTTCAAAGTTTAAACTGCTTCATTCTTGCATGAAACATTTTGTCCTTACACGTCTCTCCTGTCACTGGGAATTAGCGGAACCTGAAATGTTGACCTTGTCTAAATACAGAACTGAAAGTAATTCCATGTTTTGTGGTGCTCAAAGCATCGTCTGCTAGTATTGCATGAAAGATGGGTAAAAATGAGGAAAACATAGCAGCATCCTTAGCCACCACTCTTTGTTGAGACCAGTTCCAGAGGGAGAAGAGTTTAACTGATGGATCTAACCACAGGGGCAAAGTCTAAATGACCACAATGAGAAAACAGTATTGATACAAACAACCAATTCATTTAAAAGGCATATAGGAGAAAAACTAGGAAAAACAGGGATAGATGCTTTCCCTTTGGTTTTTTAAATTTATGTGTAGTAAGTTATGTCTATATTAGAGGGAAGTGTGCTCCACAATCCATGTCCCCTGGCTGCCTTGGTACTACCTTATAGCTCCCTTCTGGCCCATGCTCTGGAATTTAGTTCCCTTGGAAACCAAACACACATTTACTCTAAGTGAAACAAGTGTATTAACAATTATTTTCTAAATGGTTCTGCACCATATATTTTCATTTTATTTTTTGAAGAGGTATTAGGTAACATATTTTTCTATCGTACATATATCTACAGCAAACCTTACTTTCTAGGTTTTTATCATTATGTTAAAAAGTAGTATAAATGAAGATGTCCATGTCTCTGAAATTTAATTCCAAACATTTCCCCTCTAAAACAAAAATCTTTTCCTTCTTCTTTGTGATAAATATCACCTGTGTTCAATTACCATATTTGTATACACAGTTTGTAACATTTACCTAAATTCTGAAGGAATTATATTCCCAGTGTAGTGTCCAAAATATAATAAATAATACATAATTAAAAAATCTGGCATACTTATAATTTAAAATAAAGGAATCACATCATTTAAAAAAGCATTTTACTCAGCTTTTATGCAATTAAAAAATTCTCTTTTCTCACCCTAGATTTGGGCAATGGTCAGGGATCACTTGGTGTTCTGGAAGATGTTTCTGCCATCCTCTCAGCTGAAAATTGAAGCAATTGAAACATTTTCCAGAATGTCACAGGGAATTTTAAATGACACAGCAGAAGAAGTTACAGATTCTGATGCTATTAAAGGAAGCATAAGTGGTAATCAAGGTGATTGGAGTGATGCCTGAACACAGTGTAGAATCTGTAGCACTCAAAGCAGACAGACAGCTAGACACTGGGAGATGTTTTGGACAACACAACACAGAATGCTCTTCGTATCTTCTGTTGTAACCAATTTTATATGGTTGATACCAATTTATTATGATTTACTGAGAGCAGGTGACTGGAAGGCTCTGAGAAGAATATTCTGTTACTCTTTCCTTTCTCTAAAGTTTAAACAATGTGCTGTACATTTAAAAGACCCCACAAATTTCTCTCTTGAAAAGAATTCAAAAACTAAGATAGTTTCATTAATGATGTCTTTCCCCTTTAATATATACATAGGATTATGACTGATTTATAGTATAAATCAGATGTGGTGCTGATGTGGGAAGACTCCCAAATCTTTGTTCTTCTGTCTTAGCAGGCTCTTGGAAAGTGTCGTCATCATTGATTTTATCTTCAAAATGGAAAGTACCCTAATGAGATACTGAAGTAGAAGTTTACTTGGCTAGTGCATACTGTGTGAGACCATTCTTGTTACTTAACCTCATCTCTCATTCACTCCTTTGAAAGACAGCAGGTCAGCAGCAATGCAGGCTCTACAGAAGAAGCTTCTTTAGAAAATTTGGTCTTTTCAGGATCATCTTGAAGACCCACGACAGCAAGAATCTACACAATCTTCTTGGCTAAAACTGACAGCTTGAAAGACTTAACTCAGGATGTAAGCAAATGGAAGCAAACCAGTATTTTCTTCATAGGTAGCCACTGTTGAAACTGGCTGTTTCCCTTCACTTCCTGTTCTCAGCCAGCACTTCTGTTACTGTAATAATAATAGTAATAATAATAATAGTAATAGTAATAAGTTCATCCCATGGCTTTACAAGAGCAAATGGATGCTGCTGATTCTTTCTATTCCCAAATAAGCAGAGAAGTTGTTACTCTCCTTAAGTACCACAAAAGTTTCCCGAGGAGTTGTCCTTAAATATAATTAAAACAACAACAAAAAAAGTTGTTAATATTTCAGTCTCATTTTCCCATCCAAATTAGACTGTGGACAAGGATTTAAGGAAGGGTGTGCCAAACACTGAGGACTGTTAGTATTCCAAGTCAATTAGAGCATTTAGTGCCTAATTAACTGTTAATTTGTGCTCTGTGTAATCTCAGAGAGAGTAGAAATTTGGCTCAGGCTAATTGGAAAACAAAACTTTTGCTATTACATGTGGAAACATCTATTACTTTTACACATACAAAACCTATTTTGTTTTATATGAGTTGAGGGCACTGTAAAACAAGACTAAACTGCTGTCCTGGTTTGGCTGGCTTCCTCTTACAGTTTCAAAAGTCTCACTTTTTTCCCTGTATCTTTAGAAGTCACAGAATATGCTGAAGACAAGCTGTCTGGCAGCCAATTTTCCATGTTTCCTTCAAAGGGCAAACTTAACTGCCTTCTGCAATAGCAGAGTTGAGAATTTATTGATTCTCACAGTCTCTCTACTCCCTGCTTCACAGAAAAAATAGGAATTTTAGCTAGAGCTGGATTAACCAGGAGCCAGGCTTTCAAAGAAGAGACGTTCCTGACTTCCCTGCATGTTACAGCAAACACAAACATCTCTCTTGTCCTTGCAGGAAATGCATCTTAAATCCCAAGCAGAAGTAATGTTAAACTTTGGAGACTTGACCTCCGCAGAGACCTGTCAGTCATCTCTGACGTAGCCCATGGGAACGTTCAAATTGCCACACCTGATTTGCATTCTTGTTACATGCACACAAAACCAAGTCCTTCTCATCTTCACTCTTTGCTGCCTCTATGCACTTGCCAGAAAGGAGATGGACAATCATTCCATTCTACAAGATGAAAGAAGAAGGGAAAGAAAGAACAAATTAAAAATGAGGGATTTCCAGTAAAAGCTAAGCCATGTTTCAGAAAATTTATAAACAATATATCACCAGTAATAACTGGTGGTTCAAATTTTTTTTAAGCAATACTTCAAACACAATGACTGGATTTAGCTTTGTGCCCGGAGCATGGTGAATATTTGTAGCTCCTTTTGAAGCTAACATGAGTGGTAGGTGCAGAATTCTTTTCCACGACTATTTTTTTCCTATGGCTACAGTTTGTTATCAGCATTAACCTCAGTACTACAGGCCACAACATTTCATAAGGATCAGTGCTTCCCTGAGGAATCAAACCAAATTACAGTAGGAACTGTATCAGAGGATTGCTGCATCCCTACAACTACAGTAACTGCTACTTTCCTAGGCTGTCCCAGAGCATGACATTTTTCAGTCTTGCTGAGGAGTTCCTGCTCTGCTAGGTGAAGTTCACTGAAAAACAGTGAATTCTTCTAATAGAAGTTTGCTCTTCTCTTACAATGCAGGAGAAAATTTAGTTTCCCATTAAGTGCCACAAAGGGCTCTCATTTGGGAGGGGTCAGGATTTCCAAACCCTTCCTCAATCTGAAAGAAATGGGAAAGGATTTGCCCTGCTCTTATTTTCACAACCCCTGATTCTGATTCTATTCCTATAAGGCCAGTAAGGCAAACAGTTAAAACAAAGACATAGGAATTTAGGTAGGATTTCTGTAGTTTGTATTTCTAAACCAAATGTATTTCACATAGGCAGTGTAAATGGGCAAGAGGCATCCTAATTTTTCTGGGTGAAAAAGGTATAGAAGTGAAACTTGCCCTTCAAATACCTCATCCCTTCCTCACACACAAAACCTGAAATCACCCAGTGATCCCACAGTCACCATCAGCTGCCTTTCCCCCACGGCAGAGCCACTACTGACCTCCTGGACATCCCAGTGCTGGTTGCTGTTGTCTGTCTCCTTTGTACAGTTTTGAGGGATAACCTTCCCGTCTCTGACATCAAAGCAAAGCAGCGGAGCAGAACCAAGCCGGATTTCCTTCATGCTGTTATATTCAAAGTGCTGGAAAAGGGAGGGTTTCTTTGAACAATGATGGATGGACATCCCAGTTAATTTTTAAATGCTAATTCTAAAGACAATTTCCTGTACATGTTTGTTAAGATGCAACCCAAACATGAGTGACAGAGGCCCAAAAGCCTTGACCTTTCAAAGCAGTCCCCCCTGCCAGCTAATTCTGGCATAAATATTTACCTAAGGAAAGGCTTTGTGAACTATGATTATGTATAACATAAATCCACCCTATAATAAAATTTTCCAGTTTAATAAATATTTGAAGAGAAGGGTGTTTCTGACAGTGTCTTCACACACCGCAGTTTGAAATGTGCCTGCAGCTTATCCTGAGCTCCGAGCGAGCAGCAAAATTTGCTTGGGACTTGGAGTAAATACCTCCCTAGATCTGACACAGTGCCTAGGTACTCAAAATATGCATTACCTGGGTGAGGCTGTCACTGCAAGGAGAGAGTTCAATAGAGCCTTCTGCAGTGGCTCTTCCAGGTCTGTAATCTGCACAGAAGCCAACACCAGTATTGTAAAGCTGTAAGTAAAGGTTATACTGAAATAAATCACAGTTGGATACAAATAAGATATCGTTCAGCTAACATTTTTGTGATTGGATCCCTTTATGACACACAATTTTGTTCATAAATCAGGTACAATATTTTTTGTTTCAGACTTGACCTTGCATATTGATCTTGCAAACTGATGTGATGTAAAAGGCAGAGTTTCACCAAGGGTCAATGTTACCCAGTGAGTTTTGTTTAAATTAGAGAGATCTACTTCTGGGTTTAACTATTATGATAATTAAAAGAAAGCTATCAAAATTGTTATGCTGGTGGACAATTGTACTTCAACTGGACACTGAAGTCAGAAAAAACACAAGATATTCCAGAAGAAAAGAAACATGTGACAATTCCTGTGATCCACACTCAGTTCTTACACTTTCTTCAAGTTACTTTGAAAATAAAGAGCAGATAAAATAGTAAAAGGACACAGTAAAATCTGGCTACATACAGCAGAATGTGAATTAATTAGTAGACCTTGATGCCTTGTTGGGGGAAACTCCCTTCCAGTAAGGCTGCTGGGAATAAATTCATATTTAATGAATTATAATTATCAACTATGTGTTTAAAAAAAACCCCAGACATTAAGAATATTTTGTCCTGTACACAGACAGCCAGGGAACTGCTGTTGCTATCACTTCTGTCCCTGGGGAAGTGCGGGACTGAAGAAATGCTTTTTTCTCTTCGTGCATATGGGTCAGCA
Organism: Daphoenositta chrysoptera; assembly: GCA_013397915.1. NCBI lineage: Eukaryota > Metazoa > Chordata > Aves > Passeriformes > Daphoenositta > Daphoenositta chrysoptera. The sequence continues at coordinate 25,605 of VZRO01001323.1, forward strand.
CAGAGATCTCTCAGCAGCTGTTGCTGTTGCCATCTGCATGAGGCAACACAGTTCTTTTCTTTACTAATGGCACTTACAGAACCTAAGGTTAGGATCCTCTGAGCTGTGACACTGAACTGAGTCAGACACTCTGGGTTCAGTTCCTGGCTGATTTTCAACATTTATGTGAGAATTTGGGCCAGCTCTTTGTCTTTTTCTTTCTTCCCCCACCCTGGCTGCATTGCCTGTTTGGACCAAGTACTCAGGACATGGAAGTGACACTGAACAATGCAAAAAAAAGATCATTCCTTATAGTGTGTTTTCTCTTACCTTGCCAGAGAATCTTGGTGTGTCTCCAGGTTGGGAGAGTTCAGGGTACACATTTGATACAAACCACTGGAAATTTCTACAGCCCAGTCTCTTCTGTAGCTGAAGGCGCTCGCTGCAGTCTGGCTTCTCTGCCTTTATGGGGAAAGGGAGAAAGCAGAAGGGCAACAAGGTTACTGGTGTATTTGTGTTAGAGATGCTAGGAGTGGAAATGACTACACAGGAATTATTTCTGCCACCTTTTCTATCCTGAATGTTATAGATATTGATATGGATCTCTTATGAATATGCAAAGGGGAAGGTTCAGCTATAGCCTTCCTCAAACATTGTGCTAAAACAGCACAAGTCTGGCATTTTGACAGATGTGTTTTGGAAGTAGCATACATTGTGAAAATAAGTATTTCCTCTAAAAATGATTACTGTACTGCAAGATAAGTCATCTTTGTCGTATTTTTATTTTAAAAAGTCAGGACCAAGTTTGATAGTTGTTGCAGTGAAATTCAGTGGGATTGTATTAGGTTGCCATTTAATATAGAATTTTTCCTGCTGATAAAAACTCAATTTTCTGGCCTTTAACAGCCCAAATTAACTAGTTACTGTCAGTCCTCTATGATCAGAGGGAATAAGTGATGACAGAATTTAGCCCAAAATATAGTCTATCACCTATTATCTGTCTATTATCTGACAGTTACTAAATCTAATGAACAGAAGTGTTTTGCAGCTATAAATGCATAAAACCTTTCCTATGATTACTCTGTTTACTTGAATTATAAAGACACAGTATCAGCTCTCAACTTTCCTGGTAGCAACTTTGTTATGAAAAAAGACAAATGCTTTCAACCCTTGGTGCAGGTACAGGCATCTGCACTGCAAAGGATTGACAGTCTGAAAATTTGAGGGTATTTAGCACTAAAGATGACTAACAGGGTTCTCAAAACCTCTAAGCACTTATGTGTCTAATTCTTCAGTTTCAAAACTGCACAAAACACTCTTCTAAATCTCTCAGTGCCCAAATATTAGAAACATCTAACAACACTTAAAAGTCTCTCTCCTCTTTCTTGCCAGCAGTAGATCTCCCCTGCTTCATGTTTCTACCTTTTAAAAATGCAGTTTGGGGTAGGATTCCAGGAAACTGGAATTTCTGGATTTCTTCATCAAAAAATAAAATTGGCAACATAAGCAGGGAATTGCCCATAAATAACTTTTTCTCAGACCAGCTCTTTCTTTATATCCATAAGAAAGAAAGAAAAGGACTTTGCAGCATGGAAAACACTGAAAAATGAAGGGCCTTGGAGATCAAAGGTGAGGTATCAGTCTCTAAAGGCAGGGATCAGTCATTCCATGTGGCACTATTTGACAGCCCTTGTAAACTCCACAGGCAAAGCTCAACAGTTGCAATATGCTAAAGAGAACCTCATACTTCAGTGTCAGTCTTAGATTCAAAAACCATAACAACAAAGTCTAGCAATTCTGCACCACACAAACCTGTCCTCTAGAGGTTTTCCTGGAAAAGGGAAAGAGAGAAGTAAAATGCTTCCCCTAAAAACAGATGTTTCTCATGAGACTCTGCTTTGGCTGAAAAAGACAATGGTAGTAAATCTCATTTTATCATACCAGTTACAGTCTGCATTTGATGCCGAATAAATGGTGTAAATAATATAAAGAAAGTCATTGTCCCTGTAAACCAATCTGAAAGGAAACTGTGCTCGTAAAGTAAAGATGCAAACCACACAATGAGAGGAGGAAAAAAGGTGGTTGCTGAAGTAGTAGAGAGCTGGGAAGAGGCTCACATCATCCTGTGCAAGATGTGATTCAGACCATAAACCAAGAAGGGTTATAAAGGCACCTAAACGGGGGTCACTGGTTGTTTTCTGCAGTGAGCAGTGGTGGTGGGGAAGGCTCACAGAGAATTCCATAGTGGCCCATAGGTGGCTCTGCTCACCCTCTCAGCGCAATAAATGCCTGCAGGGCCCTTTGCAGCTGAGTGGCAATAATGTCCTTGCTTGCTTGTGCCTTTTGAATAACATCCCGCTGCACTGACGGGCTAAACACATCGGCTGTGAAAGAAAGGAACACACAGAAAGGGCCATTTATGTTATGGTATGCTGCACACAGAGATCATAAAATTGATCATTTGAGGGAGCATCATACTCAGAAGCAGTAAAAGTATTCTGGCTAGAATAAACTCAGGCAAAAGGTCATGCTGCTTATAGCTAGCAAACTGTATCATTGGTGACTGTAGTTTTTAGTAGAGAAAATTCCTTCTGAGCTGACAAGAAAAACTCAGGGAATTATTAAATGATTTAAAGACCTAACTGCCCATTTTTAAAGGCTTGGTCTAGTGGCTATAACCCTTTGTGAGTCAATTGACAAGCTCCTGGCCAGTGGAGATCAAACCTGCATCACAGACAAGGAGGGCGGATCTTTCAAAAAGATGTGAAAATAAGAGTAAAAAGGGAAACACAATAGTTCCAGACTCTACAATTAGCAGCCTGACTGGAGAGGTAGATCCACTGGTGGAGCATAAGGAGGTCAGACTAGGTGACAAGGGAGAAGTCACACTGATAAACAGCCCTGTTCCTCTCCCCACCATAATGCAGCTCCTGCTGGATCTGGCTTTCTTGGGTGATGGCCAGCCCTGAATGACTGAGGCATGCAGGACTGAGGCATTACTGGAGCCAGTGGTGCTCACCAACACGAATGAGGTCATTAAAGCCATCAGGATTGGGAGCAGCCTGGGCTGTAGTGACCAAGCCCTTGTTGAGTTTGTGATCTCAAGGAGTGTGAGCCTGATGAGTAGCAAAGTCAAGGCCCTGAATTTTGCAAGAGCAAACTTCCAGCTGTTTAAATTGCTGGTGAAGGAGATCCCCTGGGAGACTGTCCTTAAGGGCAGAGGTGCTGACCAGAGCTGGCAGCTCTTTAGTGCTACTTTCCTTACAGTGCAAGAGCTCTCTATCCCGGTGTGTAGGAAATCGAGTAAGGCAGGCCAGACACTGGCATGGCTGAGCAAGGATCTGCTCCTCAGGCTGAGGAGTAAGAAAAAAATGCACAGACAGTGAAAGCAGGGACAGGTGACCTGAGGAAAGTACAGGGATATGATTCGAATGTGTAGGGATGGGGTCAGGAAAGACAAGGAACATGAGTTCCTTCCTCCAAAGCTGGAACACGACTTGGCAAGGGACATGAAGAATCACAAGAAGGGATTCTAAAAGTACATAGGTCAGAAAAGAAAGGACAAGGAGAGTGTACCCCTCCCCCACTGCTGATAACCAAGAAGAGTGAACTGGTGGTGACTGATATGGGGAAGGCTGAGGTACTCAATAAGTTGTATTCCTCAGACTTTGCTGGCAGTCAGGCTCTCCATTCTCTCAAGACCCTGATCCTCTGAGTGAGTGGGGAAGGGGAACAAAGTCCCTCCCCCTATAAGGGAAGAGCAAGTTGGGGATTACTTGATGAAACTGAACAGAAGTGAAGGCTTCAGGGAGAATTTAGAGCAGCCTTCCAGTACTTAAAGGGGGCTTATAAAAAGGAGAAGTGATTTTAAACTGAAGGAGAGCAGGTCTAGATTAGTTATTAGGAAGAAATTCTTTACTCAGAAGGTAGAGCGGCACTGGAACCGGTTGCCTAGAGAAGCTGTGGATGCCCCATCCCTGGAAGTGTTCAAGGCCAGGCTGGATGGGGCCCTGAGCACCTGGTCTCGTGAATGGCATCCTTGCCCATGGCAGGGGAGTTGGAATTAGATGATCTTTAAGGTCCCTTCCAACCCAAACCATTCTCTGATTCTATGATTCTATGAAACGTGGAAGCAAATATGAATGGCAATCTTTGCACAGCACCTACACATGCTCTGCCTAAATGCTTTCAGTGAATCTTTTTCTCCTTAAAAGCATGGTATTGTTAAATGAAAAGGAAGATGAATGATACATTTTCATTCAAAGTTGCTCACAAGTTTGTCCACTGCCTTGTAGGAAGGATATGATTACAAGACAAGGTACTGGAGCCAGAGAATTCCTGAGAACTGCAGAAACATTAACATTATTAACAACATTAACTACACCAACAACATTCCCCACAGCTGCAAGACTTCCAATAAACAAACATCCACTGGTTTGTAATACAAGGGATATACAGTGCCTTGACCACCCCTGATCTGCCATGGACTGCACAGTTGCTTAAAAAACAAGTGTGGCCATTCTGTAGTTATTGGATTGTGTGTAACCTGCAGTTGGTTCAAGTGTAGCTGCATGCCAGGGCTACACCACACACCTGGCTGCAAGGCTGTCCTAGCTTATAGCCGGCTGGGATTCCAAATTCCTGGAGGAATGTCTAATGAGATGTCTGCATGATGCTTCTAATGAAAATGTAACTTGTAAATAGGGGTGTGTTGAGATCTGACTTTCTCAGTTCGGTTACTTCTGGATACGTCAGTTCAGGAAAAAGCCACACCTTTTTGTCACTAGACCACTCAGATATATTCCCTTCCAGTAAGAGAGACATTGCAATTTGGCACATGCCTGTGAACAATACTGAATATCCTCAGGAACCCTATGAGGAATTCCTTCAGTAATGAACCCTCTAGGAGAGTCCTTTGAGCACACAGTGCTGCAAGCTTCCACTTCAGATGCACCACAACCCTCCATATATTATCAGTGATAAAACAAACCACAGCTTGTTGGGGAGGCTGAAGAAGAAGTCATTTGGAGAAGAGGTTATACTCCACAAGGTTTGGTAACTTCACCGCAAGGCTGACCTTAGGCACAAGTTTCTCTCTCCCCTTCCTAATCTGACAGCTCTTTCACTGGAAGGTTTAATAAGAAGACTATCCCCTGTATCTGACTGTGTACAGACACTCCCATTCCTATTCCTTTCCCCTCACCTATCTCAACACAAACCTCAGAAACAAACCTCTACAGATGTCATTACCTTGCTGATTAAGAAAGCCACTGTGTCATGCTTGTAGAAGTTCTCTTTAAACGAGCCCAGCCAGGTCTCTGCTATTCGGATTTTGTTCCTCACAATGGCCTCTTCATAGGAGAAAGCACGGGGGAAGTGATTTCGATAGACGTGCCCCACTCGGGAGCATGGGATTACTTCTACAGAGCCACCACAGAGCCAGGTCTGAAACACATGTGAAAGCACAAAAAGAGATTACCTTATTTAGATTGATTTTATCTGAAACAGAGAAGCTCCTTTACTCTAGACTCTGCCTCACGAAATCTTGGAAACAGCAGGAGCATTATTATATGCTTCTTCATACATTGCTCCCCACAGACACTGAGAAGATACTGGGCATTCAGACCTCTGATTTGACCCAGTATGGCTATTTACATGCTTTTCTGTTTTTCTGTGCACAAACAGTGCAGAGTAGTGGACAGATCTGGGTGCACACCTTCTCTTGTCTGGGACATTAAAGAAACTATGCCCTTTGTGCCAGCAATTGTCATTGCTTTTTAGTATCAGTTTAGTATCAGTTACTCTTTGTATTCAGCAAAAATCAGTGCAAAGGATTTAATATAAACAATTTAATATTAAAACTACAGGTTGGCAAAGAAATAAAGCCACTCCCCCTTTGGTGCATGTTAACATGCCAGAATAGAAAAGGCAGCTTTCAGAGGGTGCCAAAAGCAGTGACTCAGGCCTCAGGCAGATAGTGATAACCAGCAAAACTTCCTTCTCCTGACATAATGCTCCTAACTCACAGCAGCTGCATGTTCCTGTATAATCCTGACAGGCTGTGGAGCATGGGGACAGATTTCTGCAGGGAAGGTTGTAGTCTCCGTAACTCAACACATTCTGCACTTTTTTTTACAAATATCTTCCTACCTTCTCACTCAGGTTCCTTAAAATTGCAATAGTTATCACAGCTTGATGTTTTAATTAGGGTCCTTACCCTAATAGATAGTTCCAGGTTTTCTGCTCCCCACATGGTCATGTCAGAATCATAAGCTCCAGTATTTTGGAAGTAATGTCGATCCATGGCCACCACTGCACCAGCTACTGCAGGACTCCTGTGTAGAAAACAGCTTAGAAGTGAACACCTTGAGTTTTGGATAAGGAATTACACAGAGGGTGAAAATTCCACCATTTCCATAGAGAGAGTGTTACAAAATGACTGAATACTGCTCCATATAAGCTTGAATGAACTGATTATCTAACCAAGAAAAAGAACAACTGGAGTGTAATTCTACGATTTGCTTGGGGGAGGGAGCTAAGAGGTGAATTAGAATCAGGACAGTGGGGAACATTGCACACATGTACATCCAAAACAAGAGACAAAGAGACCATGATTAAGATACCTTTTTTAACTCTGTATGACCTGTCTTTTGCTTTCCTTACAAACCTCCACACCTTGTCTGGTCAGGTTGTACACTAGTTGTATCAATGTGTGGAAAGTATTTGTCACATTGAAAGCATGACTCCAATCTAGTTAGAATGATTACCAAAGGTGAAAACAAACAGCATAAACAAAAACCTCCCTTCAGAATTATTAACTGAGCATGTGCTGATGCCTGGCATGGCCACCTAAAAACAGCGGCTAGCCAAGAATAAGGGAATAAAGGTAGGTATTTATTTGAAAGGCCTTCAAGGTACACCTTGGGTAGTCAAAAGACTACACCTGAGATGGACCCCGGGTCACAAGTTCTTCACACTTCTCTAAGTTTGGTTCATTTGCATATCAGGGTTAATTGTCCAATTATAACTTCAGTTCATGATGTAATTACCCCAAGTTTTCCCCTCTTCAGAGGCTTTTTAGTTTACACTTTTTGGGGCCTGGTGTCCTTGATATGGAAACCTAGAGAGGTTTGCTATGTCTAAGCAGCATGAGAGAACAGCAGCTCACAGGCCACAAGAAACTTCAGAGTGACACACTAGGCAGTACAGGATTTGAAAAATATAAAAGTTAAAACCTAAGGCATCAGTGCAAGTAAGCACAGCTTTCTCCTGTTAGCCGGAAAATGACCCAGGATGACCCAAACTGTACAGTTTTGCTGCTGAGCTGAGCAAGGCACATTGTCTGATGGACTGTTACCTGATAGGGCTGATGGGAGACTGTCGTACCTTCTCTTCATGCTCTGGCACTGGTTCCCAATGAAAATCTAATTTCCAATCAAAAACACCTCGATGCAGGCCCACGGAGTGATAGTACTGAAAGGTCTTCCAGTCTATGACATCTATGACAGGGGAGACGACACTGTTTCTGAAAAAGACAATACCATTTATTTCCAAAACCAAAGCATAAATTAAGTTCATTACTCTGTTAATAAACATTAGTTCTCCTCTTTGATGCTGTCAAGCACAAGCACTCACACAAGCACTCACACAAGGACTAAATGCTGAGTGCCCTTAGTTTCCCTGATGACAGAAGCTCAGGTGCTCAGTGCATGGGAATACTGAGCATGCAGTGAGGAACCTAAAGATCAATAATTCACTGATACCCTGTACCTTGCATTGTCATTTTAAAGCTACCCAGGATTTTGTTACAAGTTAACCATCAGAATTCTTGCAAAGCTATTTCACACAGAGGCCCCAATCTCTGATGCTACAGGCTCTGCATGGATGCAAAGTTTATAGCAGAAGATGTTTTTGGCCCCACACATATTACCATGCTTTGATTTTCCTGTAGATGTTACACACACTTCATTTTGTCACTTCAGGCCAATGAAGAGTGCACTTATCCTTAGTTTGTTCTGATGATTGTTTTGAAAAAACATTTATTACTGAGTTCATAAGCCAGTGTCTGTTTGTATTTTATCACAATCTTAAAATGCTCTTGCAAATGCACTGTCACAGTGTGGAATCTACTTTTAAGAGCAAGAACAGAGCCATTATACTGCAAGTGGCAATCCTTGAATTCATTTCTAACTTCAGTTAAATTTGGATTAGTCCAAGAAGAGGTACTAGACATTTCCCTATGGCAAAGAAGTCACAGTATTTCACAGTGTACTTGCACATCATCTTGGAATTAACTGCTAGTTCAGAACAGTCTTCAGTGTTCCTTGTTTTCAGGTCAATGATACATCACATTTGGAAATTTTCAGAGTATGAATGAAATGGTGTAAGGGACTGCAGGGAAAAAGTGTTGAAGAATAATATTCTACATTTCTTCACTGTTATGCTGAAAGGATAGTCTCTGGTCTCAGTGCAAAGGCTTTTCTATAGACAGAAGCTCCTCTGGAGAAAAATCAGTAATATTTAAAAGGGATTAAAGTACACTGGAAAAAATGATTCTTGCTCTAGACTGGGAATATCCATGTAGGAAATTATTCTGGTGTAGATCTTTCCCTAGGAAATAACTTCCATTAAAACTGAGAGAGAGAAAAATGAAGTGGTCAATTTGGGGGCAAAATGTAGATGTTTTTATCTCCTCTTTTACATGTGTATGTTGGTCAGAAATCACAAGGAGAGAATTTGCTTGAAACATAATGAAGAAAGGACATCTCATAAGTCTCCAGTGCAGTGAGACATTTGTATTTTTCCATGGCAGAGGCCAGAACCAGCTGAGGAAGGTGGCAGCCCCGGGTGATGTTAATGTAATCTTGACATATCTTTCCTGCCTTACAATCACTAGAATAATGTTTTTTCAGTATCAGAGTGCGGGGAAACTTCCAACTTTGTTTTTTCCACAGCTGACGTTTCCTGTAGAGGATTTTAGAAGCCCATGGAGAAACAGAGACTACTGCTTGCCAGTGAATAGTACAAAGATGAACCATGCAGAAAATTGCTTTAAAATTACTCAGTTCTGTTTCCTAATAAGAGCAGATTGTCCTATGATGAGCTTAAGCCAGGAAGATTCAAAATAGAAATGTGATTTTATTTCTCTGCTCAAGTATAAAACCATCCTTTCTAATATGCAATAATAGGCATTCTTAAAAACAAGCATCTGGTTTATAAATAGGTGAGAAAAGTTTATGGTCACACGCAGTGAAAAGTCACTGTAACAGTAATTTCTACAGCCTGCTGCATTCTCCAGTGTGTGAGTATCTCTGACAACTGCCTGCTTGGGAGTGTGGATGCAGTTGCATAGTTCCCACCTCAGTTTGCTGCTGCTTGCTGAAACCCACACTATCTATTGCTACTGGTTTATCCATTCTCATTCAGACAGCACTGAGGAATTATTGACCTCAGGGTACTTTACTTTATGACTTCAGAGTCAAGAGGGAAGTATCAGGAGGGTGTATTTGAGTGGAAGCCAGAGGCAATGTAGACTAAACCACTCAAAAGACCTTGACCGTGCAGACTAGACCACATGAACTGCTCCTGGATAGCTCAGACAGAGACAATGCAAATACAGACACACTGAGATATACTCTGGATCAGATGATCCAAACATTTCAGACTATCCTACATTTTCATATCATTGCAGCCATCTAAAGCCTGTCTTTTTTTTTGGAATCCACCTTAAATTTGTTGTCAGTATAAAACTTCAAACTTCAATGGTCCTTCTGGCATCAGTGCAATTCCTCACAGGAGTAGGCACCACAATAGTAGTTCTAGCTATTGGGCATTGATTCTTCAAGATTCCAATTCAAGAAATATACCATTAAGGACATAATGGGTTCTGACAGTTTGGACACCAAGCAATTATCCAAACTATCTGCAAATTACTACATGGAAAATCACAGTGTAAGACAGCTGAAAATAACTCGCATGATAGGTCACGTTCTATCCGAGCTAAATTCAACCATAAACTAGAACAAAATAAAACCTGATCTCCTTTCCCACAAAATTATACAGTAAAAACTGATAACTGTGTTCTAGAGTTAGTAGCCCAGCAGCTTTTTCAGAATGCCAAGATTAACAGTTTTCAAGAGTATGTTTGTAAGAGTAATACTAGACCTTCTCCTAGTGTAAGTGTAGTATAGTCACGATGTAGCTCTGCTGAAACCGACAGAAACACACCTTCTTAAAACTACATATTGAGAGTGTGTTTCTGATCTCAAATAGGGGAATCCAGTAACTTTATCTTGTGTGAAAGTTGGTCAATATTAAATCTTAATCCTACTCAAGCATTGCTTTACCCATTTTTTGGTTGGTGTGATTTTAAAAAAATAAAATAGCTGTTTTCTGCATATTCAGTGGTGGTTTGATATTAGTGAGGTTCTAAATGCAAATTTGCAGTAGATGGTAATTGGAAGATGTTCTTAGCTATTCTTGTTTTTAACTGGGTAACCAGCGGACAGCAGCTTCTCAGCACTTTGAAATGAAACACAGACAAACTACTGCTAATTTTACTCTGTGGAATCTGAGGAAAGGGAAAAACAGGAAATTCAAATACAACTAGCAGCAAGGCTTTGAACTGTTTGACTAATCTGTGAATATTTCAAATGCTTGGAACTCACACAAACTACAAAAGGTCACAATTCCATGAAAAAGAGCAACCCAAACAAGAACAATTTCCTGGTTTGGGATTTCTTGACCAAATACAATTGCAAATGAAATGTCTTCCCATGACCCTTTACAGTCAGCATGGACATTATGTTCTTTTCTAATTTTAAACTAAGTAAAGGGAGAGGAAGATTTAATTAATGTATCTGTTTTGAAGTTTTGGATACACTTTTTTTGAAAGTGCTTTTATATTGATTTATACTTTCTTGTGCTGGGAAAGGAATAGATTTTAATCAGTTTAAATCCTCCTTTAAATAAGGAGGAAAAAAAAAAACCCAAAAACCCAAATATGAAAATGATGTATATTCCTCAACCTATTTCAGGGTGCATCACAGCTTGCAAAAATTAGATAGCTAAGAAATCCAGGCAGTCCAGGTTCTCTGTTTCTGCACCCAGTCAAAACTTCAGTGTGTAACTGAGGACCCAAGCTGCTTCCACAGCACGCTGCATTCCACTGAGAGCACCTTGCTGGCTAACTGAAGTCTTAGAAATACAAACCACTTGAAATTAAATGGGGTTAATAAGAAGATAAAATGCAGTGATAAGGAATGGCAAAGCTAAGTTATAAAGGGTTACTTAAATACTGCCTTACAGACCAACTCCAGACTAACTTAGGGCATAGGAACAGTCTACTTGAATGGATGGACTGTTCATACGCTAAGCACTAAGCAAATCTCTGCAAAGCAGAGCGCTAAGGGAATGCTTTGGGAATGCTTTATTAAAAATAATAATTTTTCAACCTGCCTTTTTTGCTAAAATATTAAAATTTGTATGTAGAGTAACAAAATCTGTAGAGGTAACCAACACCTTTTAGCCCTGGACAGTCAGGGCACTAAGCCATGAATTATGCCTAAATCTTCATTGCTCCTGTGTTTAGCAGTAATATTTGCCTTTGGCTTTAGACTCTCATATTTATTTTCTTTACCTCAACTTCTTTAAACTAGGTCACCTTCTGATCCTGATCAACTGAAAGATTGTAAAGAGGTAGCTTATCTTGCCATAACCTAGCATGTAAATGCAGAACATTTACTGAACTTGCAATGAGTGTTATTGACAAATGGGGGATATAAAAGGATCAAGCAAACACAGAAATCCCAGGAAGCAGGCTTTTACATGTGAAGTGTATGGAAGGCTTTCAAAACAGGGAGAGAGGCGTGGAATTGCATGCTCAGAAGCTGGGGTTGTGTGGGCTCTGAATGGATAACATTATGAGTCTCCAATCCTCTGAGAAGTTAGAAAAGAGATGGCTTATGTATTTGGTAGCTCAAAAAGCTGGGATATGGGCCACTGAAAAGTGGGGAATCAGAATAAAAGAGATGAAGAAGCTGTTCATCTTTAGTGCAAAATATTTCCCTTCTCTCTTGTGCATTACCATAAAATCAGAATCACACAGAAAATTTCTGGACAGCAGAACTCTTTCTATTCCTGTATCTACAAGCAGAGGCTTCTATTTGTTCCTGATGGGAGCACACAGATAACGAAACACCTTTCCACTGCTATGCTAATTTCTTATTCTGTTTATCAGCATTTTCCTTAAAGATTAGTGACCTAGAATCACAGTGCTAAGTAGAGGCACTTTGAATTTTAGAAACCAGATAAGCTTTTTTAGATAATATAACAGGCTTCTGTTTCCTAATCTAATATTTGAGCTGTGGTATAGGCAGTGCTCCAGCATAGAGAGAAACAGCCCTTGCAATGAGGAGCAGGGGAAAGGTCCTAAGGGCCAGCTACCCCTTTGCAAACCACCCTTCTGTCCATAGTTATGGTGCCCGGGCCTCTTTTAGAGGTGGAATTCCTTGTCAAGGATATAATCAAGGTTCATTTTGCTTTCATGCAGTACTGTAAGGAAAGACATTTTGGATTTTTTTTTTTTTTGAATCATCCTGCTTCAGCACAGCCACCAGTTTCAGATCAAAGGAACACCACTTTTAAGGCTTCGTGGCACAGTTCATTATATGCCCCCTCTGCCTTTCACTGCCTTTGGAAGGAATACAAAATAGCAGATCTGCAGTCTCCTGGAAAAGGCAAACACTTCCAAAGATGACTGTAATAATGGCACAGCTGCATTGTTATGCACCATGCTACTCACCTGGAATTGGCCTGGAACACAAAGAGTTGTCAAATGAAATGATCTGTGGGGCATCTCATGTAGTTTTCTAATATTGTCCAGGTACCTACAGTATTCATCCTTGAATAATCAAAATGTCAAGGAATGTTTTAGAAACCACTGAACCATTCTCTAGGCAATATAGTAAGCTAATGCACAGCTTCCCAGTCAATTCGTTAGGCATGGTTCACAAAACTAGTCCCAATCAAGGTGCTCAAAAGTGCATTTCCAATGATTTTAGGATGACTTAATACTTTTTTTTCAGAAAAATAAATTTGATTGGGTTAGTGAATAAAGCCATCATGTAGGGAGATGAAATGTCATTACCTAGAACAAGTCAAATATCTGCTAAGTATTTCTGTATAAATATTTCTATACCTGTAAAACTGGGATAAGTTTTCTTGTATTTATCCTACAGTCTACTAAGAACTGGGAGTATCTCTCTTGTTTTATGTTCAACTCACAGTGAGATCCCAGTCTGGGCAAGGATCTCTCAGCATCACTCTAAGCCAGGTCAAAATAATAGTGACACACACTGATCAGGAGTCTAGAAAAATAGGCTTAATCACAATTTTCAAAGTTAAAACCATTCTCCAGCTGCCTTAAGGTGCTGCAAAGTTTTGAGCTTTGAAAGGCTGCATTTGTCCCTGCCAGCAAACAATTCACTAATTCCAGGTGATTGATTTCCCATCCTGTCTCTCCAACAAAAGTGCATGAGTTACAGCTTGATTGGTACATTCAAAAGAGAAAAGATGGATATTTCACCAGTTACTCTCAGCTTCTTTTCACTGTACTTTCCTCAGTTTGATAGTCTCAGGGAGTGCACATGGTTCAATTTAACAGCTCCTCAACTGCTAAATGAAGCCAAGTTGACTATGCTAATGCTTTACATTTCCATGGTGATCTCCATGCAAGCATTACAAGCAATTTACGAAAAATCATGAATTAACTTCCTTATCAGGTCAGTGTTACTGTCACCATTCTTCAGCTGGAGAAAGAGGGACAGTAAGAGAAGGTGATTGCCAGGTGCCTTAGACCTTATCTTCCCTACTCAATGGAGGATGTCACTGGTTCTCCTCATTAGCAGTGACAAAGCTTCCAGGGTCAGACACAGTGACTGATACAGCATACAAAAAGAGATGGCTTAGCTCTTACTATTATCCAATCAGTTTTCCACCTTTGCTTCATTAATCCAATTAGACATTAGTTAATTCACCGTTAAATTCTGCTCTCCTGGAGGAATGAATGAGCATACAGGCCCTATAGGGGAAGAAAATTCCTTTCTCACCCCCTGGTGACAGTGCTGCAGAATCTCTGAACGACAGCAGACTTGGAAGCTTTGCATTCCCTCAGCAGGGATATTTTTTGACACCTGTGGAGTGGTGGGGGTCCTAACTTCTCTCTTGCTGTTATAATTCTCCCTTTGCTATAGCTCTCCTCTGAGACTTTCTGTAACTCTTTTAATTTCAGCAATTTCAACACCCTTGAATAAGGACTGGCCAATTGATACACACAGTAGTTTTGCTTGAACATCAAAACCAAGACTATAGTTCAAGGCAGAAGAATAATGAAGTATGTTCGTAGTAAACCATCTAATTAGTCAGCAAACAAAAAATAATCTACTTTTCCAAGGAGGACCTTTTTGAAAAGAATATTCCTGACACTCTAGGGCAGCATTACTCTTGCTTTCGGTATTCTTAATGTTTTCATTTAAATGATGTAATGATTTCTAAAAGCTCACATTAATTCTCTTACAAGCAAACATAATAAGCCATAAAAGCAGCTTCTTCCAGTGCCTGGGAACAGCCTTCGAAGGTGTTTAGTGTGACTATTTAACAGTCTAGTAAGAGTTTAAAGATTTTTTTTTTTACCCTCTCTAGCAATTAATTTTTTCCCAAGTGACAAGTTAATGTACTAATTTTTCTTTCAGAAAAGTCCCTTTAATAAAAGATTTACTGACATGTAAGCCTAGAAACATTTGCAGTGGTTTTAATCTCTTCAAAGGACTGCATAGATGAGCTCAGCTGTACATTAGAGAGCAGGCCCAAGAACCACCCTAAACATTAAATACTCAGAAATATGAATCTCTACCTTACTCTGTCATTTTGGTGTCAGTGAAAGTACCTGTGATTAGCTGGAACTGTCTAGGCTGCCCAGGAAGTCTGGGCTTTTTCTGTGGAATAGAAATGGTGGCCAAAAGGTGACGTTGGTGCACAGCCAAACTGGCTCAGGAGGACAAAGCATTTTATTCTTGGCTTCATCATGAGACAGCTAAAAAGTAAAAATTATGGAGTCTTGCAGCAGTTTTCTCTGGTGGATGTTTGCCAACTTACAAACAGGTTGAGACTGAAAACTTTTTAATTCAGACCACCAGGAAGCCTTCTTAAAGCTCTAACTGGATACAAATTTTGAAATTTACATTGGGTGTAAAGTGAGGGTTATCAGCTGTGAGACCTATCCTGCTTCCTTACATATCAGAGTGATGCATATGGTGATAAGGTAGAAAATAAAAGGAGCGTGACCAGAAGCAAGAAGGTAACCAAGGAAGGATTAAAAACTATCCAACACTTTCCAAATACATCCCTTTCAGCTGAAATCAGCATACCAGGGATATTTACCGGTTGCTGGAGAGCCTGGCCAGGAGGGGTTCCAGCCAGCCCTTCTGACACTCGCAGTGTGAGTCCATGAAGATGAGCACGTCACCGGCAGCCCGTGCAGCTCCCAGCATCCGACCTCGGATGACTCCAAGCCTCTTGTTGCTCCGGATGAGCTTCACACCATCCAGCTTGGAGATGTATTCACTCAGAGCTGACTTCAGGGGCCCTGTCAGAAACAGAGCAGTCACTGAAATGTTTTAGCTGATTCAAGCTGTTACAGAAAAGAATCAGGTAGTAGGAGATGCTACTTCTTACTGGTAAAATGTTTCAGGGGCATTTGTTTTAAATGGCCAAGTAGGCCAGATTCCAAATATTTCTACAGCAGCATAATGTCAAAGGGAAGTAGAGACTAATGGAAACTGAAATTCACAAGGTATGAAGCTATTCTTGTGGGAATCTTAATAGCCTCCTCTCCTGTTTTCAGCAAAAGGTGGATGCTCTCATCATCTCATAAAATACACAGATCAGAATGAGATACTACAGGTGTTTGGCTTTCCCAAGCACTTTGGATTACTTTAGCAATGTGGACTTTTCCACTCTATACTTCAGCCAAAATCCAAGTCTGGAAATTATGACAGCAGATCTGGTCCAGTGGGAATCCTAAGAGTTGCATACTGTGATCTTATTTTAAAGTAAGAAAGTTCAGAGTGGTTGAAAATTACGGGGGAAAAATGAAACATATTTCAAAGTTGGAAGGCTATACTGAATTCTAGGGATGGATGGTGAAACCTGGTAGCCAGTTCTGGGTTCTGCTTAGCTCGCTTCCTGAGAGTCCTCTTTGCCTTCTACCCTCCTCACACCCTTCTTGGAGGAGGACAGTTTCTCCCCCAAAGTTTTGGAAAAAAGAACTCACATACAGAGAAATGGGAGCTACCTTGCTGGCTGAGATCGTCGACTAGGATGATATCTTTGAGGAAGGCCTTTGGGGCTGTATCCATAATGCTGTGCACAGTTCTCAGCAGAGTAGACCAGGCTTCATCGTGGAAACAGATGATGACACTGGCAGTAGGCAGACTGGAGTCATATTTTTCCTGTAGGCACCTATGTGGGACCAAATGAAGAAGACATTGGAAACGCTGGTACAAATGGCTACTTTTTTCTCAGAGCAAAGTTGCAAGCAACAGCTAAACCTTCAGGGGTAGAAAGCAGTTTAAGATCTCAACTCACTTCTAATAAAAGGAAGTACTAAGGTGTCCAAAACTGGAAAATGAAGTGAAAATATGGGAATGGCACTATCAAAATTAAAATACAAGAAGAGGAAAGCGTTTCTGTGTTCTGGGATAGTTTTTTTTCTGCTCAGTCTGCCTCAAAAAACAGAGCTCAAATAGAAATGGTCCAGAATGCAAAGAAAACCTGAAGATAATTAGAGCAGAGTGAGGGATAAAGCAGGTCAGTCAGCCTCCACCAGTTTCCACATTTTCCCAAGTAAGAGAGAAAAGGGCAAACAAATGCAGTACCATTAAGACTAACAAATAAAATAACTCATCTGCACAACAGATCAGTATACCTGTGGATTACCTGACCAACATCCTAGTAAATAAAGCCAACATCTCAACCCTGTATGGGAAAGACATGGATCCTTACATGGGCCATGAATACAAATATAGATATATTTAAGAAAGAAAATGTACAGGTTGTTTTTCCAATGAAAACGAATCACTGCTGAATGAGGCTCCCAGCTGGGAGTCAGTGTGCAATCGAAACAGCAGAGCAGTCCGGAAGTGGGTGGCATGGC
>VZRO01001323.1:43253-71267 GCA_013397915.1 Daphoenositta chrysoptera
AGGAATACCCACTGTCATTGCTGAGTCACAGGAGTATGCCCCCGCCATCTTGTCTTTGCCTCAGGAATAACCACTGTCATTGCTGAGTCACAGGAACGCCCCCCGCCATCTTGTCTTTGTCTCAGCAGCCATGCAGAACTAAGTCAAGGTGATGAACACCTCTTGTGTGTAAAGCACCTTGTCTTTTTGTATACTTTTGTTATTAATATTGCTGCTGTTACTGTGTGTTTCTTACTCCGTTGCTGTTTGCTTTCAGTAAATTGTGATCTCAACCCACAGTCTCTCCTTTGTCCCTCCCTCACCAGATGAAAACAGGGGGAAGTTTAATTCCCAGCTGGTGTTAAAACACCACAATAACTCAAACATTTAAAGATGACAAACACTTCCCATTCATCCTCACAGAAACTGCATATGAAAACCATCTATAATGGTGTGAGGATGCACATTTTCCAGAAAATGCCTTCAAATGCCCATTATAGATATGCAAAGACTGAGTCTATAGATCTGCTTTGCTGACATTAGAAAGCACATTTTAAAAATCTTTTCATTTCCCAGATAACAGTCATTCAGTGTCCTAACTCATTTAATCTCCAGCAGCAAGAACTTCTTCAGATAATTACACAATTTGCTGAATATGGCCCATTGTTATTTTAGCATTTTTGTATTGCCAAGCAAATCATAATACAGATTTTACAGTGGTTGTTAAACAATTGGCTACTCAGCAGAAACTCATGTAAGGGATATAATTTTAATATTTCTGTTTATTAGCATTTTACTTAGTGCTTCTGTTCATGAACTGAGGCCCTATGCTGCCAGATACTATCCAGACACAAAGCTGCTAATCACTTAAGAGAATCCATAGTCTGAATGATTTAATTGTTAATACACATAAATGGTTACTATATGCACTTCTGGGAATATAAATTTATAATGAGCACAATTTTAATAATTTATTATACTTTTCAATAGTTCGCTTTTTTCTTTTTGCATCAACAGGCAAATTTTCTTGATTTTTACACTGTAATTAATCTATGATGTCCTTGGTTTACTAATTTTGTGTAATCAGTAATGCTGTTACCTCACAATTGCATATAAGGTGATTGTTTCTATTTTCAGCAGGATCAAGAAAAGAATACTCTCATGACCTGGCAATGAGTATTTTCAAGCAGAAGAATCTAGAGGTAATTAAGAAAAATGAAGATCTGATGTAGTCGTTTTACTACCAAGCAGCTTCTAACCAGAAACATTCTATAGCCATTAGCACCTAGTTGCTAGTACTGTGGTTATAGCAAGAAAATAAGGCTGTTGTGAAATCTTAATTGGAAAAGAATTGAAAATAACTGTACTTGAATACATAACCTTGGTGGCAAGTGCTTAGTTGCCATGGAGATTGGCAAAGACTTGCAATATAGATATCTAATCTTCACAAAAATGCGAAAGGGTACTGGTATACAAAAACACCTTCCCTGTAATCTGGAGCAGTTTCATAGACTGTCCATCATAAATTGGCATTTCAAAAAGTCAGGGCTGTGACTTATACGAGACATAGTGATTTAATCTAATTTGTGAAAAACAAGGAATTGTCACATGCAGCAATGAACAGAGAGCAATTCCGACAAGGCAAAGGCATAGCTGACAGAGACTCCCACTCACCTTCACAAAAATATTTCATTGAGATTCAGCTCCAAACAGCACTCCAGAGGAAGCTATACTTTTGTAATGAAACTTTAAACCTTTGTAGATACCTCGTGAGTTTCTTTTGCCTGGATATGTTTGACACTCAAACTCAAGAGAGAAAAACAGACCTTTCTTTTGGGCAGAACCCCCGTCATAAAAGTCACAATGGCAGCCTTGATTCAGCTGTCCCAGGAGAGTGTCAGTCCCAGCTGGAGAAACTGATAGCAGCAGAAAGCACTTTTAGGGATGAAGGTACCTTAGAGGGTGAGCCTCTTCTGAGGTGAAGTATTTGCCATCAAATTTCAAGTGAAATGAGGGAGACTGAGTCCATGGAGGTAACTCACTGAAACATCTCTACCTGGCTGGATTGCCTCTAATTAAACAATAACAGACATTGTGATGAACAACATGATGCAAGCCAAATAGAGACACAGACAATCTGATTCTGGTTTGGTCTCCTTTTACAGTGCTGTAAAACTGGACTGACACAGTTGTGAGCCAGGCCCCAGAGTAAACTACACCTAAAAATTCTCATTGCGGTTTGTGTGTTGTGCCATAAAGGACAGGTCTGGCTTAAACATATACCTCTGCTGAAGGTTTATGATCTGGATTTAGATCAGCCTCAGATGCTGAGATCTGGGGTTTCAGTCTGGGTTCTGTAAGCTGTGGTGTTGAAAGCTCTTTAGGCTGTAACTAGTCAGACAGCAAAATCCATCCAAGAGCTCTGAAACCATGGCTTAAATTTTACCAAGATTAGTATTAGCTAAAGCTGTCTCTTGTTGGATGGCCCTTCATCTGCCAAAGTAAAACTGGTTTTTGGCTCACATCACAGGCCATAAACCAGGGTAGTCATTCCTCCTTTGAACATTACATAGTTCAAAAAGTTAGTAGTGAAGCATGCCAAAAAATAACTGAAATAATATCAGCATGTCATTATTTAATGAAGTTAACCAATTTAACACTGAACTGAGTCAATAAGTACAGAAAACACTGTTTCACTTCTCTTTCTTTGAGACTGTACCCTTAAATTAGAGCTGCCAGCTGTCTTTAAACATGTGAAAATGAACACTAGAAAAAAAATTATTCTATGTCTTTAAATCTTTTCCAATACATCTTTCCACCGTATCCTAGGTGTAAACTACCACAGTTTTTGTTACAGGAGGCAAGACACCACCCACATACCTTTCCCTCTCCCTGGGAAGGGAAGCATATCACAGAATCAGTTAGGTTGGAAAAGACCTCTGAGATCAAGTCCAGCCTTTGACTGATCATCACCTTCTCAATGAGACCAGGGCACTATGTGCCATGTTGTCTTTCTTTCAGGTACAATGTCTCCACACCTCCCTGGGCATTTCATTCCAATGTTTAATTGTCCCCTCTGTAAAGAAATTCCTCCTAATGTCCAACTTGAACTTTCCCTGGGGCAGCTTGACAGTAGGTATACCTCAGATCCTTTTTAAGAAGTGTGATGAGAAGCCTCTCCTGGGCTGCTGGGGCAACTGGCTCTCAGTTCTCCAGATGTCAAATGTAAACACCTGGGGCTTCAAATGCATCGTTTTTTCACAGTGGCCTTATAGCCTGGGTGCTGACAGGTATGGTGGTGTTAGCAGAACTTGTCAGACACACCAATCTCCACCTCGCTTCCTCCCAGGAGTTTCCTTTCAATACTTGCCACAGAATCACAGGATATTCTGAGTTGGAAGGACCCACAAGGACCATTGAGTCCAACTCCCAGTTCTGCACAGGACACTCTAAAGGTCACACCATTTACCTGAGAGCGTTGTCCAAAATCTGCTTGAACTGTCAGGCTTGGTGCTGTGACCACTTCCCTGGGGAGCCTGTTCCAATGCCCGACCACCCCCCTGAGTGAAGAATCATTTCCTAATATTCAGCCTAAACCTCCCCTGACACAACTTCAGGCTATTCCCTTGGGTCCTGTCACTGGTCACCACAGAGAAGAGATCAGTGCCTGCCCCTCCTCCTTCCCTTGTGAGGGACCTGTAGACTGCAATGAGGTCTCCCCTCAGTCTCCTCCAGACTGAACAAACCAAGTGGCCTCAGCTGCTCTTCACATGGCTTCTCCTCCAGACCCATTGCCATCTTTGTTGTCCTCCTCTGGACAGTTTTTAATAGCTTTATATATTTCTTATGTTGTGGTGCCCAAATCTGCACACGATATTTAAAGTCAGGCCACACCAGTGCAGAGTCGGCTCCACTTTCATGAGTGACCATTGGATCACTTTTGTTCTGGAAGATCTGAAAGCCCCAACTCATGACTCATTAATCACTTTGTAAGCCCAGTGACCCCATAGCTCCGGCAGGCGGGCTGAGACGGGGCCTGGCCGAGGAGGGAAGCCGCCTCTCCTGCTCGCCAGCCCGGGGCGGATTCCCTCCCCCTCCCCAGCCCAGCAGCCGGACAGACGGCCGGACAGACGGAGGGACAGACGGCCGGACAGACGGAGGGACAGGNAGCCGCGCGGACAGCGGCACCATCGGCGCTGCGCTCCGCGCCTCTCCCCGCGCACCCAGCCAGCCCCAGCTACCCCCTCCCGCACCGTGCCCCCCCTAGCTTTGCCGCCCGCCGGCCCCTGAGGGAGGGCTTGAACCATTTCCCGAAGGAGGCTGGTGGCGTCCCTGGCTCTGAGGAACGGGGGGTGTTCCCCACGCAGCGCGGGGAAAAGCGCTCTCCCGGCCCGGAGCGGGGAGTTCGATAGGAAAGATGCGGGGTCCAGAGGAGGAGAGGTGCGGGGGGGCGCGGCGGCGGGGAAGGAGGCAGGCTTTCCCCCAGAAGTGAAATAGGGTGTTTTACTTACAACGGGTGTCGTACCTCAGGCAGGTCCCGGCGCAGCGCGATCCGCTCGCTGAGCACCTCGTTAAAGCCGTGGGTGTCCAGGCCGAGCGGCCGCTCCCCCGCAGCGGCTCCTTGCCCGTCCTGCAGGGGAAGGGACAGCGGCTGGGACTCGGGGTCCCCCTCTGCCTTCCCCTCCGGCCGCCTGCTCTGCTGCTTCACCACGCGATAGCCCTTCCTGGCCTTGCTGTGGTTCCTTTTGCCGGTGGGCGACACGACGGCCATGATCAGCTCATCCTCCCGCAGGGAGATGAAAGGCGACAGACCATCCAAAGGGTAGTACTGCTGGCTCTCCTCCTGGGTTTCCAGCATCTCTTGGGTCTCCACAAAGTCCATCTGATACCCTTCCCGGGGGTTGAACTCCACAGGCTGGAAAGTCCCTTCCTTGCTCTGGTTGCTGGGTGGTGGATTCAGCGTTGTAACCATCAGTAGCAAAAACCCCAGCATCAGAAACAACAAGAGAAACTGCAGCTTACGTGATCCATATCTGCACTTCTTCCTCAAGAACATACTGTTGGTGACAAAATGATACAGATGGTCATGTTAAATATCACTTGGATCTTTCTCAGATTCCAGTCCTCGGGTTGCACAAAAGCCCTGGTTTTCACTATCTGCCAAGAGGATTTTTTTGCTCCCCTCACATTTCACTGATGCCATTTCATGCTTTCTTCTCTATTTAAAAAAAAAAAAAACAACCAAAAAAACCCCATTCTTATTAATATTGTACTTACTGTAATAAAATGTAGCATGGATCCAGTGAGATAAAGTAGATCCTTTATTATACGGAGTCCCAGCTTAGTTAGGAAAGTGCATGCTTTACTGATTAAAAGAGTAACTAAAGCTTTGGGGTTTTTTTCCCCCCCTTTTAAAATTCTAAGTCGAAAGAAATCCCGTTTCTCATAGTTTCTTTCCAGAATAGATCCTGCTTCTTCAAAGTTTCCAATTGCTGCCTGGATTGAAGCACTGTATCTCTGAAAGCAGATCTGACAGCTCTCCCCCGTTCAGAGGCTTCAAGTTAACTGTGATCAACAGATGAGAAGTAGTCGGTCCCTGACTTTGTTTCACACATAACTACGGCACTCAGTCAGGAAGCACGTTGCCAGACATAATACAGAGCAATGTGTGCGTCTTTCTCTTGGTCCTAATGCCCTCACTGTGCTTGTTCTATCAAATCAAAACTTTGCAAAAGCTGTAAGAGGTGAAATACAAGAAGCAAAACATTGTATTAGAAGAGAAATCAAAGCACACCACAGATTGCTGTACTTTGGAATAGCTGTATTAAGCTGAGAATGTGCAGAGCAAGAATCAAGAATTTTATAATATAAAGAAGAATAAAGATGGGGAGCACATGTTTTATTTAAGGTTAGATTTATTCATATGATAATGTGTTAGCTGGAGTATATTTCATATCCAATAAATATTTACAGCTGTAGGGATTTTAACACTGACATAAGGATGCCAAATTATCACCTGGCAGGCTGAAGTTGTCTCCTCATCCATAAATTTGGTATTGCAGGGAAAGCAGCACTTCAAGTTTTCATTAGTCCAGGAATAACGTGTAAAAGCCTGGGCCAGAACAACAACCACTGACACTGAGAGAAAACAACAGCTTCTGTGATTAAAAGGGGAGCTCAGTCTCTGAGGTCTGTTTGCTAATACTGCTGGCATGGGTGCTACTGGGCATGGACTGTGGCATTTTTAGCTGCGAGATGAATGCTTGTCCAATGGGAGAAGGGGTGAGACAGTCCACGTGCTGCAGCATCACATGCCTCTTGGTCTGGCAGAGATCAGGGATGGATGCAGCTCAGGTGTTACCAACCCTTTTGATGCTGGGGGCATGGGATGTGGTGTTTTTCCTATCTTGCAATATTAGATGAGCAGAAAGCTCCTGCTCCAGGAAGCATGTGATTACTGGAGAATCTCCACATTCACAGATTAAAAAAACCCCCCTACATTTCTAGACATTATAGCTAAAAGAAAAGCCTGGAGACAGGAATGCAGCGTACTCTAAGGAAGGATGATATAGAGCACCTTAAGACTGCTGCAGGCACATAGTGTCTCACTGCTGTGTGCACTCCCCTAAGCAGCTTATACAGAATGCCTTGAGGGAGTGTGACTGGTCTGCTGTGTCTTGGCACCTTCCCTCCGTCAGCTGTTCCTTAAAATACACAGAACTGCTTTAGTCATATCTTGGGTAGAAGGAAGATTGAGCCAATATTTTGATACTTCACCATTGTATGTGTCTCCCTTTTTTTTAGCTTGAATTCACACAAAAGTAACATCCTAGCTCACCTTCAGCCCTGAGAATATTACTTTTTATCCTGCTTTTCATAGGGAAAAAGAAGTATTGATGGTTTCAATTCAATAGGGAAGCAGCACACATTTGCATTAAAAAAAATCTGAGCTCGAAAGCATTCATTTAAATAACAATGTTTCAGCCATAGAAAGACAAAATGAAATGGAAATTAAGAGACCTGTCCGAGATGCTGTCCAAAAAGCTGGCACAGCGACTTGCAAAAGGTTCAGTTCCACAAAGTCCCATTATCAGGCACATGGAATAAAATAAAATTAAATTACAAGGAGAAACTTAAGAGTGTGTGGAATAAATGGGAGAAAGCATTACTTTCTTTTTTCCTTTTTTAACTTTCCTGGGCTACCTGAGTATTTTGACTTAATTTAATGAATATTTTTCCCTGCCTAAAGTATTTTAACAAGATGCTGTAACAAGTCTGATCAAGATAATTCTAGCCTGCAGTAGTAATCGCTGTATAGATTCTGTCCTGGTATATTCTGTATTGCTGAGCAAATCCACCTGGGTCACTCATGCCGCTGAATTTCAGCTACAGATGAAAAGAGACCCAATTAACAAATTTACAGCAATCTTAGACAGTTTTGGGACAGAGCTGATAGGTAACATTATCACTGAAACATATGAATATGCAATCCAGCCTTTTAATATATCCTGACCATTTTAACAAAGAAGAAATGAACAATTACAAATGTTTGTTCAGTCTAGTCAATTAAATATGCAAGTATGAAACACTGGGTGGCACACTTCCAGCAGCCTCTGTTCTCTCTTCTGCACAAACCTTCCTGAACCATTTCCCCTCAGTCTGTTTTTCAATCTCGTCTATTAAAATGGTTGTTTTCCACTGCCATCATACAAAAGAGATATTGCTTTTCCAATGGATAAGCCCCTCTTTAGTGTCTGAGAGGACATGTCTTGTTTCCTTTAATGCATTTGAAGAACAGCATCACTTTGTTATGACCTCCCCACATGGAAGTCAAGAAGACAACATCCATTGTATTTTTCTTTCTACCTCTGGTTACTCAAAGACATACTACAAAGTAGGCCCTTCACTGGGACACAGAATGGGTTGCTCCTCCTGCCTGGCTGTGGAGGATTCCCTCTAGGAGAGGGAATTTGCTTTCCTGTGCATCCTTTTATGGAAGAGGAAGGAGAACTGTGTGGCCCAGGCTCTACTGTCAGACCTAGAGCCATTGCCCTCTTCCTGAGGTCCAGTCTTTTAAGTGCTGCTTCAGGCAGGTAGCCCACAAAGAGGCTGCCCACAAAAGCTATTGTCCTTGGACTGCTGTTCTACAGCAGTCCCTACAGCTCCTCAGTCAGTGGGAAAGGAACATGTTACAGGTTGTGCCCAATACACCAGAAACTGCTCACAAAAAGGGCAAATTTGCAGTGTCAGTGCTGGCCAGTGCCAATATTATGTTGACTTTCCTGCTGGTCAACCCATGCAAGAGCTGAAAGGCTTGTGTTCCTACCAGGCCTGCTCAGGGAGACCCAGTGGTATAATACCCAATGGTATGAAAACCTTCAGCAAATGTAAATTATTGACTGCTCCATTCCTTAAGAAAATATTCACCATCCTTCACTATTGCACATTTGTGCTCTTAATTGCCATGAGCTAGAACATGGAATCAAATCTAGGTCTTATTAATTCAAAAGGTATTAGGAAACATAGTTGCCTTTTGCAGAGTAACAAACCTCTCAGTCATTGTTCTGTAGCTGTTTGTACTTACCCTTTCCTCCCCACGTCATTTTGGCTTGTATTTTTGTCCAAACCATTCTGCATCACTTACTTGTTCAATATTACGTGACATGTTATGTTATCCGTACATGAAGAAACACCACATACTTTCAGTGTGCAGAGCCCATGTCTAACTGCCAGGAAAATAACAAAGCAAGAACAAAACCAAGGCTGGATGGAAGAAAGAGCGTGTGGACAGGTCGTTACTTACACTTTAATAAACATCTTGGATTGATTTACACTCCTATGCCAAAAGCAGATGTGCCACTTCCATTTAAAGACTCAACACATAGCAGCACTCATGGTTTCATAGCTGCATGTATCGTATACCACAGCTCTTTGTGCTTGTAACAATGGCTTTATTTGCACAGATGTGAAAAAAGTGCATAAAATGAAACTGTTTACACAGTGCACAGGATTTGTGGTGTTTTTGTAACCAAATAACTGTCCCCTTTCTTCCAGAATATAATAAGAAACATGTATTTTTAGATCAGAAGAAGATATAGTTTATTTGCAGGTATTGCAGGCGGTTTGTGTGCTTGGTATTGTAGCAAATACTGCTCGTTCAGTGACATTTTGTAATAGCAAGGTAATAATAAAGTAGAACAAGGTTCTGTGGAACTTGTTTTGAAGGCTATAAAAGCTTGATAAAATCTGTTGATCACTGGCAGGGATTTTGGCACTTGCATTGAGATTTATAAGATTTTTGCCAACCTGTCAGTGAAGGAAATGCATCTGAAATTCCATTTTTGCAAGATTTCTACTCATAAATCATGTCCCATGTAAAATGGAGCTTGGAAGCCATGGACATTTGCACTGCTTTGCAAAAGCAGTTCTGTGAGCATAAGGGTCAGCCACACTGGATGGAAAGTAGAGGGAATAATATATCACAGGAGGGACAGCTTCTGGATGTACTGTACCACAGCCTCTGGCTAGCTCAGAAATGGTAGTTCTCAGGACGTTAAGGGCAATATTGTGTACTCCATGCCTAAAACCCAGCCTCTAACACAGACTTAGACAGCTGCCAGCTATCTGTGAGGGATGAGAACTGTTGATTGTCATTAACCCTCCTGGAAAAGATACATCTGAAGTGCTGTGGGCAATACACAGGCCATCACTACCTCCCACCTCTTAATCAACCACCATTAATATCCTCAAGCTGGAGAGGGTTCTGGATAACTTCAATCCTCAGTACCCCAACCTAAGGTAATCTGAATCCAGTTTTGAACTGGGTGTGACTATTTTAGTGTCAACATCCTTCACTAGAACATCACCCTGCATTGACCATAAAATCTAACCCACCATTAGGGATAGTGGGACTAAATAGTTTGCTCTAAATTGCCGTAGCTTTGCAGGTGGAAACGGCAATAAGGTGGTTTACTCTTTCAGAGTGCCTGATCTAGCCTCATTGGCATTAAAAATGAAACAAATGACGTAAGGGAATTGTTCCTTCATGTAGTGTTAACACCAGTGGTGTTACATCAAAGATAAATTCAGCCCTGTGGATGGAAGGTCACAAGAAGGAATTCTCAATGATGCGTTGGGGATCTCTGGGTCTGGGGACCTCTGCCTGTAGAGTTTCATTTATGGTTGGAAATTTACTTCCATAGAATAGGCCATGAAACCATTTGCAAACAGAAATCTCAAAATCTGAGTGATATTAAAGGTACCCACAGCAAAGCCTTTTATGCCCATCAAGGAATCTTTAGCTGGTGGGCAACTTCAACTTCACATCTACTCTATTTCTTCCTGCACATACAGGTTGTATATAAACAGCACGTGTCTCTCAGAGACTCTAAATACAGAGAGCATTTAAAAACCACTATATTCATATGGAGAGCCTGTACCCATAGTAAGTATTTTTTGTTAAAATGGTGTTTAGTGAAGACAAAAAGCTTTAAATGGGTCTGGCAGTCTGGCATCTCTTCACACATTTAAGTGCTTAGTGACATGCAGTTACCTACAGATTGCTCCTGTTTCAAGGCAATGGTCATCCATATCACCTAAGATGGAAATTACCTTTTTTTATTCCTCCTAGTTACATATTTGTGTGTAGCTGGTATAAGAAACAGTTGCTCTTCAGTTACCTGCAGAGTATTAGAGGTTGAATTCATCAGGGAAGTTGGCACAGAGTATCATGAGGAGAAGACAACATTTAATGAGAGTGTGAAGAGTGAATGATTTCACTCTGGTTGGGGGAGTGGTTCAGAGCTGAGTAAAACACGAGTTAAGTCACTGCAGGTGTGCAGCTTAATGACCCACAGTTGGGTAGCAAATATACATGAACTGAGAGCATGTTTGGGAATGTTATTATGGTGGAGGAGCTGAAGTAAATGGATGGATTTGTGAGGTAAGGCTACAGTGGATATTATTTTTTTGTGCTTTCATTTTTAGTGTGAGGAAAACAGAGCAAATGAAAGTAAGCTATGTTAATATCACAGGTGTTTGAGTGGGACCTATGACTTCTCTCTATATTTCCCAAACAAGACTTGCATTCTTTTAACTGTTTGGGAGAGGAAAATGAAAAATACTCATTTTTGCAAGCCTGTTTCCTTTATTAGTTCTTTTTGTTTCTAAAATATCAATTTTAAAAACGCATTACGTCCACAACACTGAAGTTATGATGCCGTTCGACTGTGTGTATGTAAAAGTTTACTTTCAAGAGTAAAGGTCTAGACACCTTCTACTCCCACTCCCTACCCTGCTGAAGTGCAGCTCACAGTGGGATGGATATTCTATAAAATATGAAACATTATATGCTGATATAGATCTTGAAAATGTTTGTTCAGGAATCTAAAACAAACCCTGTTCTTTTCTTTACATTTGTTTAGGATCATCTGTATTCACATAAAATAAATAAAAATTAAATGTAATTAGTATTAAAAATGAAGCTGGGCTTTATGCCTAAGAATGTTCTAAATAAACTAGTTTTAGCCCAGAGATGGGCATGCGCACTGCCACTGATATCTGTGGGAGCTGTGTGTGGGCTAGGTATTTAAAAGCAGGATTGAATTTAGGGCAAAAGACAGAAAGGAAACACCTGTTTATGTATGTGTATAGAACTTCAGTCTGCATATATACTGTGCATGTACATATGACAATATAATTATATAAAATAAAATCAACCTGGTCTACTCTCATACACATGCATACATTTCCATGTGGATTATCCTACCATCCTGGCCTAAGTACTCTGGTTGGTTTGTGGCAGGGTTACTAAAGAAAGAAGGAAACCAACTGCTGAAGATACATCCTTTCTTGCTTTTTTTTTTTTTTTTAGCTGCAATAAATAAAGTCTCCTATTTTCATTCCTTTAGCAATACAGAACTGAATTCTGTACAGTTGAATTAAGTATATGACTTTAATATGTTAATATACTTTTAAAACTTGCTACCCATATGTGTTTCTGGTTAACAGTGACACTCTGGGAAGCTGCTCAGTAATGCCTGGAACTTAGAGAACCTTGTTTCCATTTTGTGACCATCACTGTGGATCTGGGTTTGTTTTGAATCAGCTATTTTCTTGGCCTTAAAATAGGATACCCAACTACCTCAATTAAGGAAATCTGCTAAGGGACATGAGACCCCTTTGTTTACTGTCCCATGAAAATATCTTCACGTTGGCAAGCCAGTAAAAAGAATAACAGGGTGGAAGGAAGTGGCAAGACAGCTGAGATATCTGTTAATTTACTGCAGTCCCTGTGCAAATCTGTGTTTCCAAAGGAACTGCTCTGGTAGAAAGGAAAGGAGTGTTCTTTCCAAACATAGCTTTGGCAGGAGGTGAGGCACAGAGCTACAAGGGACACCCACTACAAGAAAAAGTCTCCTGCCTTTAGTTTGCAAGAGTTTTCTGTGTGATTTTCTGAGCTGTCTTCTGAACAGAAACTTAGGCAAGAACAGGGATTTTGGAAACCAGGTTATAAGAACCAGGATTGTCATAGCAACAGCTTAAATCTACAAAACTTCTAACTTCTTAGAAGCCTAGAAAAGAGGCAGAGGTGATGGAAGATAGAGGCTATGGTCACTTCTGACTGCCAAATAAGAGGCAATAGGAGCAGTCATGAACAGTTTTATTGCTCTTATTACAAGCAAGAGAGGTTGTTAATTTGCACCAGTTAATATTTTAAAAGACATATCTGCAAAAATATTGTCCAGGTTGCAAAGGTCATTGAGGCAGGAATTTTTGACTGTCAAGTGCCAGGAAAACTGCTCTTGTTCACTAGACTCTGGACATGCTTTTAGCTGCACAAGAACACAAATGGAGATATGTAACTGATTATTCCAGTTTATTTTTTTCTGTGTTTGTGACTGAAGTAAAAGTTTACTTCTCTTCTCTTACTTAATACTGCATATGGTACTAGATAACTGTGATTTTTCTCTGACTACTTTCTTTTTCATGTTGAGTCTTGATTTTTGGTTTCTTTTTGTTTTGGCTTTTTAAAAAAATTATTATTACTAATATTCTTTTTTTATTTATTTCCTGTTTAGGGGAAAGGCTCTCTAGATGTAGATGGGATACTTGGTTTGTGAAGGTGGTTAGCAGATGCAGCCTGAGAAGCCATCTGGGAGGTTAAGGCTCACAGAAATTGAAACAAAGAATAAAGCTGTTAAATGAGGAGAAAAGGAGGTAGGCTTACAGTTAGTAATTTGAACAAAGTCTTTGTCCAAGGTTATTGAGTGCTTCTCAGAAATCACACTCCTGGCATCTATACAGCAGAGACTGAAAACATGAAGGAGACAATTTTGGTAGAAAAAGCCCTACTTTTAAAGGTGCATACCTGGGGATAGCATCCTTTTTTGAAGATGGCTCATGAGTGTAGATTTATGTTATGGTGGGGGTACTAGGAACTTGGGCTGTTCTTTTCTAGCACTAACATTTTTGTCATCAGCCTCAAAGGAATAAGCCCATGTGAGTTGTGGGACACTGTTTTGGGGAACAGTGATTCAGAGATTCTGCGCCAAAGGGAAAAGAGAGGGAGGAAAATTTTCAGCAGACGTTGAAAGATGGTCCTGCAGGCTTGTCAGGACTTTTCCTGTGTAAGGAAAGGCAACATGCAGGGAAAGAGATCATCACTGGAATCATCATGGGAGACTTTTAATTGGGGTCAAAGATGGTGAGGATTTGGCACTGCCACGTCTGAACCCAAACCCACCAGTTCATGGCCTAGTCAAGAGTCAAGAGCAGCATCAGGCTCTGAACCTGGTCTGCTGGATCCTTTTGGTCTATTAGGACACTCCATCACTTCTACCTCACAGTAAACCTGTATCCCCACACAGCTTTCTGGGTTATAGAAAGGCTGATCTATAGTCCTGAAGCAAAGAAGAAGCTGTACACCAAAAGCTGGAAAAGTGGCTCGCATTTTAAGAGGAATTCTCCAAACCAGAAGGTAAAGTGAGTCTGTGTGTTCAGGGGGTGCTGTTAGACTTCTGGAAACCATCACTCAGCAAGTATATGAGCAAAAATAACAAGTCTTTATAGTTGTTTTAATAAAGTGCACTTTATAGCACCTTTCATCTTCAAAGAATGAAACAAATTTATTGTTAGTATAAACCCATGGGGACCAATGAAGATGAAGAAGGGAGTGCAGTTACCCCTTTACTAATCAGGGTCATGATTCCACAGGAATATTATTTTGTACCATGTCAGTAACTATTACAAAATCTGGGAGGCTGCAGTATGAATTTAGCTGCAAAAGACAGACTGAATCTTGTGACTGCAGACTTGATGGCCATCATTAAGTATAATATATATGCATAGCTGCAGTACACTTTTCCAAGATTCTGGAAGATCAGCTGAGTAACTGACTACAGGGGTGTAAAATTTATACCTCATCTCACTAATGACTACTTTTATTCCTACTGCATGCAGTATGAAATTCTGTAGATCATACTACGCACAAAACTGCACCTCATTCTTTTCCTCACCTTCTTGCACAGCATCAATTTCAGTGCATTCCTTGATGGTATGGAAGCTGTCAAAGTTCAAATTAAGGAAGAGAAACACTGGACGTCATACAGGCATCCCAAAAGAAGCAATGCATTTATGCCTGTTAGTAAAGCAAAGGCCTCTGGAAATGAGAATATGAGCAATGTGACATTTCAGCAGGGCATGGAGAACATTTCTTCCATGTTGCCTTAGTCATTTAATGGTGTGGAAAGGGCACAAGGCCAATATGTGAGGCTAGGTCTCTGTTTTCCCCTTGGCTCTACATACTGAGAGTGCAAGCTAATGCATTTTGCTTGGCTCCCACAAAGAAGTTCAAGGATCCCCTCTTTATCTGAGCAAGCTTTGGCAAAATCTGCCTGCATTTTGCTTTTATAGTGGGAACTTTACACAGCATTCAGATTACTAATGGCTGGCAAACTAACATGCTGGAATGTCTCAGATATGACTAATCTGTGTTTCACCTCTTATGTTTTATTAGGGGGGCAAGGGGAAAAAAACCCTCAGAAACAATAGCAAAGCAAAGAATAAACTTAATATTAGGCAGTGGCTCACAATACACAAACCCAAAACCTAACAAGGTGGGTATGAAACTGTCTCACTGCTACCAGTATTTCAATAGTTTTTAGATGGGATTCTTTAAGCAATGTATTGGTCTCATTTAATTTGACTTGTATGAATTCTTGGTGGAATGGTTATGGTCCATGTAAAAGTAGCTAGTTAACGTGGGACTTCTTGCAAATACTTTGCAAAGTTCTATCTTAATTAGAGAATCATGCAAAAAGGGCATATTCCAGCCTTACACTTCAAATTACCTTCTTAGAGTTTAATTAAAAAAATTAATGGGTGGGCATTGTCTAACATGGAAAAATTATATATCCACATATAAGTAACACCTTGTGTATATCTCTTAAATACTTAAAATGCTTTGAGAATTTAACCTATTCTGGTAATGTAATGCACCAAGTTTTTTGTTGTATGGTAATTTGTCTCTGCACTCATTTAGGCTCTTTAGTTTCTGTGAAATGATCGTCTGTTCTTAGTGTATAAACATTGCAAGGAGTGGTAACCAGGAAACACATATTGGTATTAATGGTAACCGCAGAGTAAGCCACCAGGAATTCCTTTGGAAGCTGCACAGACTGCTCTGTTACTTGTTGCTCTGTAAACAACACTAGAGCATATGTCTTGTGGTGTGCTCTGTGCATGGAGGAAGGTAGAGAGAATTAGCAAACTCCTTGAAAGTTGCTTCAGAAAGTTGCTTCTAGTGAATGGTGATGGTGCCCTGGAAACTGCACAAAAGTGGGATATGAGATGTGGACTCTTCCCTACTCCTCCTATTTAGCCTTTGCTGGTGGATCACGTACTTGTGCATTTCCTACATTTCTGTCTGTTTAGATTTCTACCTTCTTCAGACAGGACCTGTGTTATGTCAGATGTTCACACAGCATCTCTGCAATGCCAATCTTACCTTAATGGTAGTTGTGTAAAGGCTGGAGTTAGTGTGGACAGCAAACTGAGCAGACGCTTAAGCTCAGGGGTAGGTGCTTCCAGCTTGGATATCATACCCTGAGTCCCCAGTCAGGGTAGTGTAGCATCAGACATAGTAATAGCCATAATGAGACCCTTTTGCAAAGCTGCACAAGAAAGTGACCTACCAGCTGGATGTAAATGGAACTGACTGATGGGAGCTCCCATAGCTGGAAATGACAAATTCCTCATAAAGGAAAATTTACTCGTGGAATGGGTTCGCAGCCAGAACATCTTTTCTACAAAGAGGCTCAAAATGGCTCGGATGTCTAAACATAGTAGGGATTTGTCTACTAATCCTCCATTGGTTCTTCCAAACGTGGGCTCACTAACCAGGACTTGCAGGTTGCTGCAGAAAGAGCTTGTGATGCGCTGTTACAGCTCAGAGTTCTCCTGCACTATATAATTACTTCCTTGCTGTTCACTGTAATTTTTTAAGCTTTTACATGGATGAAAGTGATGTTCACAAGGAGTTTAAATCCTTTAAACTTGCTAATAAGTTCACCTCCTAAAACAGGACAGTCTAAACTGTTGCTTAAAAAGTATCCTTCTGACAGTACAGTACTAGATAATATATGGTGAAATCACATAATTTATACAGAGATTGTAATAAAAATTCCTATGTCTGTATTGTCACAACCATTATTCCTGCAAATGATGAGAGGACAGTGTAGTTCATTCTTCTCCGTTGTAGATAGTAATCCCTACCACAGGACTGTCATCTCCTGTATTTCCTGACATACTTATATAAAAGTGTCCTAAATTGGACTGTCCCATGCTATGTCCTGTTTCCACTAAGCTTAAAGCAAATCCACGGATTCCCAGGCTACCTCAGCTTCTCCACTCCTGTGCTACAGTGTAGAGTGGTGAGGAATCTGTGGTATGTGAGGATCTTGCCGTTGCCTCCCAATACTCAATGTTTTGTGTGGAAAAAATGCCCGACAGGGCAAAGACGGCAGCCCTCAAGCCAGAAGGACCTTTATGAGTGTTAATAAATAATGCTGGATACTTTGTATTTCTTGATGCAAGGGCTGTCTGCTAGTCAGAGAGGCAGTTATTCATAGACTGAGGAATTGCAGCCCGGGCTTGCAGAGGTTTGCACCCATGATACATCTGTCTCTATGATTTGTGCTCTTTGTTGAACCTGTGTGTGGAAATATGAGATGCATGTGCTAATGCTCAATCACTGCTTCATGCCAAGGACGGACTGAGGCAGAAGAATGAGTTATAAACAAAGGAAAAAGCAGCAGTAAACTTACTTGGACCTGCTGCCTCAGTTGATGTGAGGGGTGTGTTTAGTGACAGGGTGCCAGGCCACGTGTCTAAGGCCTACAGCTGTGGTAAACAGAAAATACGGTTTGTTTCTGTGGTGGCAACCTTTCAGGCTCACAGAGGGAGATTTGTGATTACATTTGGAACTGGGCAATGTGCAAAGTGAGGGGCAAACTGATTGAATCCTGTTGAGGACTGTTGCTCCCAACACTCAATCAGCACCCTCAGCCCACTGAGATGCTCTATGTCTATACTGCCTTCTGCTCATCTATGCCTTCATCATCACATGCCAGCCTGCGCTGCTCCGTTTTCCCTTTGTCCCCAGCCAGCAATCCTCAGCTGTCCACATGATTTGCTTCTTAGTATCCACAGCTGCTCTACCCATGCAGGTGCTGGGTAGCAGTGTGGCAACCTAGGCAGCAGCTGGTGTGCGACATCAGCACCTATGTACCAGTGGCACTGGCTTATCAGACAGCTGAAGAGATGATTCCTGTTTCTCCCGTGATGGGCCATGGCTGGTTGTAGTAGAAATCTGAAAGCTAAAGAGTTAAGTGTGGCCTGCACAGCTGAACATCCCCAGCCTCATGCAAAGCCAGGTTTCCCTCTTCTTCCTGGCTTGCTAAATATGGAAATGGCTGCGGTGGCCTCTCCTAGTGCTGTTGTAGGTGTGGCTTGTTGTGCTAGGCAGCAACGGTGTTTGGTTTGGTATTTTTTTCCTTTGACCCGGCAGTGGCCAGGCTTGTTATGTTCAATGCAAGTGCATGCATTCATTAGTGGATGTAGCAGTATGAAAGAGGGTGGTCTGCAAGGGGTGGCTTCTCCAAAACCTGGATGGAGCTGTGTTACTGTCAGATGTGGATGAATGCTGATATACAGGTCAGAGGTGGTGAGATGGCAATTTGGAGGGTACTTCTCTCTAGCCCTTCTGTGGTGCCAAAGGATTTCTGCCGTGGGTATAGTGCACACATTGTGGGCACTTGATGCGTGTCCACGTGTCTCCAGACAGCTGTTTAGTACAGGAGTGCTGATGGAGAGTCTTGGGCCAAGGGCTTCTTCTAATGTATGTTTAACAACCTTTCATATCTTTCTACCCAAACAGACCATGTTGCAACAATATTTAAGTTGTGTATGAGTAAGAGTTATTCTCTTCCGAGTTGTTAATATATTCATTTCATGTGGTCAGTTTAGTCAAATCTGTTTTTAAGTTTTCCTGCTTGGCAAAGACTTCTCAAAGTGGCAGCTCCTAGATTTGCTATCTCTCTGGTGAGAACAACAAAGAATCAGACAAATGCAACTAAACTGTACCCAATCTACAAACCTAATGAGAAGTTCAGATATATTCAGGCAAATACTCTTTGAAATGGTACTTACTACAAGCAGTGCAACAGTGTAAAGTCACTAATTTTCGAAAGAGAAAAGGGTGGTGAGGAAAACAGTTTTGAAGCTTTCATCTAGCAATGAGCAACTAACTATAGGAACCTATGTTTCATGGTATATATTCTGTTTGCACAGAGATGTATTGTAGTGCTTTTAAAGTTAATCTAATGGCAAATTAAATCAAAGTAAAATTATAATGATGAAGAAAAATATTTTCCTCTGACAGGAATTCCATCTTTTAAGGAACTTTTCCTGGAAATGCTTGTTGCAAACAAGTACTATCTACCAACTTGTTCCCTAATTTTGTTGGCTAAGGATTCAGTCTGCATCTCACCTAGTTTTGTGTCTGGAAGTCTTTCCATGGTTTTCAGTGAGATCGGGTTTCTAACTGGAAACTCCAAGGTTCCAGCCAAATAATGTTCTGTACATCACCCTGGGCTTGTCTGTTCTTATGCCAGGCAAAATGTACCTTCATTTCTTCTGCCAAGATCATCTCAGTGTTACATTGGGGTGCGGTTTTTTGGTTTTTGTTTTGGCTTTTTAGTTTCTTTTTGTTTTGTTGGGTTGGTTTTTTTGTTGTTGTTGTTTGTTTGTTTTTTCTGGAATGTAAATCTCTGTTGCACTGATGCTTTTCCTAGGGCAGGACACCACTGACATGTCTCCAAGTTGCTTTTTGACTGCTCTGGGACTGAATTTATCCTAACAACAAAGCAACAGATTTCTTATATTCTGCTCTATTTGCTGTTGTACAGAATTTGTCAGAAATTAATACTGCAGAATGTCCCTGTGTGCTTTGCCATGTGGAGATGGACAGGGATAATTGTCTCCCATCACTTGCTGCTCAGTGGGACTCTCCCTCAAGAGAGACCAAGGGCTTTTGTACAGCTTGAAAATGACTCTTGTGCTGGGGCTATACCCTACATCACAGTCCCAAATAATAAATGCTGCCCAACAGGAAATTGGTTCCTGCCACGTCTTCCCCTAAAGACTGAAAATGTACTTGCATGGTGCTTCTTGAAACAAACATATAAATGATAGTACTGTAATATCCACATTGATGTGATGCTGAATTCCAGACATGTAAGAACAACCTAAGGGCCTGTTACACTCAATTAGCCTCTGGGGTATGCTCTGCTATTTGTTGCATGATCTTCCAGGATCATTGTATGGTCTTCTTGAGGAACATTTGCCATCTTGCCACTGGATCAAGTAAGTCTATTTGTGCCCTGCCATGCCAGAGTGGATAGCTGACATGGCCTGGCCCCTTATTGCCCATCTTGCAGAATGAATGGCCTTGTACCTGATCATCTCACACGTTTTCTGGAAAAAGAAATTTTTCCACACATCAAGTTAAGTTGCAGTGGGTTTTTTAATGTTATATATGTATATCTTGTGAAAAAACAGATATTTGAGTCTTATGAATCATATACATAAAATCATTCCCAGGACACTGAGAGCTCTTGGGGTTCCTAGTCAGATGCAGGGTTTCATCTTGCCTGTTTGCAGCTCTCTAAATCCTCTCCAACTCAAACATAAATTTTTAACAGTGCAGATACTCTTGCTTTCAACCTTCTAGCAAACAAACCATCCATTCTTCACTGGTGTCTTTTAATTTAAGACTGTTAAATATGGATCACAGTCTCATTCTATAGCTTTCACAGTAGGTGTTTTATTTTGACACTGTTTTCTCCAAGTCTTTAATTGAGGCTAAGGGGAATTGCTTGTTACATATCTACATTTATTGCAAATTATTGAGACCCGCACTTGCTAAGCTGTAGCCTACTGTCAGGCAGTCTCAGTTGTGACATTTCTAATGAAAATGATTTTTAGGCTCATTGCTACAGTGTGGTCATTTTGTTAATGTTTTGCACAAAAGCATAAGACAAGCACATAATTTTTTTCTATCCTAATACAAAAAAATCTTTGCTCATGTTGCCTTTGAAGCAAAGATGAGCTTGTTCACCTGAGCTGCTCTCTTTTTTTGGAAGAAGTCTTGCTAGTTTCCCTTTGTGTCTCTTTAAGTCCAAAATTAGTCTGTTTCTCTCATGGTCTGGGCTCTGGCTGACTAACTCTGTAATGAGAGAGTGGGTACAGTACATCAACTGGTTCTAACAGTACGATTTTTTACACTTACTTTCCAAGTGCCTCATCTAAACTTAGGGACATCCATGCTATTTCTACTTTTTAGATGAAACAATCTGCCTCATTTCTAACCATATTTAAGAGATATGCTTGCTCTTTGGATGTGGAGTTCTTTGCCTTGCTTCTTCTGCAAACTTCAGGAGGGGAGCTGAGAAGAATCAGTTCTGGCTCCTCTGCACTCTTATGCATCTTGCCAGGGAGATTTTGAGCTCTTAAGTAGAGGTTCAAGCCAGAAGGCCTGAAGATCCACTGCCAAGTATGTAGTGAAGCAGGATTATAAAGATGACTATAGTTCAGATTAAAGTCTTTGTTCTCTTCTCTGTATGTTCAAGACAAACATTCTGTACAAAATTATCATTAGAGCATTATCTATCATCCCATGAGGCTGCAGATCACATCCATGGGACCTTGTTTGTTGTCTCTTGTTTTCCTGTAGAAGATGCCATCCTTGCAATCCACTCAAGGTGTCATCTGAGCATCTGCACTCTCTTCTTGTATAGCTATAGAGGGTAGCTTTCTCTAGCGAAAGTGCTGTGCTTTGAATGCAAACCATCATCTCTGACCACTGTTTTTGTTGTCTACTCCTTAAAAACATCCATGAAGAAAATCTTTCACGTAGGAATCAAAGCGCCAAATTTAGGAGCATAAATCTTGAGAGGCAGGGTTCATGTCAGTCTTTTTATGCAGGTCTACCATTTAACAGGTTTTGTATATTGACATTCAGTCTTAGTGGGGGGTGTTTGTTTGGTTTTAATCTTGGCAAAGTCCTCCTTATGTTTTGCTGCCTTGGGGAATATGACAGTGATACTTATTTTAGAGGCACATCTTAACTGGATGGTTTTGACCTGTGGGAGGCAATCAGAGGAAATAACCCTGCAATGAATCTTTAGCCTGTAGTAAAAATCATCTAGGAAAGTGTTTCTCCCATCTGGAGGTTTCCCTATTATGTCATAGGGGTGACAGACTGTCTGGAAGGAGGGAAGGCTGTTGAAAGGCTGGGATATAACCTGCTTGACTCTATTTATACAAGCCATCGTAGTTAGCTGCATGTAATCTTTGTTGCATCCGTTCTAAATGGCACAGTGCTTTATCCCACTCTGAAAGTCTGCTTTTGCTCAAATGTAGTGTGCCTACATCTTATTTTAAGGGCAATTTTGCAGGAGTTGGGAGTGCTGTGTGTCAGCCTGATTGAATATATTCTTTTTAATCATTCAAGAATTCAGAATGTCTCAATAACACTGAGATCATGGGATCTGTTTCTATCCTTTTATATGCCATTGCTGTAACAGAGGCAAGTTTTGGCTACTCCTTCAAAACCAATATGACTTTAAGTTACGAGTTTTCTCCATTTTA
The DNA here is from genome assembly GCA_013397915.1 of Daphoenositta chrysoptera. Lineage (NCBI taxonomy): Eukaryota > Metazoa > Chordata > Aves > Passeriformes > Daphoenositta > Daphoenositta chrysoptera. Next base: position 65,442 of record VZRO01001323.1, read on the forward strand.
ATGTAGCCACTATGCCATTTTTCAGATCTGATTCCTCTGTGGATACAGCCATATCTGCTTTTCATACTTAATTTTACTAACCATTTATTCCTAGATGAAGTGATGCTACTTGGAGGCATTCAACTGTGTATTGATCTTGTCTACTGAGCTGCATAACTTGCAGATGTTTAAGTTGTGTAAACTCACTAAAGTTTGCACAGCTATTGGAAGGCACAATATGAGATGCTAGAGTCAGTACAGCTGCAGTAGAACTGTTGTGATGCTTGAGCAGATCTAAAACTATCATAAGTTAGGTTTATTTTCACATTTCAAAGTGTTTATAGACACCGTAATCTAAAAAAGGAAAGGCTTAGAGTTAATGGTTGACATGGATACGACAAAAAGAAATAGAACTTTGCAGTGGTACATTAACAGAGTTAAAGTAGAGTTGGCAATCACATTGCATATGGAAAATTGTATTTCAGACTTTGATCTACCCTATAAAGCAAGAATAGGAAAATAAGACTTTCCCATGATGTTACAGGATCCTTAGCAGGAGAGGCAGCTGAGGCAGTGCAGTATGGCTTGCCTGCTGCTTTAGTCTTTGTTTAAATTGCTTGCCTGTGCTTGCTGTTAACATTCAGAGTAGCTATATACTGAACTCAAAAGATATTTGCTATCTCTGTATTTGACAACTGAGAGATCCTTGGTATATCTGCTGACGTGCTTTATCTGCGCTTTTATTAATATGTATTTATCTCTTTTTGTTCCATTAAACACTGGATTACTTCATCCAGATCCATCATAAATAGATTGCAGCCACAATCATCTAGGGCATAAGAGGAAAAAGCCTCACCTCCTTGTATAAATTGAAGCTTTCTTATACAATTGTTAAATGGCTTGATTTTCTCCCATCAGATTTTTTATTATTTTGACAGCTGAAACAGTTCGATATTGTATTTTTCTGAATAATGTATTTCTGATTATTTTAAGAGGGTGTTTTCTTGCACAAAAATGAAATCCCAGCACAGCAGCTGTAGTTCTCCTTAAAATGCTAGCTACATAGCAACATGCTCAATGTTTAATTAGCTTTGCCATGTTATTAACATCTCTTTAATATTCACTCAGAAATACTTTGCTGTTAAAATGTAGAAAAGCTAATGGATACATATAGCTTATTTATATGCATAAATTAGTATAAACATGAAAAATACAAATGAAAAAATGTAGGCTAAATGCCCAGACAATCATTTTGGCAGCCAGCTTTGCCAGACTGTGGAATGAAGCCTCCTTGCAAGCAGCCTTGAACATCAGAAGATACCCTGTGGCATGCAAGGGACAGAGATGTGGTTTTGCCACGCTCTGGGCTGGATGAGCTGACATTATTTGATTGCCACTGCTGTGGCCTCTCTGCTGAAGGCAGTGCTCAGGTGCTTGCCTTGTGAAAGGGTCGAGACTTGCAGCTTCAGGTGAGAGGGTGATTTATGCTGTGTCTGACAGCCTCTGTCTTCTGAATTCAGGGTTGAGAAGAGGATCTGACAAAGGACAACCATCAGTTGTTGTGGATAGAGAGTGGCAAGCTATCTGTTCAAGAGAGCAGAAGTGGGGGCAGTGACTCTGCGAGGTCCTGCTGCTGTCCCAGGTGTGCTGCAGAACCACACCACGCTGCTTGGTGTGGGGGTGCCAGAACTTATGCCAGGTGCATTGCCCTGGGTGTACTTTTGTCCTCTGGATATCCAGACAAAACACTGCTCGGAAATAAAACCTCACCCCAAAGTATTTTTCTGGAGCAGGAGGACTCATGGCTTCTTCTCCTTATAGGACAGACCTTTTGCAAGATCTGAGCTCTAATTCATATCAGAAGTGATGGGTTGTAATGAGAAGATATACTGACTTACAGCTGTGACTTTTTCACCCGAGTTTTTTTTTCCCTGGAATATATGAACCACTTTCAAATGAACCATAGAGGGAAACTAAAAGAAAAAAAAAAAGAAAAAGCAAAAAGGGTCTGAATATCCCCTGGATTTTATTTTTTCTTTTTGTAGGAATATAGGACAAAAGGGGATAAAAACCCCGACCCTTCCCTTCAACTGCCAGCATTACCATGCCAAGAATGCCATGGAGCATATTTTTCCTGGCTCCTTTGAGGATTTATTCTGCTGCATCACTTACTAATAGGAACAGTTCTCAGTTGTTGTTTATTTGGTGGTTACTTACTGTAAAATCTTTTAGATGTTTCAAAATCCATTTTTATGCCTTCTTGTGAATGTCCCAGCGGAGAATTTTCATATGAAATTTTGCCCTGCTAGTTTCACATTCAACTTGAGTTTGCCAAAGTTCTTATCACTCAGTGAACAACTGTTGTTTGCAATGTGCCTTTATCTCATTTGCTTTCCTTGGATCAACTGGAGAACAAAAGAAAGGAGAACAACTAATACTAGAGGTGCAGAAAGTACACGAGTGGTACTTAAACATGGCTGTAAGTAGACATCTCTGGATAATCAGTGGAGAAAAACGCTTCCCCCAAAGCTTGTTGTACAGTGAATTGCAAATAAATAACTCCCTATAAGCAGTGAAGTGCGAGAAGGAAATGGTTGGGCTTTACATCCCAACTCCTAACTCATTGAGAGAGAAAACCTGTCTGATGTTTCAGACACAGTCAATGTTCCTGCTTCAGCTGTTCATGATATACTTCTTAATGTCATCATCTCCTCTCCCATGGAGTGCTTGAAACTGGAGGAGGAGAGTGAAATGGAAATAGTGATCCTTCTTTCCTGGCATTTTAAAGACAGGAGGACATGCTTGAGACATTCACATTTTTTTTCCTCCTTCTGCTATTCCTCTCATATTTTTTCTCCCCTTCCTCATCTTCCCTCTAAAAAAGACTGTGGGGAAAGAAGGATGGGAAAATTCATGAGCTTTCTTTCCAAAACTAAAATTAAAGGACAGAGGAACAACAACAAAAAAAGCTCTCTTGTCTCACTGCATAAATAGCCAAAACATGTTGGCAGTCAGTCAGAATGGCGGGTAAGGTACTTGCAGGCAGATGACTGTAAAGCTATCAGATTTATAGGGCAGCTTGACGTAAATGTAAATTATGCACCATTCATATTGGGCGGGCGCTAATTGAATCCATACATCTATTTAAATGGTATTCCAAGAAAAAAGCTTCTTCCAGTTGGATTCTGGCAATGTGACAAGTTCATTGCCTAATTTTATAACTTTTGCTTTGTCCATGTTTATAACTGCCTAACTCTAACAGAAGATAAGATGTCAGTGTTGGGTCCTTACCTCTTACTCGGCTGCTGTGATTCATGTGAGGCACACTACAATATCTTGAGGAGTATTTCTGAACAAAAGGTTCAAAGATCCTATTTTGAGCACAACAGGAAGGTTTGGTCAGCAAAGTGCAAGGCTACTCGGTGTCCATTTAGAGAAAAAAGAACAATAAATATTATAATGATGTGACTTTACTTGTGTAACCTTGGAATGTGTCTGACAATTGCATGCAATAATTTGCTTCCTTCATTCTGAAGGCAAAACGCTGCAATCATTCCCACACTACTGTCTGCCCAGGCATAACTGTGGCACCTGAAAGGCAGAGGTACAAACTGTTATCCTTGCAGGCTCAAGCTGTACTAAAGCCAAGGCTTGCTGCCATCTCACTGATATATTAAATGCCAAGCAGTTGAGAAGAAACTGTTCCTTCATCCGTCTTCCTTGACTGAATGCCTTTACTTCCCTTACATCTTGTTTATTCATGAGTATTTAGAGACATTCCTCAGTGTGGGCTGTGCAGTTTTGTCTCCTTGGAGTTTGTCTCCTGTTCACTTACTTCATTAAACAATGTTTTTGTATTTAAGGCAATGCTGTTTGTTACTTAGTTCATGGCAGCCTGTTTTAGGGAAAAGTATAGAAACCATAATTAAAGGAACAAGTGCGAAGTGGTAGGTGTGCAATAGGCAAGGGGGAGGAAGATGGCAGAAAATTGAAATGTACTCAAGGAATTGATTGGGCAGGGAAAAGGACAAATTTTACTGGCAAAGAGGGCAGAAGAATAATGCCAAAACCAGCTTCCTAAAATAGGAGGATAGAGATGATGGAAAAAAATGAATTCTTTTATTACTGTGTAACACATTTGTAGGGCAGTTTCATTCTTGGGTACTGAGACATGGCTGATTAGCAGTTAAAGGGAATAAAAGGGGCAATGGGCTGTAATGGCCTAAAGTTGAGGAATAAAGGAATTTGGTTCCCTTTCTGGTTGGCCCTGTGATAACACTGAGATTTCTCTGGTTTTCCTTCCCTGCTAGTTTCCCAACAGTAATCGGAGTGGCCCCAGGTGATCAAGCATGAAGAGGACAAATAAGCTTTGTTTTGGTTCAAACTGGGATGATTCCTTCTAGAATTGTTACCAAATCTTGTAGTCCAGGAGTCTGAACTCACTGTCTTGCATCTAGGATTAATTTAATTCTTATTTTCATCTGTTTTTATAAACCTATGAAGTAGTATAAGTAGCACACATGATTTCCAGCTTAGTAGAGTCCTAAGGGCTCAGTACTGGAAAATTATAAAAGTAGTTCAAGAGTGTCAGGCAGTTGTATTTGGCCCCCATTTCTGATACCAGATGCCGAGATAAGTTGGCCGCCTGGCTGAAGTAAAGGACAAGTTTCAAAAGGAACCTCAAACGAGGCGGTGAGGCAAGGGAAGACGTGGACACTAGTAGCACGTTTTCAAGTCACGGTGAGGAGCAGATGACACTTGCAGGTTTAAATGCTTTGTGCCAGAGCTGGAAATGCAAGTGCTGGTGCATCACATAAAGTTAGGTTCCAGGAAAGAAAGTGCAACAGAGCTCTTGGGTAATGTGGAACATGAAGGGTGCAAAAATCGGTTGAAATGGCTCCAGATCTCATTGCCCCATGAAAACTGTCAGATCCTTCACAGTGTGGGTATAGGCTGGACTGTTTACTGTGAGGACACCTTCCTTCATTGTCTTTATTGCTGTCACTTTTCACACTTGCCCACACAGTTGTGAGTAGCAGGATTTGTCAAAGAGGGGTGAGAAATGGCCTTGAGCTTTCGCTAGCTGAACATCACCCTGGTCTGTGTGTTGGCACTTGAGAAGAGTGAGTGGAGGGTTGGAACAGGTCAGGCCGTGGCGTCTGTCCCACCTCAGCTGTGTGGGCTGCTGTGAGAATTGCTGCCTGCAGTGGGTGGGGAGGAGGTTTTTAGGACAACTGTGCTGTCAGTCCCTGTCCCATGTGTGTTCCAGACTGTGCCCCAGGGAGGGCACTTGGTCTTGCTGAATGTGCCCGGCCACATATGGATGGAGGCTGACCTTCCAACCACACACTTGGTGGGACAGATCTCTCTGCTTGTGTATGTCAAGCCCCATAAAAGCAGCACAAAGTGGAAACTTTTAACTTACTTGCAGGTTCTTTCCCACAACATTTTAGCATATTAATGTGCTATAACAATGCTGTCACATTGAATACTATCGTGGTATTTTTATGTTCCTTCCCTGAATTAACTGGCTGGGCTAGATTCTGATTGTGGTTACAAGAAGCTGTTCTGGATTTAGATGGTGTATATTGAAAGTGAAATCCAGCTGAGAGACAGGATGAATATTATGCTTAACTGAAAAGCATGTGCTTAACTGTACCCGTAACAAAGCCACAAATTGTCAACCCTGGAGTCATGATAAATTCAGCTGATTATTGCCAGGAAAACAGTAGGGGGGTTTTTTGTTGTTGTTATTACCAAAAATGTGAAATCAAAACTTGCCATGAAAGTAGCAACCATTGTTATTCTGGCTTAGATAAAAGCAATGCCAAATCAACATCAGCAAGG
>VZRO01001323.1:71300-100257 GCA_013397915.1 Daphoenositta chrysoptera
GGGGGGGAGGGAAGAGAAATGCATATTCAGAAAACAGTTTAATAGAAATGGAAGTTTATGTAACTGATAAAAAGTGTGACTCATCTGTACTTTTCCCACCCCAACTGCAGATTGGTGTTCCAAAAATCTTTCCCGGGATTAGTATGTAGAGAGCGTTGAAGTCTGTTTATAAGTTTAAAACTCAAGAGCAGGCAGCTAGCGCATAGAGGGTTTTATTCTTTCATCCTACTAGTGTGTTTGCCCATAAAAAGGACGGCCACTCAGACCAAATAGTCTGTGAATGGTTCATGCAGATTTCTGACCTGTAAACTGAATGAAAACATTCTCTCTTTCCTAATGGCTTTGGGTTCACTGGTGTATATGGGGGTAATGGCTGTGCAGGGTATTTGAGGACTGATTGCACCATACAGCCCTGCCCACCACCAGAATAAGCCACAAATCCTGCCGGGCTGGAGAGGATTGGGCATTGGTGGGCTACAATGTGCTCGGCAGGGTTTCCAGCTTCTTCCCACTGCTGGGAAGTCACTGTATTTGTGGTTCTGTGCAGCCCTTGGTAGTGATGCATTGATTGTTCGAAGCTGTCTTCTGTTTCTCTTATCCTTCTGTCTCCTAAGACAAACAACTATTGTGAGTTTGCTCCCTCAGCCTCTCATAATTGCAGGTCACTCTATAACAAACTTTTCAGGGTTTATTTCAAAAACATTGTTAGAAAGCTTTATTTTTATTTAGTATTATTTAGCATAATTATGCAATTCAATTCATCAAAGAGTACTGCTAAGCCCTTGGCCAGTGGGCATTCTTCATTCTAATATGAAGTAGACAAACCAAATGACCACTTTTTAAGAACAAAACTATTTTCAAGTGGTGAAGCTTCTAGTTTTTCCCTTTCTAGAAGGAGCAAAAGGAATACATCAGCATAACGGAATGGAAACTGCACGATTGGTTCCCTTTGGGAGCAGTGATAGGCAGAGATGAAACTTGGGTCTGGCAAAACTCATTCATGTCGTCATCTCATGGTATCCTTATACATACATTAGTTTGTTTATTCATTTAACATTGGCTTTCTTACAAAGAGAAGCATTTGTTACATTAAATTATTTAATTTTGTGATCATTTTAAGTGCTGGTTTGTTTCTTTCAGTGCAAACAAGAAGAAACTTTCTCTTCTTTCTTATTTGATGTGTGCTCTTTACTGTCTCAGTAATCCCCTCCAAAACCTTTAGTATAATGGATTAGGCATACTCATGCCTAATCTGGCTCAGGATTTGTGATCTGTGAGTATCTGGAGGGGTAAAATCAGTAAAAGTGAAAGCTTTGAACAGACCTCCTTTACTTTAGCTTCTTCACTTCCTTGGTTAATAAGTTATGTGTCTTGAAAGAGTGAAACACTATGAAAACAGAGCCAAAATAAATAAATCAGTCTAACTGAGGTAAGACTTGGTAGGTAATGCAACCACGCTGCAGGTGTATTATATCTGAGCCTCATGAATATTTTATATAATCCTTTGTAGAATAACTGCATACTCTTTAAAAAAAGTAAACCAACAAATCAATGCTCATGAATCATTTATATAAAATAGATAACACAGAATGCGGAAGGAACTGGCTTGACAAATTCACGTACTGAACACAGCAGGCCAACTATAGATTTATTGAAAAGTGACTTCCTCTGCTGTTGTGGAATACTACTTCTGCCATAAACAAGATTCAACCAGTGCTCAGCAAGCATCAAAAAGGCAACAAAGCCGAAGGGACTACACCAAGTGTCACCTCTAAAGGTCTTTTTCTCCCATGTTCTCACTCTTCTCTCTGTCTGCAGGGATTTTTCCCCTTCTTAAATCTGTAGTCCCATAGGCAGTACCTCCATTGCTGATGGGCTCGGCCTTGACCAGTGGTGGGTCCACCTTGGAGCCAGCTGCCCTTGACTCCATCAGACATAGGCAAAGCTTCTGGCAGCCTCTCACAGAAGCCACCCCTGTAGCCCCTCCTGCTACCAAACCCTTTCTGCACACAAACTCAATGCAATAGGTAGCCAGAACCTTCCCTCTGAGTGTCAGAGTTGCCCTGGGGAGGAAAAACAAGCTCAAACAAAAGTAAACAAAAAAAAGTGCCATAATCTGGTTTGTTTGCTTGGGAGCCATCAAAGGCCAGGGTGCTTGAGGCTGAAGGAGGAGCAACAGGGTGTCTGAGGTGTGACTCACAGTTATGGACCAACAACTTTCCCTTCTCTCCTTAGGACAGCAGGTAGGCCAATTTCAAAGGTTCCCAGATCTTTGGCTCTGCATCCCACTTGTGCCCAGTTTTTCTTTCCTTCTTCCAGTAGCTGGAACAGTTCAACTTCCAGTTCAAATTCCTTATTCCAGGAGGCATAATCCAGTTTTGCCTACCTTGCTGAGAAGTCCTGAGATTTCCCTGTTTATAGCCATCATTCTATGGGGTTAGAGAGACTATTTTGTGAATGTTGCTGGTTTTCTCTTGGGTTCTCCATGTTTCTGATTCTGATTTGACTACAAAAGCTCAATGTTTCCTTGTAGCTGAAGTTAAACCTGGACCTTGCCCCTGAATATCTTCATGGGCTTTGCTAATCACCTCTAAACACTTTTTTCGGCTAGGAGTTCCTTTGAAGCTGTTTCTTGGGTATAAATGACCAAGTTTGCAGAAGACCTTGTAACTGGAAAGGAAGTAAACAGAATCAGACTTTATGGAGTCTTTCTATAAAGACCTGAAAAGAACAGAGTCTTGAGACTGCAACTCAAAAGAGTAATTATTTGAAATCTTACTCCTGGGGAGAAAAAGCAGTAAACACTGTTACATAAATGGGGGTAGGAATATAAGCAGCAACTGCACTGTTACAGCCTGGAGTTCTTTTTAACTTCTTGCGTTTTTATCAAGGCAATACTGCTCAAACTCTTAGTGCTGCCTGTCCAGGGAAGTGTAACTCAATAGCATCTGGTCCTTTGCTGCATACAGTCAGTGATCACTTTGGATGCATTATTTCTTTAAACAAATATTTAGCTGCAGAGCACAGGTTGTGTAAAAACAAACCAAAATCATGGAGGTCCTTCCTATAATCACACTTGTGTCACAGCTGACTTTATCTAGCATGTCATAACAGAGCATCTACTGCATTTGAGTTGCAATCTCATTTCATGTTGCTGATAAGTTTTTGTCTAGATTGCAGGAGGAAAAAATAATTTTCCAGTGAAAGTGAGGTGTTCTCATAGGAAAACAGATAGGAACCCTGAAACCGTGGCATGAGCAGGGGAGTGTAACCAAGACATTTGCTGTGGGTTTTTCTTCCCCTAGCTTGCTGCTCTGGAGCAGAGCACAGGGCTTGTGCTCAAAGACAGCACTGTCACTGCTTTGCTTTAACTTTCTAAGTCCTGTTTTTCTTTCTTCGTTTCCTCTCTTATTTACCTGGAATGGAGCTCCTTTGATCCAAGGGCAGTGTTGAAGCAAAATCTAGCCCACAGGTCTCCGACTTTACAGGTGGCTCTAAAGGCTGGCTGTAATGATATTTTTCATTATCTAAATAATTGCATTTCCTTTAAATTTTTGTCACTGTCATTTGCAAAGACCATAAAGAACCTTGTTTAGATCAGCATACCTGTAAATTTAACTGATAAAGTTTTTTAAAGTGTAGAAGCATTAATGTGTTCAGTGATGCTGCAAAGCCTGTGCAAGGCATAGTGTATTCTACTTTTGTCACTTCTCAGCCTTATCAGACCTGTATTGATCTTAAAACCTATAGTTCATGGCATGAAGACTTATTTTCTACCAAATGAAGCACATTTAAAAAATATTTAAAAGATCCTCAGTCTCTTTGGAACTGAGTTGTTTGGAGCTCTGAAAATAGAAGTTCCCTACTGGAATCCAGCTGGAACATTCAGTGATGCTCCACATTGAATTCCCATCCAGAAAAATATTAGTGAAAGCTCCAATGAACATAAATTTAAATGAAGGTTGTATTTCCCTGGATTTGAAGCAAATAATATTATTTTGGTTTATATTGAAAGAATTCTTCTGGTGATGCTCCTGCAACATATTTTGTGGTAAGCTGGAAATACGAACAATCACCAAGGGCTGAAGGGTGGACAAAATAAAGGATAGAAACAACTAAATAGAAAAAGGTTGTGCCACTGAAAACCAGTAAGTTTGGTATGTTTGTTAACATCTGGATGCTGTTTGTGAAGAGATGGAATGATGGCTGATGGGAGTTTGGAAGGGAAAAAAACCTAGAAGGGTATTGAATTTCCTATGCCTGTTTTCATGCAGGCTGAAGCAGCACTTGACTGAACTGGTGCATTTTACAACATCTGAAGCAGCAACAGAACAGCTGTAAAAATGTGTAGTGATGAAATAAGGTGAGGTGGTTTTACACTAATTCTCAAAGTGAGACAGAACATGTTACTTGGCAAAAGAATGTGCTACAGATTATGTAGTAATCCATCCCTATCAAAGATTTCTTTAGACTTCAGGCATCTATTGAAGCCTATGCATTAATAGTTTGTCCTGCTTCATAACTGCTGGGAAAAAAGTGGTTAAAAAAAAAAAAAAAAAGAAGTGAGGTCTCTACAAACAGAACTATTGCTACTAGGCAAAGCTCAGGTGCAAGGTGAGATACCAGTAGAGATGCTTCCACAGCATTACTTGAGCACAAAATGTGGAGGAGGAGAAAGCTTGGGCAGATAAAATCGTTAGGGAGCATCTCATGTCTGTTACTGTCTGCTTCTCTACAAAATCAAATTAAAAAATGTTTGACAACTCTAGGTTTGTTGACACTTTGCTAATAAGGGACATATTATAAACATTACAGGAGAAGAAAAGATCACAAAGGTCTGGCTCTAATAGCATCTAATTCTGCACATCTACACACCTACAGAAGCAGAGCTCATAAAGCTTGACTTTGGAAATGCGTTTAAAACCAGCCCCTCCAACACTTCACTGCAAGCCCTCCAACAGCAAAACTACATGAATAAGAAAATTCTTTTGTCTAAAGATGGTTTGATGTTAGCTAGTAAGGTTTTGTGCTGGTTGCCTCATCTTACTGTTTAAAAATACTTTCAGCTGATGGCTGAAACCCTGTCTCTATTGAACTCAATGGTAGACTCCTGTGCATTTCAGAAGGAACAGGATTTCACTCCATATACTTTTGCAGTGGAGGTTAGGCTGTGATGCTGTCCATATAACAGCTTTGTTGTTCCTTGAATCAGCCAGAACTTTTTTTTTGTCTATTAGTTATCACCAGATCAAATTAAAAATGCTGTATGCGTAAAACAAATAGTAAGGAAAAGCATGAACTTTAAAAACAAAATCCAGAAGTTTTCTATATGTTAATTGTCCACAAGGGTCATCATCTATATCTGTAGTTTAGGTACGTTTTTTAACAGTTTCATTTCTTAAACTACCACTGTTACTATCTGTACTGATGGAGTAGGTCCCTTTCCATACCTAGCACAGTGAACAGGAAATAATGACAGTCACCTTGACATCAGTGTACAATGTCAAGGCTGCAAAGCTCTGTTGCCCGTTTTGATATATAAAACCTGGAGGAAAGGGAGATTGTTTTTCCCGGCTTGGAACATAACATCTTTTTTTCTGTGTAACATGATGCCCCGGTTTTGTTTTTCAAAAATGCAGGTTTGTGCCAAAAAAGACAGTTTAAAGGGCAGCACTGAAAGGAGTTACCACTTTCTAGATACATAAGTGCATACAAGCAGTGGCTTTGTTTACAAAAAATGTTTGCAGGCTTTGCTTTCTATTATGAGTAGCTCAAGATATCATTGGCATATTGCTGAGAAAGAAGCATTTAGTTCAGCAGGCTTTTAACTCAATAAACTGCATGGCATTGTATGGGAGAGGGAGGAAGATGTTCTTTCTTTCAGAAAAGGAGGTGCTTTAACTCTAGAGGTTTGTTTTGCTTTAAAAGAAGCCATTCTTTCCCCTTTTCTGTATTTCCTCTTCCCAGACTTAAGAAGACAATAATGATCTCTTCTGAATAGTCTCTGCTCTTAACCTTCATAGTTTTCCTTCAATTCCTAGTCAACAGTCTTTGCAGGGTAGAAATAAAATGTGTAACAGGCAGAAGGGAGTTACCAGAGGCAAAAATAAAAACCCCATTGCCCAAGATGGGATACCAAATAATTTGGCTGTTGCCTGCCCTCTACCACTTCTCTCTCCTTTAGGGTTTCAGGTGTGTATGCAGAGAGCTTGTATAGAACATTTCACTGTGCAGTGTGTGCAGCTCGTTTACTTTGATTCAGAGCATGATTCATTTGGTGCTTTATGAGGTTTTGGTGCATGCCTTGTGCATGCATCCCTGTGAATTATGTTCCTGTGGGAATGTTGTCTATTAATAGCTCTGCAAAGTAGTCACTGACTCTCTGGGAGGCTGCTGTGATAAAAAGCCTTATCACAGAGCAGTCACGTGCTGTTTCTATTAACTCTTTTGATGCGATTGAGAAAAGGCTACAGCCTAATAAACTGAGGATAAGACTGGAGCTGGGGCTTCTTAATCCTGTCCATGAGAGTAATACTCCAATAGCCTTGCAAAGATACAAAGGGCCAGATCCTGTACCTAAATCCCACCAAACTTGGACTAAATGAAGTCAGGAAGCATTTAGGTACCTAAATACTTTCGTGTATCTGGCATTCTGAGCTTTTATCTATTTGATGAGTAGTACATATAATAGTCATAGTAGCACTGTTGGAATCAATCTATAAATATGGTGTTACGGTATTTATGAAATAACTTAAAGAGAAAGCTTCTTTCAATGCCAGACTTTGGTGTTAAGATATAATTCCCCTGTTATATTTTCTAAAATTCCCTACAATACCTTCCTTAAAAAATTAATTATTTGATCTGTTAGGAGGTAATGAAGTGCCAGCATAAATAATTCAGAAATACACAGAAAATGGTGGGCCTCTGGACTCCAGTGTTGGTTTCTCTGACTCAGGCTGATATGTGCCAAGTTTACTTTAGATCTTTTATTTATATATGTGTCTGTGTCTACAGTTATATGGAGCTCTGCTCAACGGTTTAGAAACTCTGCAATTGAATGTTACAGAATACACACCACTTTCACAGCAGTTTGTGGCAAGAATCCCATGAGAAATGGTTGAGACAGCATAACTTTGTTGCCAAATAATAATGTTTAGTGACTCACAAACTGCCATCTGTTTTATAGACTCATAGCTTGAGCTCTGCATATTGAAGTAGACCTTGAAACATCTGCAGTTTTCCTCATAATGTTTAGGCTTAGGCATCCACCTAGCTGGAATCTCCCACCTCATCCTCAGCCCTTCCCCCAGAGATATTCACCTATCATGGCTGTTTGGAGTTTTTAACCTCACATGGCATACTATCAACCACATCCACTTTCAAAAATATCTCTGATTTCATGCTCTTAAATTAATGCTTCATTACAGCCACTATCGCCCAATATTTCTATGGTGTTCCCAAGATGAAAATTATCTTACAGACTTTTGAAATCCTGAGGGGCAAATGAGAGTTGTACCACCTGCAGCACCATATGCTCCTGTCCAGATTACAGTGTTTGTCAAGTGGGCTGGTTTCCTGTTGAGCACCTGGATTCACCACAGTGGCCCCAAGCACATCCCACAGGTGCGTGCTGGGGAGGCAGCTGTGCAGCCCTCTCTGGAGCTGCTGTCTTCTCACTTGGCATTGCCCACCTGCTCTAGGCCTTGCTCTCTGGATGCACCTTGGAAAATAGTGTGTGTCTCTGCAAATGTGCTGCAGGAGCAGAGTAAGACACAAATGGTCTCTGGTAAACTTGCAGCTCTTCATCAATTTGTCTCTGAAGTCTTCTGTGTGTTGTAGTCTTAAAAAATTCAGTCTGGTCTCTTCCCACCCTCCCTGCTGCTTGCCACTTCACATAGCACAGAATAACCCCAGTCCCAGTGAGAAATGCTGAAGGAGCAAAGTAGGTCATTGCATTAAATGATGTGGTGTTTTGGTACCACTCTCTGTCACGCTGTTGTGATCTGCGGTGCAGAATCCAAACTAATCCCCGTGCACGGGGATCTTCCAGGCAGAGGTGAGCCACAGAAGCCTACTGAATAGTCAGCATGTCTTGACTTTCATCTTAGATTTTCCTTCTGTTGGGAAAGGTGAAAAAGAAGGCAAGGAACAAAGGCTGGGAGCTGAAAATAGCATAAGACCTGATGGAGATCTGTGCAACACAGCTACGAAATACAGATATGAATGCATTGGGGCAGGGGCGCTTGTGAGGGCACGTAAAATGCTCTGTTCCATCCCTACTATGTTAGAGTTAGAATGTTAGAGAAGTGACAGGCGTATGGTTTTGATGCTTGGGTTTGTTTTTATACACTGAAAATGAAGGTCAAGGAATTGAAAGAGAGCTCCAAATCAGAGGTCAGCCACAGGCAATGCCTTTCTATTTGTTTATTCTGTAGTTGTTCCAGTATTTATAAAGATGTTGTAGTCCAGGAAAATGTCCTAATACATTTACATGATATGATATTGGCTAAGGATAGGAATAATCTACAGCAATACATTAGGTTTAGCCAGAAACTGACCTTGTCTAAATATTACCACAAGACTGAAGTCTCTTACCAGAGGAGTGGCTATGAATAAATCTTTTCAGAAGGCCAGAAGAAAGAGATTTGCCTCTGATGTTAAAGAGAAGTAAGATCTCTATAAAGGAGTAAATTACATCTGGAGATAGATTCCCTCGTGGACAAAAGCAATGATTCCTCTAAAACAGCTTTACACAATAGTACTCATTTCTTACATATATGTGGGGGTTTTTTTACTGCTCATTACACAAAAGGAGACATTGTTTAATGAATTCAAACAGCTATTCACATTTTGAATTTACAGGACGATTTGAATTCTTAATGATGGTGATGACTCATGAATTAAACATTCCTGAGAAGCTTTCACCTCTGTCTCACCAGTGAAAACCCAGATATATGATCCATACCACACTGCCTTTCCCCTGTTTACTGGTGACATGTGTCCAGTGAGGACACAGTGGGAGATATTTGGATGGCTGGGGCTGGTTTCCTTTGAAAGCACAGGTGTAAAGGGAAAGATGTAGGAAGAGGACTGAAACTGGGGGCAGGGCCACAGAGCTGCAGAGAGCTGAGATTTTCCTGTGGCCCTTGGCACAGCCATGGCAAAGTACTAAAACATAGGTCCAGCCTATACTATAGAAGTTTTGCTGGCATAGAAATGTCAGTGAGGAGAGAGAGCCTTTTCCTTATGTGGCAATAGCAGTATAGCCCCAGTGCAAAGGCTGTCCAAAAAAATCCATTTGCTGCCATAGCATGTTCTGCTTAAGGTTTAGATACAAACCATGGGAGCAAAAGAACTTTATTTTTGGCCTGCTCCTGATTGTGCTTACCTTAGGAGGAATAGCTGGTATGGCTGTAGCTTTTAAATGCATAGAGCAAGCCATAGAGCAAGAATTAGAAGCATGTCCTCTCTCATTTTTGTCCAGGTCTGATCATGGCATATGGGTGGTTTACAGATTAATTAATGGATTAATTTTTGCTAAAACAGCGCTCAGATTAGCTCAGTTCAGCATCTTTGCATCAACATTTAGTGTGCAGAAGTAGAATTGTTTTAGTTTATATATATCACATAAAATTGCCTTGGTACCAGATAAGTAAAAAGTGGCAAATGTGACTTCAATATATAAAATAGATTTTCAGGAGGGTTTGGGAATAAGCAACCAATAAGTCTGTATCAGGAAAACTGTAGGAAGTGTGGTTAAAAGTAGACACACAAGGAGGCACATAGACAAATAAGGTATGATACAGAAGAGTTATCATTGCTTTTCCAGAGGGATCTCATCCTGTGTAAATTTATTAGAGATTTCTCTAAAGTAGTTACTAGCGTGTGTGAAAAGCTGATATACTAGGTCTGAATTTCCAAAACAGCTTTTGCCAGACACTTGAAAAGGAACAAAACTACTAAGCAGTATGATTGTTCTTATATGAGTCTGCAATTAATTAAGAAACAGGAAACAAAGAGTTGGATTCTGTGGCCTAAAAATAAGCACTTTGTGCCACCTGGGATGCTCCATGATAGCCAAGACATCTGCATGAAGCTTTCAGACAAGACCTGGGATTTAAGGGAAATGTGCTTATTGGCACTGTACAAGCTATACAATAAAAAAAAAATCACACACAATGTTTTTCTTTATACAGTGGATCTCACTTGAGCTGTAGGAACAGACAGTGGGTTTTTTCAGGGAAGGAGAATGCTGGAGTCTCCTGGACATCAATGCTAGAGAGCCAGTGCTGCCCAGGTTGTTCATGGGTGACCTGATAAAGGATGATAGAGAATGATGAAAGGAAGTTCCAGGGAAGAAACAGAGCTTACCACAAAATGGTGTAAAAAGATCACATTTCATAACTAGGTGATAAACTGCCATCTGACACACTGTTGATGAAAGCAAAGTCGTGCACTTTGGAGAACAGCCCTAATTTCACATATACAGTGATAGGCTGTGAAGTAGCTATTGGCAATCACAGAAGGCCTTGGAGTAATTTTGGACAGTTCTGTCAAAATGTCTGTTCAGTGGTCACTGAGGATCAAAGAGGAAAAGAAGTGTATTAGGTAGTGTAAAGGATGGAACAGAGCAGAAAAATGGGAGAAATAGTGGTGCTGCTGTAAGAGTCAATAGTGTGCCCACCTCATGAATCCTCCATTCCTAAAAGGGATGAGTAACGAGAAAGGATACAAAAAAGGAAGGTACCAATGATCAGAGATACTGAGTGGTTTCTTTCCAAGACATGACTTAATAGGTTACAGGTCTTCATCATGAAAGAGAAAAATATGACAGAGACCTATCAAATAAAGAGTAGCAGAGAAGGTAGACAGGGAAAAGTCATTCACTGTTTTCTCCACTGCTGTTGCATGTTGCCAAGTGAAATAACAGGTTGAAAAGTTCAGAATAGTCAAGGGAATTTTCTTCAATGATCCCTAGTTAAGCTCTGGCAGCCTTTGCCACAGGGCATTTTGGGGACTGAAACTCTACCCAGGTTCAAAAGCAACCAGAGGAGCTCATAGAAACAAAGCCCATTAGCACTTAGGACACACGAGCATACACTTCTCCTTTGGGAGGTCCTGAAGCTGTGGATTGCTGGAAGTGCATTCTGGCAAAGCACCACTGTGTGCTTAGCCTGTTTTGATAGCCTGACTTCAGCATCTCTTACTGGTGTCTGTGCAAGAAGGGATAATGAGCTGGAGGATGCTGCAATCTGGCCTAGTATAGCTGTTCTTGCTTTTCTAGTGTGTCTTTTTTCCCTGTGAGAGAAGTGCCTATTTGATTCAACAGCTCCCCTGAGATAGAGGTGATAAAAACAATAACTTACATCTGGAAGTGAATTAAGCTTCAATCAGCAGTGTCCCAGTTTTCCATTCTGCAAACCTGTGAGACTGCAAGCAAGTAATACAAGCAGTACAGGATATTGATGCTATTTCTTACCTACTAGTACCTTTCACCTTTTTTGAATGCTGCATTTCTCTAAAAAGCTTGTCTATCCATCCTCTAGCGATCTCTTGAGCTACTTGTGTTTTATCTTGGTGTGAAAGTGAGCTCTTCATCCAGAAATGAATGAAATTGAGGAATATCTTTCAGACCTTATTTGGAGTTCTGTTAACCCAGTTGAGAGAAACACTCCCTGATTATAAAGATTTTACAAAAGTGGGTGGGTGGATAGAAACAACACCTCTTTTTTGCAATTCTGCATTGTGAGCTTCATAATCCTCACAGTGTTAACCTTGCTATCAGCTCTCAATTTCAGTATATTTTGAAATAATTTTTTCTCCATTTGTGATTCCTGACCCTCCAATTCTTCAATTTATGGTGCCTTTGTGGGTTGGTACAAAACTCTCCAATTTCTGACTTATCAACCCACTTCAGATTAAAATTCCATCTTGCATATGTTTATATAGTCACCATAATTTCTTTCAAACAGCAAACGTATCATAGAGTCCAAATGCCAAAGGAAGATGTAACTGCTAAGTTGTAGATAAGATATTATCGAGAAACTAATGTGGGGGTTTTTTTCATACAGGTGTTGCTTGGACTAGCCAACAGCAGAAGTTCTTGGGAAAAATTGTTAATCAAATGCTCTCTGGTGCTGTCTGATTCCCTTTCTCTGCCATAAACAGTAAACATGTGAAACAATCAGTTAGGAAGTGGCCCTATGTCCACAAAATATTCATAGGCATAAATGACAACAAGTCCACCATGTCCTCCCTAATTTGTTTGTCTGTTTTGTGAGTTTCAGCATTGGGGACTTTTGAGGGTTTTTTTGGGTCTGGGTTGTTTGGGGAAGTTTTGAGTGTGGGTAATTGTAAAGAGTTAGAAATGTTTTCTCAGAGGAAGTTAAAATCCATATTAAAGTAGGTTGTCACATAGGCCAAAAATAAGTACAAAATCAAGTGAAAATACTTTTTTATCACGCTTCTTCAATATTTTTATTGGACAGTCCTGGTGGAAGGGTGGTAGGGCAGAGGTTTAATGGCAGAGTGAATTCAGTGATCCTCACTTACCTGAGATCAGAGCTCTGCAGGAGTAAAGAGATGCATTCAGTCCCTGGGACCAGGAGGGCCAGAGCCTGCTATTGTGGGTTTGTATTATCCATATGTTTTGGGGGAACCTTCTGTCTTCCTTCTATTTCTATTAATGCATTTAAAGGAGTAGAAAGGTGAACTCTCACCGGATCGGCTTCTTTAAAAAACAGCAATCTTCTTGTGTTTGGTCGCTGCTTAAGGGTATTGAGATCTTGGAGAAAGACAAACACGCCTAAAAGCTATGAATTTATTTGGAAGAAAATAAACCATTGAGTAGGAGTATTCACTCTCAAGTCAGTCATCTCAGGAAGAACAACTGATGATTTGGGGATAGAATTGCATTATTGTTATCACAAATTCATAGATGGTACAATAAATAGAATTTTTCATTTGATAGTTTTTCTCCCTCACGTTGCAGAGTAACAGAAAGTTTCTTTAGAATCTAGATAATAGGCTTGGTAATGAGGTGGCCTCAGGAAATGTATGAGTTAACTGTCCTCTTTTATGTCTGTCATGGATGAATGAAGAGTGCTTGGAAAATTTAATGGAAATAAAATATCTGTTCTGCTGAATATGGAAAATATAAGCATGGACAATTAAACTGTTATTTGCTACTTGAATGATGTGGTTACATGGCGCTGCTCACTACAGAAGGTATAAATTGAGTAGTTTCACAGTGGCAAGAGCACTAATTATGCAGGAAGTGTCATGGAGCAGAACAAAATGCTGCAAACACCCTTGCTGTGCCATCACCTTTACCAAAGGTGAAACCAAAACTCATTCCTGTTTCTCTATGACACATCTAATAAGGTCCTATAATATTAGGATGTACCGTATTTCATCCTGAATGTGTTCAAAATGTCCTTGCAGACAAAGTCCAAGTATTTGTTGCTGAGGGTAGCCAGCAAATTGACAGATCATACTGTGCTGGTACAACCATCAGTAAATCTCTGTATTGAGTTTGGACATGACAGTTTTTCATTAACTTTATTATTTCCCAGAAAGTTCACACAGGGAGGGCACAAACCTATTTTCTTCTGTCCCAAAAGCTCCCAATAGCTCATGTATCTGACCTTAGTCTTGTGTTTTTCTACTGTTTACCCCTGCTCCAGTTTGGACAGTGAAAGTTATTGGTTTACAGTGCCTTTGTAGCCTATTACTATTTTTGTGATTCTATAGCAACTGAAATCCTTGAAGAGGATGTGGGAATTTTCTGTCCATTTTTTTTGACAAATATCTGTCACTTGGTTTGCCTACTCATTCCCTCGTTACTGCCTACATAGCCTTCAGTTCTGCCCTGGAAAGATGGAAAACTCACAGAGGCAGGAGAAAACCTACTCATTAGTGCTGACATTTAGAAGCTGGAGGTGTATTACACAATTTGGCTGCCTCGTGGGGAGCAGTTTATGACATTTCTGCTTCCCTCTGCCCCTCACTCCCATCCCTGCCCTGTGCTTCATCATCGCTCCTCAGTTTTACTGATAAGATTGTAAAAAAAAATTTTTTTTCTTGATGCTTCACTTCTGAAAGAGTTGGCAAGTAAAGAGAAGCTTGTCTCTCCCAGGCCAAACAAGCTGAAGCGTATGGATCCAGTGGTGCAGTAACAAACTGGTTTCTCTGCTCCAGGCTGGACTAGATCCCTCGAGCTATTCAGGGCCCATCATGCCAAACACTGTCCCTACACACACATTCCTGCTGATCCCTGATCAAAATGCGTGCAGTAACTGCACATAGCCATGCTCTCAGATGAGGAGGTGATGGGTGAAATGTCCAGTTAGGCTGCTGGACAGTCACTGCATGCTGACTGCGTGCCACCCAGTAGCTAAATGTCCCATTGCCCATGCAATCATGTTGATGGTGTTGTCCTATAGATGTTGGCACTTGTTGAAGCCAGAAAAGACATCAGTGATATCTCAAGGATTTAAAAAAGAAACGACACATGGTGAGAATAATATCTGTCACTGCCGGCATAGGTGTGTGGGTGTTATTCTGTATGCATGTTCTCAGGCTGAGGATGTCATTGGTAACTCTATGGCACCGGTGACAGAGATATTTATTTTTGCCTGCATCTGAGTAAATCTTTCTGATGAAGACCTTTCTGTGGTGACATGGGGTGTCAATGTTTGGCAGATCATACAGCTCACCAGTTTGGCACAGGAAAACCTAAAATCTGATACTGATCCAAATAAAAACTGTGTTGGATTGCTTGGGTAGCCTTACATAGAAAAATGTCATTTTGTCTCTGTGAGACCATCTCCTTCTATGGTCGCAGCTGAGGGTGGGCATGCTGCTTTCAGTAGACCTGCTTTACAACCACCTAGGTGTCAGGCAGCCATCAGCCTCAGCAGCTCATTGCTCTGCCCCTGGCTGCCTGGCTCAGAGGGTCTTGCTAGACTTCTTTCTCATTCCTGGGAGAGGTTGAGTATCTCTTGACCACAGTTCTCCACTGAAATTTGGTGTTAGGCTATATAGACTGTATGATTGAGGATGAATATGATCATGGTAGAGCAGAGTGTTGCCACAGGGCTTCCTTTGGGTTCACTTGAAGGTTAAATTCATGGAGATGGCTTGAGCAATTACTGCCCTTAATTCATGCCATCAATTTTTTTACAGAGGTCTTTATCAGTGCCAAGCAGAAATAAATGTGACCATGAGCTGCAGCTTGTAAACAATGCATAAATTCAAAGTCAGTAATTTTATTTCACGTTAGTGTGTCAGACTGTAAACTCTGGCAGGTAGGTACTCCATCTGACAAGCTCTTCTGCAGGGGTGGCAATATTTGAAACAGGGTAAAAAGAACAACTGAGGGTCAGCAAAACACTCTTCATGTTATGAATCAGAAGCTTTTGCTTTGTAGGAGAGATGGATGAAAAGGTCTTGGTGTGGCTCAGGTTTTAAGCTCACATGAAGGGGGTCGTCTTTTCCCAGTGAAGCTGACATTTAACTTGATGTAATTTTCCAATAAGACACTGAAGACTAAGGTCTTTGACCTAGCAAACTGATGGTCTGTCAGAGTATCTCATGGGAGCCAGTGTTCTGGTAAACAGAGCTTACAAGTTCAGGCAACAGTGGTGAATTTCAGTACTTTAATCGAGGCTGCTTTTTAAGCTTTCTATCATTTATGAGTAACTCCAGTCCTGGGCTAGGTTTTGCAGCTTCATACCCTTGTATCTGTTGGCATTTTAAGAGTGCCCTGTACTTGGTGATGGGCTGCATTCCCAGGGTGCTCAGGAGACTCATCAGGGTGGTGCTGCCTCGGGCTACGACATCAAATCAGGATCTCTCTGTGACACACATTTGGCTTGATTTGATTGGCTATAGGAAGGTTACACACTCATATATGAGACTCTTCCAGGCTCTGTTGAAAAAGTCTTCACAGGATATTTCCAGCCAGGTTTTGCTTTGAAAGCTACTGCTGAGCACTGGCCTTCACAGGTTTATACTGCTTTGGGTCATTTGCCTGTTTAAATACCACATCCAGTGCAATGCTGTAAACAAGGGAGCAAACAGCTACATAACTGTGATTCCCAGGAGAGAATGATCTGTTAAAAGGGAAAAGTGCTTGTTTTGTCACAGCTGAATTACTAATATTCCTATAAATTGCTTCTCTGGGGTTGTGTAACGTGTTTGGCATTGTGGCTATAAGAGATGTTGAAATGGGGAACAGACTTAGAGGAGTAGAAATGGAAGGAAGCCAAGCCAAAATACACAGTGAGCCTTTTCCAAAGACAGGTCAGCAATGATCCAAGTGTATTCCCACAAAATGGAAGTTCAGAAGGGAACTGTAAGCAGTGGAAAATATTGCATGCTCAACTTATGTTACGAACTTCGGTCACACTGAGTTCACTGCAGAAAAAAATGTTTCTGTAGCCTAAAGTCCTGTCTTATTAATTTTTTTTCCCTTTTTCTTCTCCTATATTTAAATATTTTTGNCAGTAAACCTTAACAATAAAAATATTACAGAACTTTTCATGATAGCATTTGTCAGGATAATACCTCCATTTTTCCCTAGGAGGAAGGCAGCTTAAAGGAGAAGTTTTATGCAGTATGTTTTCACTTGGTTTTTGTCTTTATTTTAGGCTTGAAAGTTACTTGCTGCCTTGCTGGTTTCTACCATTGATGCCCTGTGTTTCACACCCCTCTGTTTTCTGCGAGTAGGCCCCCATTAAGAAGATTTTGTCACACTTATTAACATTTAGCTTGTCTTTATTTGTAAAACTACTGTTTGCAGTGTGCATATCTGGTACCAGTGTGTTGATATCTAATCACAAACTAGATGCAACCTGTGCTTTTCTTTTGTTTGGAAGCAGATAGAAACCATTAAAAAAGATCAGAGAACAGCCTGCTCTACAGCTCTGACACTACAAAGAGAAAAGACAGCCTGGTAGTACTAACAGCATCAAACTTCTGGCACTGATTACACTCCTAAGTCAAGCATTGTCAGTTGAGAGAGACAGAGATGCTTTCTTTATTGAGAAGGGGATTTATAGCAGGAGTGTAATTTAGATAAATTGGCTGACCCTTAGGAGGTGCATCTGACTCTCACCATTACCTGAAAGACTTGTTGTAGGCAGCAGCAATTAGGTCATATGAATATCCACCTTTGCCTCAATTTCTCAGTTAATAAGGAAATGCTGTATCACAAGTTTGTGGGGTTTCATTACTTTCTTCAGAAGGCAGACCAGACATCTTTGTGGGTTGTCCCTGCTCACATTCTCGCCAAAAGAAATAGGTCAGTAACCCTTCTTTCCTTTCTGACATCTGTTGGTCAGGTTGCCCATCTCTGTTTTCTTACCCCCATGTTCAATTATTCTGTTGTCCCACATAGACCTTTACGTTATACACTTCAAGTGTCTCCAGGCTGGAAGCTTCTGCACTTACTTTATATTGAAATTGAAGTAAAGGAGGGGAAGAAACATCTTCCTGAGCGGAACAATCCTGGATGTTTCACTGAGTTGAAACTTGAGACAGGGAAATTCCTTCTGCAGGCCAGTCACATCAAGGTGGTCAGCCCTGCTGGTGCTCTGGTCCCTGTGCTGCTACCATGGGATCTGAGGTTTGATCTGAGGTCAAACTCAGTCTCCTGGTTCATAAAGGCCTAAATAACTGGGGATGTAAAAACTGCCAATTTCATCCTGCCCGAGCATGATCAGACCTCTTTCCCACCCTGCCCTTTAGTGGTTATTGTACTCTCCTCTGTGGGCTTTTTCCTCGTGGAATTAGGTGTGCGATGCTCCATTGATTGGGTGGCTGCTCAGCCATACTGAGGATGTGGGAACTGTGATTCCTTGCAGGGTAATGTTTTTCCCAGATGCTGCCACAAGGAACTTGTTTTTAGCCTTGGTACAAAGCTCCCCTTCTCCCAGCTACGGGAATTTACTTTTTTACAACCTTTTACTGATGTAGTTGGTTTACAGTTACAGATTTCTATGTCTCTTGGCTATGTTTTTCTTTTATCTGTTCCTTTAAAATATGCTTTTAAATGATATGTTGCTGATGTTCACTGTGTGATGTGACCGTGGGGATATGTTTTTCTCAAAGACATGTATTAGAAAAGCTCGTTATTTGCCTTTTCAAATTACATGCAGTGGGGTCTCCAGCTGCTCTGGAGAGCAGCTTCCTTGCTGCAATGCTGAGTCTGTCATCCTACCACCTCTGCCAAAGAGGAAGAGATGAGCTGGCCTTCTGAGAGCTCATGGAGAAGTGAACTAGCTGTCTGTTGGAAAACCCAGATTTTTTATTTCAAAAGCAAAATGTGCAATTAGGGTCAAAAGCCTGAAGTTGTATTTCTGAGAATGGCAAGTGAAGAAAAGCATTAATTCAGATTTGTTTTTATGGTGCTGATCAAAGTATGTTGGAATAGTATGTTGTACAGAGTAGGAATATTTCCTTCTAGCTCAGGTCAAAATGAGCCTGTGTCCCCTCTCCTCTTGCAGAGCCTCATGATATTTACAGTTTGACAGTCTCATGCTTCAGTTCTGTATAGCATTGCTCCCCAGATGACCTGCATTTCTTGTGCTAACCTGTAATCAAAATTCCCATGAAAAGCAGCATTGATCTGACCACAGTTTCTGGTAAAATGCTTTGGAATAAAATGGGAGCTAGTGCTTCAAATTGCAGCTCCTCAAGCCTCCAAAGCCAGAAAGGACAGTTTAAATCAAAAACTCAGAGATGTATGCTTTAAGTCATCTTACCTGTTGGATTTTTTTTTTTCATTTTCTCAAAGATAAAAATAAAAAAAGAAGGAGAATGCTGACTCTGGGTTTGGTTTTTTTTGTTTGTTTTTGTGATCTTACAAAGAATTTCAAAAAGTAGCAACTTCTTGAAATCTTTTTTATAGACCTTATAACAAAAAACAACAAAACAAACTTCAGAATAAAAAAAAAAAAACCAACCCACAGGTGTGCATGAGTATGTATAACATGGAAAAAGAATAAGTGTGCTCTCCAAGGTCTTGTTAAAAGCAGAAGTGAATAAAAATTACTTAAATGTGGGTTCACCTTTGGTTTTTTGAGTTTTTTTGTCTGCAGTTCTCACCTGTGGTAATACATACATCTCATGGAGGACAAATTAGGTGTAGTGGGCGTTCATGTGGAAAATCTATATGGCCAAAGCATGCTGACAAACCACAGTTCCTGCTGGGTGAGTTAAGAGTCTGTCATGAGGGAATGAGGGATTCAAAACTCCCCATGCAGGTGAGTGTAAATCTCTTCCTCCTTTCATGGTTTTAGCTTTGCTGGTGGTTTTAATTCCCAATTACAAGCATTCGTTGGAATGAAATGAGAGTCTCAAGGTGCTGCTGCATGGTTCATTAACCCCAGGGTTTTTGATGGACTCGTTCCTTGCTGTGGTTTCCATGGTTAGCTCTGTTCTCTGGAGTGATCCTGAACCTGCTGCCAGTCTCACCTGCACCACCGTAAAGGGAAGGTGCAGCCCGGGTCAGTTTGCAGAGGGAGCAATACCTCATGGCTTCTGAGTCATGCCCTAAAGCCCAAAGGGGCTTTTCTTGCATCACTGTGTTCTGTACTAAGCAATTTTCCAAAGCAAGAACTCTGAGCCCATTAAATTTGAGCTTTTTATTTGCTTTTTCAGTATAGTAGTGAGTTGAAAGTGTTTCTTCATTATGTAATTATATAACTCTGTGTTGGTTTTTGTTGGGTTTTTTTTTTTAAGATAGAAAATAGAACCCTGACTGCTGTGGTGAATTTATCCCTTAAAAATTAGTACAGCCCATAAGGAAGAGATGAGATGATGATGATGGTGATGATGATTTGTTAGAATCAGCCTACCCATGAGCTTCTGGCAAAGGATTGCAAAGTGTGATTTATGCAGCAGGCTTCAATAATGTAGTAAAATATATTTGTAATGTAGATACACATGGATGAGGTTAACTGCCTCTTTTAAATTTTCCAAAGGGAAAAATTATCCTCTTTGCTTCAGCAAGCTATGAAGGTCATCTTAAGGATGAAGCCCAAAACAGGTATTTCAGCTTGATCAGTCGATCCTTTGGGAAAAAGCTTTTGTCTTTGAGAGCCAACAGAAAACTGCCACAAGCACCTTGAATGTCTACTAAAGACAAAACCCAAATCTGGTCTGGGATGCTGAGCTGTTGTTGCCTGCAGTCAGCTGGCCTCATGTCTTTGCTATTGTAGGCTGTAAAACACAAACATCTGGCCTGCCTAGGTAGACATGGAGCAGCTCTGCTGCCAGGAGTGCTCTGCAGTTTGTGGGATCGTGCGTGACCTAGTGAGGGGCTGTATTACCTCCCTGTGCTGGGCAGCAAGGTACTGTCAAAAACTGCAGACTTCAACCCATGTAAGGCTTTTAACAATTCACAAAAACGGCTTTGTGTCTTGCCCAGAATGGCTGAAAATGCCTCAGTGCACTCTAACTCTTCCAAGTCATTTCTTGCACTGCCAGGTCCCACAGCTGGTAGAGGGAGGGACCCTCACCACTCCCAGGGGTTCCCTTAGGACAGGCTCGCAGGCTGAGCTGCTCCTTGCTTTTCTCCCCTGTGGCACGCCCCCGTGGCTGCCCAGAGCCCACCTGCCCGACAGCACGGTAGGCACTGCCAGGGCAGTTCACCCACGTCACTGCAGGCTCAGGGCCATCTGAGGATGGGGCAGCATAGCTCTGCACAAAGCCCTTCCTGTGGGGCAGGGATGCCATATGTGGTTGCTAGCAACCTCTTCACGTGCCAAATAAAATTCCTCAGCAACAGAAAACAGAAGTTAGGACAGCAGGCCAGCGATCTATCCAGATATACGGGAATATGTACTTTGTCAGCCTCGTGTAGGGCTATTGGAGAGAAGTTTTGGAGTTGTGAGGTTTTTCTTTTAGCTGAAACAAGAGGCAAATTTCTACTCGGTGAAAGGCTTCTATTTTTGGAGGTCAATCGTTCATTTAATTTAAAAATATTTAGTTTAGCCCCATGTTTTGCTCTCTGGAAAAGGCTCAGCAATCTGAGCATTATTCATGCAAACCTCCGCAGAAGTTAAGCTTGGTTACTATGAAGGTTCAAGGCTTTGCTCTGCACAGAGTAAGTTGTGTTTGTGCTACTGAAGTCAGCAGTAACACTATACACTTGCACATCTGCTGAGCATCTTGTCCACAAGTATCTGCAATAAGCTGGCAGGGATATTTATTTCATAGAATGAGGTTGGGCTTCTTTTATTATTCCTCTTTGTATCATCCAAGATACATACTTCAAGAACTGATTCTCATCCTCTGTGTCTGAGTGCATTCTCACGTCAGAGCTGTCTGTGAATGTGACCAGAGAATTGGGCTTCTGGCCAATAAAGCTAATATTTTACAAAAGGACATATCAGGCAATGTAAACTGCCCTCACAAGGAAAGTTTACATGTCTGAAATGTCTAATGCTTTTTTAAACTTCTGCCTCTCTATCCACTGCCAACTTTCTCCAAGAGAATCATGCTTCCTAAGACATCCTTTCCGACTGTAAATGATTCTTCCATATCTAGCCAGAAGACAGACTATGTAGTTGCTGACCTGTCTCAAATGGATATGGCAGATAATTATCAGTCTCATTAGTAAACAATTCACAATCAGTTAAAGATTTTTGGTTTAATTGTATGCATGACAAAAGAATATATTAAACTTTAATCTGCAGTTTCATTAAACAAATGAATACACTAAACTGCCTTCTGCAGTTCCATAAGCAGCAGAGGAGCTAACATTCAATACACTATGAGTTATTCTAAATCTTCTAATCCTGGAGTTAGTGAAAAACTCCATTTTTCTTTATGTCCTGCATCCTGCTCTTACGAGACCTGAACAAAACATCACACTCCAAGATGATCATGATTGTGCTCTATTGGGAAGCAATACTAAAAGAGTGTGCTAGATTTTCTTAGTTCCACCTACATTCACTACCATTCTCAGATATAATTTTTCTCCTCCTTTGGCTCACTCTGCCTCTCCACTGAGGATTATAGAGTTCCTTTAGAAATTAGCCCATGCTGCAATTGCCAGAGAAATGCTCTTTCTCTCTAGATTCATGGTTTGCTGTTTTTTTCAGCATGTAATAATATGTGCATGCCTGGGGACTCACAAAAACCAGAGGCCTCTCATTATATGTTCCCCTGCTCCTGTCACAGGTACACAGAATTTAAATGCTGGCTATGTTTTTAACTCTCATGCAGCCTTCAATGCCACACTGACTTTCACCTCAATCTCATCTGGTTTAGGTGTGGGGTTTTTTTCTGCAACACCTCTTTGTCTCAAGTCATTGTTTCATTTGCTCTGAAAAGCTGCTCCAATTCCTACACTACTTCTGGAAGCTAAAATCCAGTGCCATGCAGGAGTTGAAGTACGGAGGCCTGTGTTGTATCCAGAACAGTCAACTCACAGATTTGTAAGATACAGAGGCCTCTAGGATGAGGACTATGTTTTTGATACTATATATGTACATAGGCCTGTGCCTGTATTGCTTTTCCTTGTCTCTCTTTTTCTCATTGTATTTGCAAGAACTTACAATACTCTTATTTTTAGCAGTAGTGGTCTATTTCTAAGACTTTTATTACACAGGATTCCAACAGGTGATAGTCTCTGGTGTGTTGTCCTGCAGATTAATATTCTCTACCTATGCAAACTTAGTTTATTGGGGTTTTAAAATGTTATTTGAACAATATTGATACTATTTTTCATAAGACAGCCTAATTATAATTCCCTGGTTATCAAGTAATATCATTCAAATCACAGCTGTCACAAAACATAATCAAATTGTGATCTAATGCGTGACATTATGCTCAGCTGGTTTTTCATAGGTATTAAATATAGAATTTATGTATGAGATCATATATTCTTTAAGGAGATCTGGATAGTGGCAAGAGTAATGCAGAATCACTACCCAGAGTCAACATCACCAAGAAGTCCCAGGCCAAACTTGTACCATGGATTTAACATTTGTTTGCACATACCGGTGTGTGTAATTTCAGACTGTTTTCACTATGCCTCTTCTGTTTTAAACAAAGTTTTAAGCACTGGGTTTATTTAAAGAAGTTTTCTAACACTAAAAGCAGGCAGTAATGGAGTGTCTATGATACTTCTTTACTTGCTGGCAATTTCTCTTCCTTTGGTGTCCTCCTGCTTACACCAAGTTTTACATTGTGCAGAACTTGGTCTAACTGTTGGCTGCCACCAGAATATGGGGTTCTGCTGCCCCCATTCCCTGGTGTGCACAATCTGGTTACAGTAAACAGCTGCTAAGTATCTGGTCAAGGCAGGAACTGGTTCAGTGAACAATTCAACACCACACTAATCCCCCACAACAGCAACTAATTCTGTGGGAGGTGAGCAAGACAGACTGATGGAGCTGGACTGATGCATGAGAGGACAGGAGATGCTGCAGCCCCAAAGGAAGATGGGGAACGATGGCCTTCTCTTGGTGGCTGCCCATTGTTACAGCACATCAGCTTTAATGCACAGCTCTGCTCTATTTTCTTCCTCCTATAGAAATGGTTCCTGTTTTCAAGGTTTTCTCATCCTCTGCACTATGTCTTTAAGTGAAATACACACTTTGATATGTTTTCAACACAAGAACAGATAGTCCATTCCCATAGGCAATAGCAAACTTTTCTATTTCTCGAGACTTTATTTCCCCTTACAGGGAGTATGCCTGAAGTTTCACCCATCTGTATTCCACATGAGTCAACTTTCTCTGCAAAATCTTTATTTTAGATTCAGATGTCACATTAATCAACATAGTCATGTCCTGTTTGTAATAATCTTCTAATCTAAATCCAACATAATATTCCAATCAGTGGAAGTATCTAGCTCTTGAATTCTGGTATTTTTTCTTCTCCTTAGCTGAAATGTCCTATATAGTTCAGGGTATAGGTTTTTTTCCTTTTCACAGACTGGTGTAAAAATGTCTGGTTTTCCTGCAAGTTTTTCCCAATAGTTGGACACTGCATTGCTCACACGTGTGCTCCTTACCTCCTGCAAGGTTGGGCTGCTCTCAGACTTTGTAGAATAAGCACACTCAGTTGCCTGTGCTACTTGCTGTCTGAGAGTCTTCCCACCAAGATCTGATAGGTATAATCTGTACATCTAATTAATCTTTGTTTCTTCTAAGTTTAAATCCAGCAAGTTTTAAAAAGTTTTGGATTTCTGATCCCCATTAAAACACTAACGTGAGTAAAAGACTGTATACAGTCCAGAAGGAAGTGTTTGACTACACAGCTGACATACTTTGATTCTCTGTAAAGTTATAGCTACTTGAAGTCTCTCTAATGCCTAAGAGGCAGAAAAAAATCACAAAAATGATGTCAATTTTACACCTGTTTTGTGTGGTTTTGAGGTGGTTTTTTTTGGCAGTGGGGTTTCTGTTTTGGAACTCTGTACCTTGTTGTGAGAAGACTATGTAACTATACCAAAGATATTGAGGCACTGGAATGCTTTCAGAGAAGGACAGCAAAGTTGTTGAAGAATCATGTGAGAAATGACTGAAGGAGCTGGGATTATTCAACCTGGAGAAAAGGATGCTATGGGGAGGCCTTATCACTCTCTACAACTACCTGAAAGGAGGTTGTAGTGAGATGGGGGTTGGTCTCTTCTCCCAGGTCACAAGCAACAGGACAAGAGAAATAAGCCTCAAGTTGTACTACAGAATGTTTAGATTGGATATTGGGAAAAATTTCTTCACTGAAAGAGTTGTCAAGTGCTGGAACAGGCTGTCCAGGGAAGGGTGGAGTCACCATCATGGTGGTACTTAACAGGCTTGAAGATTTGGCACTTAAGGACAAGGTTTAGTTGGGGACTTGGCAGTTTTAGGTTTATGGTTGATCTCAGTGATCACAGAATGGGTCAGGTTGGAAGGGACCACAGTGGGTCATCTGGTCCAACCTCCCTGCTCAAGCAGGGTCATCCCAGAGCACATGGCACAGGATTGTGTCCAGATGGTTCTGGAATGTCTCCAGCGAGGGAGACTCCACAACCTCTCTGTTCCAGTGCCTGGTCACTCGCACAGTACAAAAGTTCTTCCTCATGTTCAGATGGAACCTCTCTTCCCCTTTCCTCTAGTCCTATTGCTTGGTCTTTTCCAACCTAAATAGTTTTATTATTTCATTTGTTACATTCCTGTAAAGTTCAGAATAGTGCGTGTTTCTTGCATACTGGATTTTGTTTGTTTGTTTGTTTTTATTTCTCTCTTTTAGAAGCCTTTTTTCTATCTCTACCCCAGCTCTGCTAACTAGGCAGCAAGGTTAGGTGCCAGCTAATGAGAAGTGAGCACCAGAACTTACGACTTAGAGGGGTTGTTGATATAACTAAGAAGCATTAGAAGAAAGTGTCTGGAATGGAAAGAAAGCAGAGCATGTCTGCCTTCGAAAGCTCCACATCAAAGCTCCATATGACTAAACTTCTAGACTCTTGCATTTCAGCCCAAGCCTTAAAGGCTAGATAGCCTTGCAGCTAAAAGAACTTGGTAGCTCTGCTATTGATTTGTGGATGCAAAAAGCCAGAAATCTGCTTATGTTTGCCTCTAAACTTGCAGCCATGTGATTATCTTTCTAGGAATGGCAGTCACAGCTTTTCTAAGAACCAAATAAAAATGGAGCAAAGATTTCATTGTTCAGCTCTCAGCCATGCACATGGCTGATGCCCATGTCTATTAATACACATTATGACTTTAAAAAGTGACTTGAAACTAATAAAAATAGGGATAGTTTCCATAAAATGGTGCTCTCTTTCTTTTCCACTGAACAGGCCCCAAAATACTTTGGCTCGTCTTAGATAACACGGTGAAAGAGAAAATGCTTTTTTTGATCCATAAAGTTTGGACTGCAATGTAAACCAGATGGAAAAATCCCAGCAGAGAATTTTCCTTTCTTTTGACCAGTGAGGGCCATCACTCCGATCACATGAGCTCAGAGAACCCTTGAACAGCTCTAGTATATTTACAAAATGAGTTGAACTGAGAATTTTATTTGAACACAGTGGCTGCATGGAAATA
The DNA here is from genome assembly GCA_013397915.1 of Daphoenositta chrysoptera. Classification (NCBI taxonomy): domain Eukaryota; kingdom Metazoa; phylum Chordata; class Aves; order Passeriformes; genus Daphoenositta; species Daphoenositta chrysoptera. Next base: position 97,349 of record VZRO01001323.1, read on the forward strand.
ATTCAATGATATACCTGTTATATTGTCTAAGGAAAGATTGAATTGTATAAAAGACCTTTCACTCTAGCATGCATCTGAGGCAGAGTGACTGGTGCCAGGATATCAGGGAATTTGTGGTTTGACATGCTTTGTTTTTAGTTATCCTAAACACTATAGGCAACTCAGTGCTTCAATGTCTGCTGTACTTCATATTTTTTTCTTACTCTACTGCAAACAATTTTAATAAAATGTGTATTAAATTAATCCCAGTTTTACCAAAACAGTTTCAAAAGAACATAAAACAAATTGTAAACTGAAACGGAACAATCCTGAAATACAATAAGTTTGTAACAGACTATTTATCAGATACATATGTTCCAGCTTTAGGTTTTACATGCTGAATATATTTCATACAGATACACATTTGCTGCAGAAAAAATACTGTGAGGGAAGGAGAAACATACTGATATGTGAAAAGGCTATATCAAGACTTTAACTACCTAATGAGCATTCTTTAAAGTGTCTCTTTTAAAGACTGATATACACTGGCATTTACTTTACACTTTCTTAGCACTTTGGTTGTTTAGTTACAGTTTTACTACACTGATGCTAAAATCTGTAGCAGTATTCTCACGGTCAGTTCCTAATCAACAATGGAAAGCGAAGTCTCAGATTGCTTTGGTTGTGTCCAGGATCTCCCCATTCCACCACACCCCTTCCACCTCATCAGACATCACCATCCTAAAGAAAGGCCCTGCTGAATTATTTACATGGAATGACCCATCACAAGACCCACAAGGAAGTTTAACAAAGATAATTCGATGGAAAACTTTTATATAAAAGGGTACAAAGCTGTTGGTGCCTGGTCTGTCTCTGATGTAGCTGTCTTATCCCCACCTGTAATTTTCTGATTGAAGATTGAGCAGCAATGGCATTGGCTCCATTTCTGTGGCACATACAGATTTCTGTAGTGACCAGCAAAGGGAAGTGACCTCTATTTTAACAGATGAGTCCACCAAAGGCAGGGAGACTATAGGCTTATGTTGCTGCAACTCCACTATTTTTAATGGATTCATTGCAATACTGGCATGAACCAGAGCTGGGAGGAGAGTCAGGGCAAGACAGAATCCTGTATAGTGAAAATACTTCAATCAAATGTTTTGTGTGGTGGGGCTGTTTGTTAGCAGCACGTAGACTTCAGATCTTGGAGTGGTGATCACAGGCAGGCAGATATATTACATTACAGAGACTGCCGTGCTTGGCTCTTCAGGGTGGCATCTATTGTCTTTGCAGGAAGGAAAAAACCTTTGCTTTGATAAAGCTTTCTGATTCCAGTTGTGTAGAAAGCTTGTTAACCCAGACTGACAGCTGCATGCTCAGTTGTTAAACTTGCCAGTGCAGGGAGAGCTGCATTCCCACATACAAGCACATTAGATAACTCACCTGCCTTTAAAGTGATCTTGGCATTTATTTTGGAGATGTATTTGATTGTGTGAATACAGGCGTTCTTAATGCTGCAGTTCTTAGCTCTTCAAAATTCTCATTAGTGTGTGGATTGCAGAATTTGACCTTTTCCATTAAGAAATGAAAATTGTCGTACCTAGATCCTAATAGATATTTAAGAAATCAGTCTGCATCCCAGTAAATCCTGTTCTGTTTAAGTAGATGCAAATGACCCTCTAGCAGGTGGCTTAGTGATCCAGTGCAGCCAACATTTGCATACCTATTTTGGGCTAAGTTAGTGCATCGTGACTGCTCTTGTCCTTGCGAGCAAGACTGAGTTTTAAAGACGCTGCATAGAAATGCAAGACTTTGTTCTTAAATTGTGCCAGCTGACTGCTTTATTGGCTTGAGCAAACACTTCAGCAACTTGTTCAGTTCTTTGGAACCCAAAAAATGTGAGACTGAAATTGAGAGTTTTTCCTGAGAAAGCCATGGATAAAGCTTAGAGCTTCAAAATGAACTTTAGACCCATATTTGTTATTAAACTGATGAGTGATATCCCAATCCACTGGAAGAGAAGGCAACTGCACTGTGTCTAGTTTTATAAAAGGAGTATCTTCTTACATCTGCTTGGTGAGACAACGTTAGTTTTGAACAATAAGAAAGGATTCAGAATAAGAATAATCTCAATTTCAGTCACTGTTTCTGCAATTGTTACCATAAGGCTGAATTAAAAACTGGGAACTGCTTTGTCCAGGTGTTTAATGAAATGAGAAAAATGTTAACACTTCCAGTATTTTTTTCTTTGCTGGGTTTATACTGAATCTCAGTTTGCTGGTTTATTTTTCTCTTGCAAAATCCAATATGTTTGCTGTGAAGAAAATAAAGTAGCAGTTCAACTGGGCCACAAGAACAACCTCAACCATTGCAACTGGATTAACAAAGAGGGCAAAGTGAGGAGGCAAGCGTGCAGTGTGAAAAAATACGTAAAGTTTCTCATACTCTCTCCCTTTTTTTTCCCTAGAAATGTTTCTTTCATTCTGTTTTTCCCCCATTCTTACTGTTCAGACCTGTGTAATTTAATCATTGCTGCAGACCAGGTTTGGTACTCAACAGGGTTATGAAGTCATGATCAGACAGTGGTTTTGACGTTTGCCAAAAAGCTTCTGGTGACTTTTCAGGTTATAAAGCTGTGGTCCATGACAATTCATTGGACACTGAGGTTTTTGCCAAAGTCCCAGACTATATTGCAACTCAACACAAGGAGGCTTGAGATCAGTCTCCACATCTTTTCTGCTTTCTATCAACACTCTATAAATGGCAGGGCAGTTCTTACCCTTCCCATTGCTGCCATTTTGTCTTGGTTTGAAAGACAGGTGTCTGTTAAGGAAGGCAAGAGCCTCCCTTGGAATGGAAAATGCAGCCCCCTTCCTTCCGAATTATTATAATTTCAAAATTATGGGCCTTTCAGACAAAGATATGAGGAA
>VZRO01001324.1:1569-33323 GCA_013397915.1 Daphoenositta chrysoptera
TCCCGGTCCCGGTCCCGGTCCCGGTGCGAGCGGGGGAGCCGCGCTCGGGGCACGGGGCTGAGTCCGGAAACAGCCCGCCTCGCTCGGCTCCGGCAGCAGCAACAGCCGCGCAAAAAATAATCGGACAAGTCGCGCAAAATTCCTCTTGGAAGTCTGCTGGCAGGAAAACAATTTGCTGAAAGCGTCCGGTTTTTTGTTGTTGGTTTTTTTGCCTGTTTTTTTTTTTCTCTTTCACCCCTAACTCGGGGTGCACTGGCGGGGGGTGCAGGTCTGCGTGTGCCTGCAGCTAGAGCGAGGTTTAGCCCAAATCCCTGGAAACTTTGGGGTCTGCTGGTGGGTTTGTAGTCCCAGCTGTTTTCCCGCTCGTAGTGTCACCCACGGTGTGCTCTGCTCTGACATCAGATTTCTTAAGTGTCACCTTTTCTTTCCTTTTTTAAAGAGTTTAAATTTTTTTTCATTTTGAATGGTTAAATCCACTGGGACTTCCAAACACCACTTGTTCCTACCGATGGCTTTAGCGTTGCTGTTTTGTTTCTTCGGGGTGTTTCTGAATCTGAAGCGTTCCCACCATCACCATGTGTGTTTATACACTTTTTTTTTCCTTGTGGTAACACGAGATAGCGATTTACAATAATAGATCTACTGTTGGGTAGATGTTGAAGCCGTACTAATGACTGAGGGCTTGGACAACTTCAGTATATCAGATCTACAAGTGTTTTAAAGCATTAAAATATTAAACATCGGGTCAGTCTTGTTTTCACTTAGTAAAACGTCAGTAGACACAGATTAGTAAATGTAGAGTGACAGGGAGGTTGTGAGGAAGGTTTTCTGACTTTGCATATATTTAGGGCTGTGGCAGGGTTTTATTTTGGAAGCTTGTGAGGCTCTTTTTGCGAGGAGGTGATTTTTGGGACAGTAGCAGAGGGGTGACTGCAGTTTGCAATTGTAATGATGGGGAGGGGAATTCAGGGGCTGAATGCATTATATTTTTTCTTTTGAATATGGTCACCCACGTGTATATGGATGATGGCGATAAATTCCAAATTCCATAAGTACCAGAATCCAGATGGCAAAACAATCTTTGTTCCAAATTGCTTTGTTACGAATTGTGAAGCTTTGTATTCCTTTTTTTTTTTCCTCGTTTTTTGCCTTCAGTGCATTCCAGTGTTCCAAGTGCAGACTAATAGGAAGCACACCTCTGCTGCCTTTTTCTTAAAGCATTTTTCTTACAACAGCTACAGTTCTTTTTTCCTCATTACCTTTATTACAGATCCCTTTTCCCTTAGCATGTGGGGATAGGATCCTTCAGCAGTCAGCTCTCCTGGAGCATTCCTCCCCTTGCTCCCCCACAGTTAAAAAAGGCCTCCATAGGAATGTTGGGTTCCTGTGAATTAAAGGTGCTCTACAAAAGCTTACAGGTTGGTTTATTGTTGGTATAGCAGGTGGCCTGCTTGTGTTATCAGATGAGTTCTGAAAGGATATTTCCACACTCAATAGGCAATTTTCTTATTTCCACATCCAGGCTCCAGCAACCTTCTCCTATCTTCTTAACCTTATTCTTTCACATTCCGTGTGCTTGTTTGTTTGCCTGCCACTTAATTATAGCCAGGGAAAATTAAAGTTGTTTATTTAGGCCTGAGAGCAGAATATTATAAAGATTCAGCGGGATAGCTGTTGTCTGTCACACACTATTTTTAGGTGGATTCTAGTTCTCTGCTGTACCAGCTTTCAATTCCAGATGAACTAGATCTTTCTCTCTCCTGTTTGATTTTATTTTATTTTTAAATACACGTTGGAAAGGTATAGCTGGTTCTGCATAATTACGAATTTTATTTTTATTTATGTAGTTTTTCCTGGAGCCATATTTGTTGAGTGTCAGAGCATGCAAGGTAAAGAGGTGATGCAGATACGTAGCAAAATTGGTTTTCTTTTTCTTTTGCTGTAGTACAATCTTAAAAGTCTGTGGGTGTGGTTTTTTTGTTGTGGTTTTTTTTTTTCCTGGAATTTTTTTTTGTTGCTTTATTTGGGGGTGTAGTGGAATTACTGTGTTTTTTAAATGTACCTGTAATTGTCTGTTCAAGAGCAAACTTGTGGGCAGGAATTTCTCCTTTACTGCTTCAGGAATGTGAAGAATTATGAAGTATCATAAAATCTGCATATGGGGAATAATCTTTTCTCAAGGATAATGCATTAAATACTGTGAACTCTTTATCAGGATTGATAGGAATAATTTTATTTTTAAAAATCAAATAATTTTTGCCTGCTGATCTTGCTATTGGTAGAATACTGTGGCTTGCTTATGAGAATAGATGTTATTAAGTAGAGGTCTAGGCAAATAGTAATGAAGTGACGCATCTGAGAGCACCAGTTCCATCCCTGCACTTGCAGAGGGACTGGGGTGGCTGCATGTTATGGATAATAAAGGAGACTGTTTTCCTTTCAGAGTTGGAAAACACAGAAGTGGTGTACTTGATTTTTAGCTTAAATTTGGAGCTTGGTTAATGCTTTTGGTAAGCAAATAGATGCATTCTGACTTGAGAAAACCCTGATGGCAGATGCTCTTATTTTTACTGGTGCTGTTGCGTCTTCCTCTCCCCTAAGTTGTTGCTGGCTGAGTGAATCTGTAGGGGTAAGCTTGTGTTTGGCCCTGAAGTTTGGGAGTTGGGAATAGCTGTGGTGGAGAGCAGCCCCATCGCCTCGATTTTTATGTTTAGGAAGAAACATTTTTTTATTAATTGCCTTGAAAAATTGATGTTTTCCTTTATCTGCTGAATCAAACAACGTAATCCTTCCTAATACAAAAGCTGTAGACCCTGGGGTGTGAAGGGTTAATGGTGGTCCTTTTTTTTTTCCCTCCCTCCAATTGTTTTGACAACACTTTTCAAAGTGTGACATTCCAAGCCCTTGCAATACAATGTAATATTACTGTAATTACACAGGTCATTACATTTTAAATAGAGAACAATAAAATGCTTATCGCCCTGAAAAAGAACAGGTGTTCTTGCCCTTCTTTGGTATTTATGCTAATTGTTTTTCATCTCCTTCAGAAATATTTATGGCTGGAGTGTTAAGGTTTCAGTCTCGATGTGACAATATTAATTCTTTACTAATCTTTATGGTTGAGGTTTAATGTCTGCAGTATGGATTATAGTATTAACGTCCACCAACTAGTTTAATAATGTAGATACAACTTAATATGTCAGCACTTTGGTACTTTATGATACAGAGCTATTCAGTGGAGAGTGAATTATTCGCTTTGTTTTAAAAAAAAATGAATGGACATGCTTTTAATAAAGTTTCTGGACTTGAGTAAAAACAAGCTGTTAAATAAGAACTGATGATCCTGTGGTGTAAATCAAATGGAACCTCCATAAAGAAACTTTCCTTGTGCTTAATTAGGTAGATTGCTGAATCACTCTGCTAAAGCATTAGCATAGCTGGTATACAGTGACTGGTGGACTGTTTGTTAACTTATTTTCAGTAAAGAAGCTTATTTATTTTTAATTCTATGCTTTTTTCTTTTTTTTTTTTTAATTCTTTTTTTCCTTCTTTTTCTTTTTTTTTTTCCCCTTGATAAGATTTTATTCTGGAGCAAATCCTGCATTGCTTACTCCATCAGTTTCTCTTCAGGGGGCTATGAAAATTAGTTAGAGAAAAGTTTCATGTTTCTGGGACCTTGCAAAACAATATAATGCAGTACTGTTACTTGAGTGTACAGGATAATTGCAGGACTGCACTTCATTAAAAATAATATTTGCTTTGGAAATCGAACAATTTTAATAGGTGCACCAGTGGCTGATCTGTAGTGAAAAAAAAAAATACAGTAGATGCCTTTCCAGGTTTTTTGAATGCATTCATACAAGGACTGAGGATGTTGAGTGGGGTGGTGTGGTTTATTTTTTCCCTTCTTCCCCTTCATTTTTTGTTCAAGCAAGTATGTGCTGATTTGTCAGCTGAGGATGGAGGGGGGGAAGGAGTATGTTGCAGCTTTCACTGGCGCTTGTAAACTAGAGTGTAGGTAAAAATGTTTTAAATTTGTCAAGACTTTCATGAGTGGGCCCCAAAATCAGATAAAAAATGTGGTGTAGAGAAAAAGGACAGCTGCAGATTTTTTGTGTGGACGTGTGTTTCTGTACCATGACTAAAAACTCTAAGGACCTTTTCCCAGCTGTCTGGGAGTTATGTGGAAGTTGGATTATTGGCAGTTAAGCATGAGACAACCTGGATTTAGCAAATGCTCTCCTACACAGGAAGCAGATGACATTATCCTGGGGGAAGGGAGGAGATCCTTCTCCAGGCACAGCCCGGGGGGAGACGCCTGCTCCCCCCAGCCTCAGAGCAGCCAAAAATGAGGGCTGGCGATAGGCACGTATAAATAAAACAGCGGTCGGGTTGTCAGTTTGGGTTTTTTTCAGGGCTTTTTGGTGAAATCAGACACTTGCCTTGCACATTGGGGCTGTTGTGAGAAGTTTTGCTTCGGAGGGAGTTGTGAGGTTTAGGGGGAAGTTTAAAGCTGTGTTCTCTGGGTGTCTCCTCAGTCCCATGTCCTGGCAAATATGTAAGTAAGCCTTAAAACTTTGACTTTTAATTGGGCACATTTGTGAAGGAAATGGTTAATTTTACAACCAAAGGCAAACTTGCACCTCGACAGGTCTGCTGAAAGAAATGTGCCACAGTCGTTTGCTGGCAAGCACCGCAGGGTCATAAATCCACGGGGTTTATTTACAGCCTATAACACTTATGAATGTTAAGATATTTGACGCCACGCTGGCCTTATAATATCCAAGGTCCACAGACACTGGCAGTGGGTCAAATTTCTTTCACTAATTATAAGCAATGAGAGATGAAGTGTGGTGCTGGGGGTGTGTGGGGGAGATATGGAAATCCTTTCTCTCCCCACCTAAAAGCAAGGAATATTTCTGCTGCTCCTCCCAACTGCTGGTTTGTGTTTGTGCTTTTTTTTTTCTACGTAGGCTCCGAAGTTTATAATTAACGCTTGTGGTGCTGTAGAGGCTGGGCAGTGGGTGACGCAGCCAGGCTGAAGGAGGGAAGAAGTTTAGCACAGCTCGTGTCCTTTACAGAGGTCTCAGCAGTATTGTGCAGTATTTCCTATATACCGGCACAAGCAAACATTTAAAGACAGATGACACCTGGAAGTGTCCTTTAATTTTCTCACATACCGCTGAGCTGGGGAGGAGAGGAAAAACTGCCTCGGGTTTTATGCAGAAGGAGGATGCTTGGAAATACGTATATTAGACTGGTTTGTGTGTATAAAACAGGGCCTCTTAGAAAGCAGCAAAAGCCCGCGTTAAGGGAAAACATGCGCTGAATGAATGAAGATGTTGAGGTTAGAGGCGGTTTTTAGGGGAGAAGCCCTGTGTCCTGCTGGAAGGGACAGTGTGGGATGGACGTGTAGGTCAGCGTGGAGGGGAGCGGGGGGACGTGCACAGGGTGATTTTTGGGAGGGGTTAACTGGGAGGAGGCACTGCGAGAGCGGGGGGCCACTGGAGAGTAATTGGAGGACAAAGGAGGGATGCTGGAGCATGAGGAGAAATTGTAGAAACTTGGGGGGGTGGGGGGAAACGCCAGTGTTTGAACGGATGGTTGGAGGGGAAGCTTGGGATCTGGGGATTGACTCTTGAGTGTCAGGAAAGTCTGGGGCCCGAGAAGAAACAGCGCTTCGCTCAGCAAAGCTCGTCGTTCTCGGCTCGCTCCCCGTTACACACGCTTTGCTAGAGTGGACAGTCAGATTTGAAGTGCTGCTGTCTTGTCTGTGCTGGGGGTGTGTGTGTTTTAACAAGATCATGCGATTACTCAAATATGCCCAGGTATTACTTTTAGCTTTCATTTCTCCAGCAGTTGATTTCAGGTTCCCCGAAGGTTACTGTTGTGCTTGGAGACTAATTTAAGAAAAAGGCAGGGTTATGTGTGTGGTGGAAAGCTGCACTCCTTTGGCCATATGTTTTTCTTCTAGAGCCATGTAAAGCCTGACTTTAAAAAAAAAAAGAAAAGAGGGGGCTGTCAATTCGGCTCTTCCACAAATAGCTGTACAGTTTTGTTGAAGGTTTTATGCATTTCCCTAATCAATGGAGCGCTGTGACTTATTAGCCCCCGGGGACAGATCCGAATCCCCCAGCACCGCACTGCAAAGCTGGTGTGGTATTGTACCTTTTTAACAGGTTATCAACAAGGATGTTCCTCTCATTCCCAAGATGCTTCCCACCCCCTCCAGCATCTCCCCCCTGTGATTCTTTCCGGCAAAATCTGTTCAGTCTCACGCCTTTGTTTTAGGTTGGCTAAACCCTCGACCCTTATTCTTTGTGGGGTCACGCTCAGGCAACTGGGCAGTGCTGAATGAGTTAAGTCGCTGGCTGAAGTTTGGCTTCATGCAACTAAATTTGAGGCCTGGTAGGCATTAGCAGGGCACAGCACATTTACAGAGCTTAATTAGTACGCGCTGTAATTGTTCATGGTCTGCCAGAAGGAGTAATGTTCAGGAAAAGTGGAGTCGTTCTTCTGCAGTCTTTAGTTTTAAAACGATAAATCACTTGCATATTTGTGCAGTGATTCAAATGGAGCTGAGACCTCTCCATCTCAACATGTGGTAAATTGTAAAGTCAATGAATTGCAGATGTAGGGTACAGCAGATTCTCTAAGAAAATGCGGAATGAATGGGAACGGATGATGCTATAAATACGTACTGAGAAGATAACTGGGTTTCTGCTTGCTGTGCCAAATATGATAAACGAAAGATATTAGCAGTTTTCTTCTAAATGTATTTATTTTAAATATCTTTAAACTAAGTGTAGGGGTACCATGTTACTTCACTTAGGTTTTTATTAATGTTGCAGAACAATGGGTTTCATATGGAAATGCGTGTGATAGCCATATTAATATAAATTAATTCATCGTGGGTAATACTGTAGCTGTTACTGGAGGAGTTTAGAGTGTTGGGACACTTTAAAGTGTGGCTGCAGCAACTTACAAGAAATATTCTGATAGAGGATGCCTCTCTATCCTAGTTGAGGGAGGTACTGGGATTGTTATGTCTCACCATAGCATTTTGTATCTGCCCAAGATACCTTCCAGCTTCAGAGAGACTTTTTGGGTGCACTAATCCAACAGCCTAGAGCCTATTTTAAAAAAGCAAACAAAACACAAACAAAACTGTGCTGTACAGATTGGCATCGTAAATGCTTCGTATTGTTTCTTTTTTCTTTTTTTTTTCAATGCGGAGAATGTGTGTCACTCTTACTGCTGTGAAATCTTGTCTTCCTTGGGCTTGGTCCAAGATCCATTGAAGTCAGTGGAAAAAAGGCTTCTATTAATAACGAAGGGCTTTGCATCAGGCCCTGTGTGTCTTGAACCAATGGCCAAGTTCTTCAAAAGTGGATGAAGGTATTGAGAAAGCCAAACTCAACTAAACATGATATTGATGTATTGCTGCTTCTTCATGGTCCTTCACTCTTGGTGGGGGAAAAGTAAAGTTACATTTCCAGTGTTACATTCTTGAACGAGCTCCTGCTTCTGCAGTATCCGACTTTCCTGCAGAAGTGTGGAGCATCCTGGCAGGATCAGGGTTTGGTCCGAGGCTGTGTTGCATGTCAATTCTGCTTTTCTAATATGAGTAGGTGGATTTGTATGGAAGTTGTAAAAGTTAATGATTGTTCTCTGACTCATACGCTGCTGGCTTCAGCAAAGAAGAAATGATGACAGGAAAATGATAGAAATTATAGGAGCCAAGTAGGCTCTAAGTGGAGAATGGATTTATGTTGTTTGAAATGCCTTTGCTGCTTGGTGAAGGAAGTGCAAAGAGGCAGAAGATGGGAGGGCAGTTTCTTTTTGGGGTCAAGATGTTTTGGGTACCAAACTCCTGCAGGCACTGAGCTAGGGAGTGAGGCTGAATTCAGGAGGGGCTCTTGTCAGTGTTAACCATTTTGTTATTTCTCCTGACACAGTTAGTCCTGCCTAACTGTTCTCCCCTCTTGGCAAAATGGGTTTTAGTGCCCTAGGCTCCATGGGAAGTACGTTGGCATGCCTATGGCTACCAGGAATGAATATATAAATGTGCTTGATTTGTGTCTATCTCACAGATTCGTAGGTCTTTCCAAAGTATCTGTGGTGTGAAGGATTCTGTATACAACAAAATCATTCTCTACTGCTTAATTCACTAGCGGTGACGCAGCTGAGACACCAAAAATAAAAGTAGTCCAAAAGGAAGATGTGGGAAGTAATAGAAATTGCCAGTCTGAAAATACTGCAAAGAGACTTTCTGAGGAATATGAGAGATTCTTGGATGTTGATACAATAGAAACAAATTGTCCTATTTTAAGAAAGGGAAAAATAGAGCAAGAAAAGGTGGAGGCATACCTCTTGGAGCACATCCGAACTCCCACTGGAGTCAGTGAGTCCTTAAATAATGATCTGGAAAAGTCTGAGACTATAGGCCTTTCTGTTCTGGAGAAAAGCCACTACATTGATTTCTGTTTTTAACTGATACTAATATTTAATAAAGGTTCTCTTGGAACTGCTTTAAACCCTAGCCTGAATAATTTTAACTTGGTTAAATGAGTGAACTGGTTTGGGAGCATACACAGTAAGAGGTTTGCATTGGTTTAATTAGATTTAAGAGATTTATAAAACCAGGACCACTACTCTGACACAGGCAAGGTCTGGAAGTCGGCATATAGATGCTGTGTTGATTTATGCCCAGGCTGAACAGACAGCTATTGAAACTGCTCTATTATAAATGTTTGCCAATATTAAAGAATGTGACCTTGAATGAACACATCACAAGAATAAGATGGCAATGTTTCTATCTTTGGTTTCTATGGGACATTTACAAGAGGGTTTTCTCCCTTTCAGAGGAGTTACAGATTATAGTTGTCTGTCGGGAAGTCAAGTTCTTTGAGATTTTTGTTATTATTAACCAAATGTCTCATTTTACTTCAATCCCTGTTATATTCTCCTATGGGATTTTTCTTAATTCTTAAACTACACCGTAAAATGTAGCTTAAATCATGTCTGTGTCAATTAAAATAAAAAGCAGGTACTTACAGGTGCTAGTCACAAACATAATTACTGCATTGGTCACAAAGCCACTGTGTAAAGAATATCCACAGAGGTTATTTTATCTGGATAGCAGCTAAATATCTTTACAATCCCCAGGGTTATTAAAGGCCAAGTGCTTGGTATATGTAGTTAGTTTATTTTCCACTGTGTTCTGTTGCTCGACTACAGTACTTGAAAGGACTTTGTTTTTAATTTCATAAATGTGAAATTAAATTTAATAACTATGGAATGAAAAAGTGAAAACTAGAACCTGGGTGTCAGTGGGTGGTTGTAAGTGGGAAGTGGTGAGTTGCTGTGCTGCTGGTGTTCCCAAACGTGGGTAATGGACTGGCTACATAGGTACATCTGTGTATGTGATGTATATTATTCTTGAACGTATTCTTGGTTATCAGGTGTCTATTCAATTTTAATTGACAATATGAGATTCCTGTGGTTGCTCTGTGCACAGATTGCCTTGGGGCTCTACAGGGTTTGTGGGAAGAAAAGCCTTGACAAGTTTCCATTAAGCCCTGAATCAGGCAATTGGAAAAGAGGAGAATGAAAGGAGCTGAAAAGAGGGACAACTTGTTAGTGTTGCATTCTGCGTTTGCAACGAGAAACCTCTTTTAGACAAGAGTGGTTCTCAGGCCAAGAATTTCAAACTCGCGGAGAAACCTGTCCAGAACACAAAAGTTGTTTGAACGGGGTGCAGAATTGTCACAGTAATTAGAGCAATCTCCGTTTACTGAGTGGCAGCCTTTATAAAGGACAGGGGATAAAGGGTTCAAATTCATCTTTCTCTCTCTGATTCACTTCTGATGAACTGCCTGTGTGTATGTGTATATGAAGGAGTGTGTGTGTGTGGCCACATTTTCAGCTACTCATCACTTGGTTGTCCTTGTTTTAAAAGAAGGACTTAGGTTTCTTCTTCCTGCCTCCAATGGCATTTTCAGGCATTTTGCTTTTATTTAATAATTTTTTTTTTTTTGTGCTGTCATTTGATTTACCAGAATAAGAGGATACTTGGGGAAATGCACTTGTGCTCTGGTGGAGGGGGAACTCCAAATATTCCTCAGTCAGTTTCTGCTCTTATTCAGTCCTGTATGTTGGACTCTTAGGAGCAGTCCCATTATTTTTAAAAGGATTACTTGTGGAAGCAAGAAAAGTGAATGGATAAGGCTTGGGTCCTTTAAGTTTATCTCTTGCTGCTGCAAGGTCTGTCCACAACTACTGAATCAGCTGGAGTTTTGCCATTGCTCTTATTAGGAGAAGGATCAGGCCTGTGGATTACATGAGACTGAGTCTTGTGAACAAGCCAAATAAAACTGCAAAAGTCAGGATTGTTTTTGTGCACGATGCAGGAGTGTCTGGAGGGCTCGGTCTGGGATCCTTTTGGGCAGACACTGCACAGAGAAAAATGGGAGTGAATGAGTGAGTGAGCAGTGTGGGTGTTCTTGCCTGAGGAAGAAAATGTGACTGCTGAATTTCCTGTACGCCTTTACTTCTGAAGAAAAGAAAATAGGAAGCTCCTTGAGTTACTTAAATAATCATCCTGGGTGTAATGTTGGTGATTTCGATTCCATTTAAATAGCTGTTTAGGTTTTGTGATTGCCTTTTATTTGTTCTCCCCTAAATTATGTAGGATCTCCACTTCATTGAGGTTTGGAGCTGGTGACCTTTCCTAATTTACTTAATCATTTAGTCAGTGTTATGTTTCTCACCTTCATTCACCTCTACAGCTGAATGCAGAGAGAGGAGACGTTTGGGCTGATATCTTCAGCCTGTCTTGTGTTTCTCTGTGTCACATTGCACTGAAGGCCTCTGGCATGGCTGGTCAGGTGCTGGGTTGGGACCCTGTGAGTCCCTTATGTCTCCTTCCCTCTTCTCTTCTGGAGACCTGGGATCAGCCAGCAACTGCACTGAGTTCCTAAGATATGGATGAACCAGAGGGTAAAGGAAGGTCTTGTTGCTGATTATGGATACGTTGTTAAAGCAAATAGTCATGGCTGTGAAAATTGTAGCTCAGAGATCTTGTGTTCTTGTGTAGTTTGATTTTTTTTCCCCGTCATCCCCCTCAATTATTTTCCACTTAATGATGAAGTTTGCTAGATGATCTTATGTTTTAGCAAAAAACAGACTTCTTTTTTTTTTCACATGGTTGTGCCCTAACGTGAAGAAGCTATGGAAAAAATACTTGTCTTGGAGTTTGCATTGCAAAAATGCCTGTTAATGTTCAGCAGCAGGCACTCCCCTAGTTCAGTTGCCTTATCTGTGAGTGGTGTGTGAATATGGCAGGGTTTTCTGATTATGGAGAAGTTGTCTTGGAGCTGCAAAGAGGAGTTGGGAGATGTCAGTTTTCCTGGAAGTAATACTGAATTGCTTATGCAGTGTTGGAGCATAGAGTGGGGTTTGTGTGTTGGACAATGCCATGGTCAGGTTGAACAATGTCTCCATTTTCAGATGATGCTATTTCGTCTCAACCATTGATGATTTGCAGACCAATTGTGATGTCTACCATCCTGAAAGAGTACCAGTGTGGTACTACTTGTACCAGGACTAATTGTTGGTGAGAATGTACTTGTTGCAAATGATGGACCTCTCTTGAACATGGCTTTTTCAGTCTTATCCCTTGTCCATTATTTTCTCAGCTGGTAATTAATTTCTTGGTTTGGTAATTTGTCAGTAGCAGGCATCTCTTCAGTGCTGAGTCCTCTGTAGTAATTCTGCATCACCGAGGAGTAATTGCTGACCCTATAAAGTCACAGATCTCATTCATTTGCCAGCTAGATAACATTTCCCATTAGACTGTTATGACCAAGTTATCCATCACAACAAAGCCTAACCACATCGACAGTCCATGTCCTGGCTGTGGGTTGGTGCTTGGAGAAAGAGGGCTGGAAGAAGCTGATCTGAAGTGGTGGTCACAAGCCAGAGCTCATGACAGCAACAGAAAGCTTTTATTTGATTTTACAGCTATGTAAAATCTAGCTCAGCCTGGAAGAGCAGCTGTCGAGTTTAGTTGGGGTGGCAACACGGAGCAGCCAATGTCATCTTCTTGTTGTGTGGCATTTCCTCAGCCCTGCTTTTCTGCCTGTCCCCGTTTTGTTTCTCTGTTGGTGTTGTGTTTTAGTGCAGAAGTGGTTTGGAGGTGCTTCCCTTGCTGGGAGCTGGTGGTGCAAAGCCCCAGTCCAGCACCTGCTCTGGGCTTGCCTCCATACCAGCCCTCTGAGGAATTGTCTTCAGCCCAGCTGGGTCTGTGCTTTTGGGCTTGTAGGATCATGGCCTGCATTGTGATCCCATGAGGAAGCTTATGAAGTTTATTTTGGAAGCAAAATACTTGGTGAAGCAGGAAGGAGACTAAAGAGAATACTGAAAAAATGGTGCAAATGAGAAGCATCTTCTTCATTTACACTCTGTGCTATTGCTCTGGTTTGTGGATTTAAGGAGAAAATGGGCAGTGTTTGGAAATCTCCTGAGTTGCCTGCCAGCGTCTGCACACGCCTAAATACCTTTGAAATCTATTTTTTGGTTTGTTTTTTTTTTTTTTTTTCTGCTCCTTNTTTGGTTTTTTTTTTTTTTTTTTTTTTCTGCTCCTTGAACATGTTAGCTAATGCCACAAGGAGTGAGCTGAAGTTTCACTTTTTTTTTCTTTTTTTTCTTTGCTGTCGGAATTGTTTGTTAAATTCCAATTACGGGGCTTGTTCTACACCTGTACAAACCCACAGCCATTGTTAAGGGAATAATTTGAGGACAATGGGGTTAACGCAGGTGTACACAAGTGCAGAATTTGGATTGCAAAGTCTTTTTTATTACTCTGTGTGCATAAGAAAGAGAAACGAATTCAGCTTAATTTTCTGATCCAAGATAAAATTTGTAGGACAAGGATTTGGAGGAAGGGTAAATGGGGAGGGGAATAAATGTCTGAACATGTTCAGACACGGCACCGAACACATATGAAATTGAAAGTTAAAAAGAAATAAACACTACGCTCCTCTTTCCTCCCTACCTCACCCTCATACCACTTTAGTGGAGTCACTTTTCAAGGTATAGCTGCACGAGGTGGTTGGTAATGATCTTGCACACTGATTGCCTTCGGAGTGATCCCATCTCAGCCTGAATGTTTGCATGGGACGGAGGTGCTGGAGGTGCTGGGACACCGGGGTGGCTTGTGGTGCCAGCAATCACCAAGCTGATACCATCAGCAGGTTGCATTAGGTGTGTGTTCACCTGGGCATGCTGTGTTTGGTAGGAGCACAGTCAAGGCAGCTGGGGTGTCTGACTCCCAAGATGATTTTCCTCTAAAGCTGAGGATGGGTGTAGTTTCCAAAGGTGACCTGCTGTCTCGTGCCTCCAGAGGAACCTCCAGAGATGGCAAGAACATCGATGCAGCCAGGAGCATGAAGTGCTAGAGCCTGCAGGACATCTCCTGGTGGTATTCTGTTATGTTGATGCAGAGATTTACAGTTTCGTGTAACTTCCTGAATATCTAACGGAGGGTTATCTTTCTTTGGGGTAGTTCCAGTAAAGGCTAAAAGAGGTTCTTGCAGAATGAAAGCCAAGATCCATGTCCCTGCTGTCACAAGTGGTTGTAACTTGAGATCGGTTTCTCTTACAGTTTCATCTTATTTCAGTTTCTTGCCTACTCACGGGAGTTCCTCCAGGCACAGATCAAACTTTCTCTATTATCTCTAAAGTACTCTGTGCATTTGGGGTACAATAAACTAATAAGTAAGAATAATAGTTAGTGATTAGATAAATGTTCAGATCAGTTTATCCTCTCGGTCATTCTCCTGTTAGAACTAATCCTGACTGCTACAAATAGGTTTGGTATTTGGCATTTCAGTTCATGTAGGAGGGGAGAAAAAGGCTGTTGCCTGTGAAATGGTTCAGAAGTTATTTGCTGTTCTTTTTCAATGAGTAATAACTCAGCTGAGTAGCACAACGGGAGGCTCAGGTATGGGACTGTTGGACCAAGGGAGAAATCAGCAGTTCCCTGTCTTGGTTGTGCACCAAAGGAGTTGTGGTTGTACCTCTGCTTGGAGGAGGACGAGTTTTCTTCCTCTCTCAGGCAACTTGGCTTATACTGGTGAAACAATCAGAGTCTTTTATTAAAGGCTAATTTGAAGTTATGGAAAGAAATGTTTCTTACTGATTTCAGGCTGTCTGGAAGGTGGCTAAAAATAGTCCTTCAATGAGGTGCCATGGTTTGAACCACCAGAGATACGTATTTTTCCCTTTGGTGGGTGGTGTGACCTTCTCCTGCCAAAGAGTGTAGTTGCAGTAGGATAATGAGTAGTGATTTGTCTTAAAACTTTAAGTAGATTAACCTCTGAATTGCAAACTGTTGAGGTGATCTTATTTCTGGCAGGTGATGTAAGTTAGTGGTTATTGTGATTCTTTGCCTTTGCAGTTGTGTGGATTTTACTGAATCAAGTTGAAGACTTCTTATCCAAGTAGAGGGAGGAAATTAATTTTTAAAAAATAACTTAATGATCTCTTTTCATATGAATGTGTATACACTGAAATAACAGAAGATGAAACTGGTGTTGGTTTGCTTGGTGTTTCCCAATGTAGATTGTGTTAGTTTCTGCTGTTTGCACCCGTTTCTTTGTTACTTTGTTAGCAGCGTTATGTACCTGCCTTGGAAATTTGTATCCTTCAGCCTGCTCCCTGCTATGTACAGTCAGCTTGAGTTTAGTTTGTTGGATAGCAGCTAGGTGGGATCACCTTGGAGTTCACTGGAGCAACTAAATAACTTTTTTCTGCTACTGTAGTAAGATTTGTCCCTTTACTGGGAATGCTTGAGCAGGCACGGTGGGCCCTGGGTGGCATCCTGTTCTCTCTGATCCCGACAAAGACTCGGGTCCGGTATCAGCTGATTCTAACTCGTGTTCAGGGAAAAACCAGGGGAACGTGGCTCTCTGATGAATGGGCCTCCTGTGCTGAGAAAAGCCAAGGAGTGATGTCCTGTTAGAGGACAAAGCCAGAGGAGCAGTTAGCATGTGGTGTTATTTGACTGCTTTTACAATTGAAGGAACACTGCCCACCCAAACCAAGTCCCAGGTTTCAGATTTAATTTATACTTCTGGGCCTGCAAAACCTGACAGAGTGGTTCATCCAAGAATTGCAATAGAAATACCTGGTTTTAATCAAATGAGCGCATCAATGTAGTCATAGGTACCAAAATCTTGGAACAGTTGGAAACGGGAGAGGAACTACAGCTGAACTAAAATGAAGCTGACTTTTGTGCAGTGTTTAGGATGGCTTAACAGCTACAAATTTATGAAGATATAATTAGCTACTTTTCAGAGTAATGGTTCATTTTTAACATAAACCTCCCTTTAAAAGCTTCAATAAATGTTTGCAGATTTTATACAAGTAGTGCTAAAAAATTATGCTGTAAACCTTGAAAATATTTAAGTAGAGCTAATTATGAACCAGGGGTTTAGTGCAGAAATCTGGAAGAGATTGATAGGAAACTATTAAGATCTGTTATATATTACCACAGTATGTTAATATCTATATAATATCAATATCTATAATCTACATAACACCATTATTTATAATATTATTTTAATGCTGATATATACATACATATTTAATATATGTAAATACACACATGTATTTCAGTATATATTGCGATTTTTTTTTTCTGCAAACTTGATTCTCAAGCAACACTTGAGAATCAAGTATGTGATTATTTTCTAGTTATTTCAGAGAATTTTTTGTAGGGGAGGGCCTGTCTGTGTATGAGAACAAGCACTGCCATTAGGTGCTGTGCTCAGTGGTTACTCTCTCTATGAATAAGCTGTGTGGTTTCCTCTAAATCACCTGAAATTAGGCCATTTAAAGACAGGACTGGCAGCATTGCTTGGCCATCTCAAGCCATGGGCATGACCCTGTGACTAGGTGGCATTGGTTTCTGACTCAAGATTGTGAAGGTGGGTGCTTGTGTAGGAGAACAGAGACACTACTTATATTAAGCAGAGATTAGTCCACTACAGACATTTTTCTGGATTTGTGGTGAGCTGGGCTGTGCTCCTCCAAAGCCCTCCTTCAGCAGCAGTTTCCATCAAAATGTGGTGCACTGACAGCTGGAACTCCAGAGGTAGTTGACTGCTGGGACTTGGCACGTGCAGAAGCAAGGAAACTGTGGCTTGGTGCTGGCGTGTGGGACAACAGAGCTCGGTGACGACCTGGCCATGTGGGACTGCCTGTGTGATACTTGGATGTGCCCTGGGGAAGTGTTCTGTGTGCTCGTGGTGGTTCACCAGGATTCACAGGGCAGCAGAGTGCTCCTGGCTGGGAAAACGCTGCTTCAGTCTTGGGTGTGTTCTTTGCCATTATTCCTTGAATAAATGTGGCCTTTAAGCCAAAGTGCTTGTGCTGGGTCTGTGTCCTGCTCTGAGGGAAGCTCATGCCCAGGGAAGATCACCACAGCCCTGGGGAAGGGGACTGCTCTGCAGGCCAAGCTTCAAGTTCCCGTGCAGCCACAACCCTTTATGAGAGGTCCTGATGGGCCCATGATATTTAGATATGCCTCTGGTAATATAATCAGCTGCCACCCACTACTCAGCTTCTAAGCTGATCCTAAAATAACCTTTGGTAGAATGACACATGTGAAGCTTCCCTCTCCTCCAGTTTAATCTCCTGTACACAATCCCAGTGTAATGTTTATATGACAGTCATAAGGAAGGCTCTGTAGGTGTATCCAGACCTTTTATGAGAGCATGACACGACATCAGTTCCTACATTTATCTCCCTTCTCCATGACGTTCTTGTCTCTGCCATGCTTTCAGTCTTTCCCAGCTTGCTGAGTACTCAGTGTTCTTTCTGAGGACACAGGGTTTGGGCTTTCCCTTTTTTCCCCTGCTGATCTTTCTCAAGAATAACAAACCACGAAGGGATGTTAATGGCTCCATACGTGGATTTTATATATATGTATATATATATATATGTGTGTATATATAGGCTGTCTGGTTCCTGAGAAGACTTTATTGGCATAAATTTGGAATATTTACAAGTGGCAAATTCATTGGTGAGATTATGCAGCCCAGACTAAATGAGCTCTGAAGGGCATTTATAACACCTTCAGACAAACCAGCCTTTTCGTTTACAGCAGAGGGGTTTATATGTGTGTGTGTGCATGCATGTGTATATATATATATTTTTTTTTTTTTAAATATAAGTATGTGTCTATGTATTTTTTCTTTCTCTGAAATACAGAAGTAGCATTAATATTTCTGCTGCTGGCTGTCCATAAAAAACACGGCAATGCTGGAATGATAGGGAAGCTGTCGTGTGACTGCAATATGGGAATGTCTGCAGTTAAGGCCACTTTTATAAAGTGGCATTCCAAGGTGGTCAGCCAGGCCCCCCTGGAAGCTCCTGAGGGCCTGTAGGCAGTGGTGAGGTTTTTTGTGTGCTTTGCAGGGGTTTGAGGGGCATCTTCCCCAGCTGGGTGGTGAAATGCAGCTTCTTGGGCCAACCTTCATAACGCTTCAGACTCGCAGTGCTCACAGAGGGCATGCAAGAAATGTAACTTAAAATCCTTTGTTTTCTTTGGCCAACAGCTTGAGGGGCAAGAGAAGAAAAGGAGGAGGGTGGAAGAGTGGAGAGGGAAAAAATGCCCTTTTGTAGTAGATTGAAACAAAACAACATCCAAGAAACATTGGTAGTTTGAAAGCAGTTCGGAGGGTTTGTGTGTTAGAAGTAGTCCCAGCTGAGAGATGTTGCTGAGCAGAGTTCAAGCAAGGAGGCCAAAGGTGCAGCATAAATATAGTTTGTCAGATTGTTGCTGAAATAAATGCACATTATTCCATGCAATAATCATAACTATGTACATGGCATAAATACAGTCATCAAGTGATGCCACAAAGTACTTAATGGCTTGTAGTCATTGTGCTTTTTGACCTGGAAGGAAAAGGGTGTGATGTTCCTGTTCCAATTATAATCAATGAGCCTTGCTATTGATCTGTGTGAGACAGTGAGTGCAGATGGATGGTGTGGGGTTAGCTGGGGGAATAAGCCGTTGATGGACTATTCTGTTTATTTAGCTTTCATGGCAGCACTGCACTTGGCACTCGCTTGCTTTGTGATTTTTAATGTATTGTCTTAGCTCCAAATGAATGTTTAACAAGGCTGCGCCTAGTAATTTTACAAGTAGCCTTAGGAATTCATTCATTGTGTAAAAACGTTCTGCACAAGAGCTGAACTGCCGGGAGAGGTGCAGAGAAGGTAGGGCAGCCTGTCCAAGAAGTCACCTTGCTTGGCAGAGGGAGAGGGATGGATGTTCCTTGTCTGTAGTCCAACTTGCTTTAGAATGTGTTTTTATTGGCTAATCAATATACAATAGCAATCCACTCCCTAGTCAATTTAAGCACCACTTAATTGAGAAATAAATGATAAACACATTATGCTTTGCTAGTAGAGAACATTTCAGGGTGATTATGGATGCTCTGCTAAATTTTTTGGCATCCCTTGAGTGAGGCTAATTGCCTTCCCTCAGGGCGGCTCCACAAGCTTGGGTCACATCCTGGCCTTGATGAAGCCGATGAGAGTTTTCCTATGGATTCTTACACTTTTTTCAATTATTATTTTAAAGAGGGGCATTGTATACAAGCCTTTGTCTCTGGTGTTCTGCTTTCCCCTGAAAGCAGGACCTACTTTGACTGCTGGGTCTCTTTGGTTGGCTCTTGGCCAAGGCTCTTTGCACAGGGATATGGATGCTCTCCGTGTCTCCGAATCGTGTCCCTCTGCACTGCAAGCCTGGTTTGTGGAGGATTTTGCTGGGACAAACCAGCAAATCTTAAAAGCTGTGATGGCCCTTTGGCTGGTCCAGTGCCCTCTGCTCTTTCCAAGCAGCCTGACCTCAGCCTGGCTCCCCACGCCCGCTGCCTGAGCTCACCCGCCACGGGAGAGTGGTTCCAGCACAGTGATCCGCGCTGCTCCGGGACAGGGCTCGGACTGCTCGGAAAAGATGGATTTTTTTCAGATCCGGCCTCTTGCCAGCGTGGTGCATGCCCTTCACCAGGCAGCAGAGTTAGCAGTCACAGAGGATGGATGTCCGTGAGCCCGTTAATGAGGCGCTGGACGGGGGAGCAGTGTCAGGCAGGAGCAGAGCAGGCTTTGTTTAATCAGCGTCTCCAGTCCAGTCTCCAGCTCCGACAGCCGATTCGCAACGGAAGCCGTCAGGACAAGCTGGGATACAAAAGCCTGAGGATGTGTTATTCTGCTTGGCTTTGAGGCTTTGCGCTGGCTGCTAGTGATAGCTGAGACTTATTAAATTTAAAAAAAAGTAACCACTTACTAGGTGCTCCACTCAGTTCCTGCTCCCTGCGTAGACTTTTGGCTGGGCTGTACCCAGAGCTGCATCCAAGGCACCGTCAGCACCCATCTCCTTTTATGTGATGTGAGCTGACACCTGTGCTCCATGGCTGGAGCTGAGCCTTCTTGGTGATAGAGTAGGAAGTTCCCTCTTTTGAGGGATTATGACCTGGGAAAGATCTCCCTGTTTTGGAAGAGAGAATAGATCTAAAACTCTGAGAAATTTTCCAGTTGTCTTCATAATTTCTTGGATGCTGGTGATGCTTCCTGGTACGATCTGAGCTTGTGTGTGTGGAACTGTTTGCTTTTGGAGGTATTCTGTCAATTAAGGGGTTGCACTGCCCTGATTTCTGCTCTGTTCAGCCCCATGCTAGGGGAACAGGCTGCGTGCAATTTATAAATAAATATTTATTATTTTGAGCGATGACTGAGAGAGAGGGTATTTCCTGGCTGTGAATAGCTGGAAGAGTTGGAATCTGCCAGCTCTGGAGTGCCAGGCGATTCCGAAACCTGGAAGTCATTATTACTTTTTCTCTCTGTGACCCCTGCCCTTGTCTCACGTGCACACCTGTGCCTTTTTCCCGTGCCAGCTTGGCAAAAATAAACACCCTGTTAAGATTTCTGCCCCCTCCACCGTGCAGTAAGTGCCTGCCTTGCTCAGGGATACCAGTGGCTTTGTTGCCTTGTGGATAAGGGTGATAAGGGTCTGGTCTGGGGACACCACCCCCTACCCCAGCCTTCAGTGGGGCAGGAGTAATGGTTGCAAAACTGGGTCTGATTTCTTGCCAGAGCCTTGTCTGCTGCCACCACATTTCTGCCCGGTGCCAGGGGGAAGTGCTGGGAATGTGGTGAAGCTGTTGTGACCTCTCTCTGCCCGTTAAGTGTTTGGGATGTTGGGGTTTCTTCCTTCAGAGCTTGGCAGGCACAAATCACCAGATGATGGGCTTTGTGTGGGAATTGATGTCTCCGTGGTTTTGGAGTTTTCTATTGGGTGCTCCTGAGATGCTGGGAGGCCCTCCAAGGGAATGACCTGTGGGATTGATGCCAACTGTACTTTCAGAAGTGACCTGAGACACTTGGAGCAGTTCCCGGTGCTCAGAATTATCCTGAAATACCAGCATGATGTAAAAAACAAATGTAGAATTGCTAAATGTATGTTGTCCAAAGATTTTGTGAGGTGTCGTAACTCTTGCTTCAAAAAAAAACGCCCACAAAAAACAAAACCAAAAAAAAACCCCACCAAACCCTCCACAAAAAAAACCCTGGTGGCCCTCTCATGATTATCCTCAGCTGAGCATCAGGCCATGGTGAGTCTGATTTGTCTCTGTCTATAAGCTGTACATCAGAATAATAAAAAAAGCTGAAAATGAAAGAAGTGCTTGTAATTTTTTGGAGAGGCATTGATGGTATTAGAACAGAAAATGTGAACCAGAGACACAAAATACTGTAATTTTTTTCAGGACTTTGATTTGTATCTGACTTAAATTTTAGTGTAGAGACAACAGAGTGATGTTTTCCAGGTTCCAGTAAGGTTTTACTGTATCTGCTTTCTATCTGTGCAGAATTTCCCCTTGCCACTTCCAGAAGGAGAATATTTTATATACCATTGCTTTAACTACTTTTTGATCTGAACTTAATCATCTTCTTTTACAATGTTTAGGTTAAAGAGATTTTTATGGTGTGCTGGTATTGGCTTTGAAAATCTTTAGTCACTGATGTCTTCGTTGCTCATTAAGCACTTTTTAATTTTTAAACCAAGACTGCTATCTAAATGTTGGTTTCTTTCAGTGGAGATCTTTTTCTAATTATTAGAAGTGTTCCTACATTTTCAGCCAACTAGCTGGGTTTTTCATTTAAATGATGTGCAGCAACTAGTATTGCGTGTTAGTATATAATTACAGACAAAATGATGTTGTGGAAAATCACTTAGAAAGTGTTTTTCTTTCTTTTTCTCTAAACCAGAAAGAATAAGAGGAAAAGTAGCCAAGGGATTGATCACATTTATAGTTAATACTATAGATACGGATGTAAATGGCTGTTTGAAATAATCAATGCTGTATCATAGATAACCCCATGTTTATGAAGGGACCTGAAAACATGAATGTGTATTAGATTAACTTGGCCCTCAGAAAAGAATGCTTCTTTTAATCTGAAACAAGCTTTCTTGAACAGATTTGGAGAGGCAAATGATGTCTTGTCTAATTGGCAAAATCAGCCCTCCAAGAAATGCATGGTATTTTCAAACCCAGAACTCATGACTTTGCCTGCAAATATTTTGAATGTTATTATAGGAGTTGAAGTATTTCACTAGAAACTGGGACTCATGGGTATTCTGCCCTCTCTCTGCCAATACACTGAAATCTGGAGCTAAATTTTTCTTGTACTGACTGCCCAACTGGAGAAGCTCAGGGCTTCATCTTCAGTGATGCTCAGCTTTTTATAATTGCCCCGGGGGCAGTTACGGTGGGTTGTGGTTGTGGCACCCATCAGAAAACAATCTCATTTTAGCCTCTGTCTAGACTTGCCTCTCTGCTTGAGTTTGCAGGGCTGCAAAGTCAGGGCAGCCTGCACCTGTCTCACAGGGCTGCTGGGTCTGAGTTTGGCCGAGGCTCGTGTGTGCAGGTGAGAGGAGTTGGCAGAGTGCTGCTGCTGCCCTGCACGAGTGCGGTGAAGCCCCAGTCCTTCAGCATCTGCCCGAAGCCGGGTGCAGCTGGAGGGCAGAGGAGCTGGCACCACCCTGCTCTGCCCAGGGCTTCTCCCC
Source organism: Daphoenositta chrysoptera (assembly GCA_013397915.1). Classification (NCBI taxonomy): domain Eukaryota; kingdom Metazoa; phylum Chordata; class Aves; order Passeriformes; genus Daphoenositta; species Daphoenositta chrysoptera. The sequence continues at coordinate 23,708 of VZRO01001324.1, forward strand.
CCGGGGCTGGGAGATGGGAAGGTTCGGTGTCAATCGAGTTCCAGCTTTTTCCCGTCAGTATTTGTCGATTGAAATTGAAGAATTGTGAGCACAATTCATCTTAGCGCACAGAGAGCAGCGGGTGCGAGCGGGGCTGACTGGGACCAGACATTGACATACGGGCCGTCATCAAACTAATTGTTGTTTGAATTACCTGTTATGATCCGATGACAAATCTGCTTCACTCCTGCCACTGGAGCAGAAAATGTAGCTTGAATTGGCGTGATGTTAGCAAGTGTAAACTGTACTTCAACAAGATGGATAAACCCAATTATGGGGCAGACCTGCAGAGAGAAAATCCATTTAAATCTCGTAATGTTAAGCAGAGCTGTGTTTAATTCATTTGGACCAATTTGGGAATGATGTATGAGTGTTGGTGAACATTAGTCAAAGGGAGAGGGGCCGGAGAAAGAGATGCAGTGCTGAGGCAGGATGGCAGAGGAGAGCTGCACCGTCTCAGTGGTTAGCACTAATGGCTGGGGAAGGCTAAAATGACAAAAAGATGTACTAACTGCTCGTACGAGAACAGCCCAGTGTAAATGAACCAATAAGAGAAACATATGGAGCAGAAAGAAGGTGTAGTATTTTTCTTAAAACTATTGATCTTTCCCATTGAGAAGGACATATATATATATTTAAAGCAGCACTTTGTTGGTTTATTTTTTTTTTTTACTGACTGCCACAATGTGTGAAGGGGTTTTTAAAATTATTTTCCCCCCAAAACTTCTTGGGGTTTTTAAGATTTGTTGAAATGCAAGGGAGGAGGCAAGTTTTTTTCTTTAATTTTTTTCTTATTATTTTTTCAGGAACAGGGGCTAAGGACTGATCACTTCCTTGTGGTCTTTCTTAGTTCTGTGATTGTTTTGTGGGATGTATTTAATCTGTGCTTATTCAGAGGTTTTCCAGCTACAGATTTCAGTATTTTAAGAGAAAATTAAGCACTGTGTTGTGGAGGCAGAATGACTGACATATTCCTGAGGATGAGGATGTTGTACAATAATGGCCTAAGAAACTGTCACTGCTTATTTACTGGTGTCATACCCAAAATGTGTGCACTAGGCAGCTGCAAAATGCCACGAAAGGTATGAGTGAACAATCTCACGGAGGAATTGCTTTGGTAAGACAGAGAGGCTGAACAGTAAATGCATTTGACTCTGTTGTTTGTGGTCCTCAGTGAGTTCCAACAAAGCTAACCCAGATCCATGTGTTCTGTCTCATTTCGGACAAAAGAAAAAAAAAGTTATCTTTCCTTATGTTACTCATTTAAGGCCCTTTCTGCAAAATTTAAAAGTGATGAATAAAGAGGCAGTGTTCCTGTTGGAATCCCTCTGTGCCTGTTCCTGCCTTGCTGGGCATCCTCCTGCTTCCTTGTCATTGTCACAGTGCTCTGCTCAACTCTTGCAACTGCTGGTAGCAAATAACGTGGGAGAAGGGAACCTGTCCCAGGGTTATGGGTTTCCAGGTTGGGCTGTTGAGGTCACGTAGTCATTTTGTGACATTTCTATGGGCTGATAAACCTAGGGTGAAATAACCGGCTGCTGATACGTAAAATCTAGGACATCTTAGTAATTCCTTATTTCTGGTACACCAGAAAGCTCACTGTAATAACAAAAGGGATTCTGCAGGACTTTATTAAATAAAATACAGAGAGAAGAGTTGGTCTTCATTTTCAGTCATCTGTACTTCAAAGCAGATTAATTTTGGAAGGCATGATTTCGTTTTGATATCTGTTAAATCTGAGCTATTAAAAATATTTTCAAACAATTTTACTTCTGTGCTTGGGACTCTGAATGAGTCGCACTTCATTGTAATGAAGACGGATCCATCAGCGTTTTTGGGAAGGCTGGTAGGCTGTGTTCCTGTCTTGTCCTGAAAGTCCATTTAGCCTCGGTGAAAACAAGCTAAGAAAGCCTGCTTTGAGAGGATCAAAGGGACTGAGCTCCAAGTTGTTTAAAAGGCCTAGGACATAGTGGTGCTGGCAGAAAGGTGTTTTATTCCTTTTTCTGGATGTAGCCATGTGGTAATGGCAAAAGGAGCAGTACAATTCACTGTGAGCTGTGACACTGAGGTGTACCAGTGTTACTTAGAGGGTCTGTGTGCAGGTAGGTCCTTCTGGAGAGCCTGGAGGAATCTGTATTAAAATGACAGTTTATAACATGCTGTGAGTGTCACACGAGCTCATTTCTGGCACTGTCACTGTGGGCGAGCCCCGTCTCTCACCCCTCCCCTCGCTGTGGGATCAGCAGGGACAACTCAAAAGCTCTGGGGACTTCATGGTAGCTACTCTTACATTGTCAACACTTCCTCTTGTAATCCCTGCTCTGAGAATAACCAAATATTCAGACTTAGCAACTGTTTTTCCTGCCTAGTAACTTCATCTCCCACAATGTCTGCCTTGGAGAATGTGTCTGGATTGCCCAGTGACCCACTCTGTGAGAGTGTGTGTGTTTTCTTTTTTCCCAGTGTGGATCATTCTTTTTTAAGTCCCCAAAAACTGGCCCGCCAGCTGCTATGCCTTGGAATTGCTTAATACTTTTAAAAATTATAAAATAGCTTTTATTTGCTAAAAAAACAAATTGAAACAAAACCTCGAAGTGCAAACAAGGAATTGAGGGCCTTTTGGTGTCTTGAGACGTGTGCATGTTGCACAGGAACGCTGGTTTCATGCTTAATTAAAAGGTTACTGTTTGTTTAACGAGGTGACTGCAGGATCTTGGGTGCTGACATAGGAGTCACTCTTGGTTTGGAGAGCACAGGTCATATGGAAAGTGTGTATTACAGGGATGCAGTGTGTATCCTGTGGCTGTCCTTTAAGGAACATCATTCAGCTGATAAGGATCTTGGACGTGGTGTTGTTTAAAATGGGAGGAAGGATGCAGAAGTTGTTGAACCCACAGGGTTGAGATGGCTCTTGACTGTTACAGACAGTTTTGTTTGTCCTTTGGTTTGGTTGGCTCTGCCTCAGTTTGCCCATCTATGAAATAGGACTAGCCCTGCTTACCTAATACTTAGCCTGAGGCATAAGGTCATATTCTCTGTATTTTGGAAAATGGTGCTGTCTTGAAAGGACTTTGGAAAAGTGGGGTTAAAGTAAATAAGATCTGGGTGAAATGAAAGAACTGTTTTGTTTTTTGGTTTTTTTTTTTTAATGCTCCCTTCTGAAGCTCTCTTTTCCTTTTGACTTCTGACCAAAATCATATATAAAAACATAAGCTGCTGATTGATCATGCCATTTGTCAGGATGGGAGCTGTGTATTTGGACTGCTTTCTTTTCTCTCCTACTAGATGCTGATTGTGTTCAATAATTATGTATACAAAAGAATTTTCATTTTGGAATTGTGGTTTCACGTTCTCAGAAGTGTTTGGACCAGGGAAGCCATGAGAAGCCAGATTGCATGACCCATTTCAGGCTGTGTTTCTCCCTGACCACCTGCACATTTCTTTTTTATTTTTTTTTCCTCTCCTCTGAAAGTCTGAGGAAAAGTTGTATTGATTACAGCAATCTCATGGAAAATCCCACTCCAAAGTCAATAGGACAGTTTTACTAATGATTTCCCCCCCATGCTACCGTACTTCACTCCTGCTACAGCAGGCTCTGTAGTCCAACCAAAAATTGCAAGAAAATGAAAATGTGAGACTTTGGCCAAATACACCACTGAGGACTTGTCTTCTTGTGTTTACAATCCTGTAAGAGACTGTGCTCACACAAAATACTTCTCCTTGAGATTGTTCTAGGGGTTTTAACAGTTTTTACCATTTCTAAGAGCTGTTTCAGAGCAAATTGCTGATCTTGTAATTTTTAGATGTTGAACTCCCATTTTTATAATTATATAATATGTTTATTTTTAATGGTGATGAACTATTACTCTAGCAAGTCACCTTTTATAGGGCTGCCTGTAACCAAATCTCAGCAACAGGGCTGTGAATTTTACCTCAACAACTTCGTGAACTTCAAAGTCTATCTGGAAATGTGTGATGCTGTGATTATTTGTTGATGGTTTTTATTTTTTTTCCTAACAAGAAACAAACAGAATGGCAAAAGAAAAAACCTCCCACCCTAATATCACAACATGCCATGGAATATAATGCTGACTAGTTCCAGCAACAGCATCAACTTTCATTTGCTGCTTATATTTAGCATTTTCCCATCTTTTCTGGTAAAGAGTATTTTTCAGACTGTACAAGAAAAGCATGTTTTAAGCATACAGGATGGGCTGGGTAGGCTTGTTGGAAACCTTGTGCTTCATTTTTTGGGAAAAGTTCAAGCTAGCTAGCGTGAATATTACAAGACAGCTTTTTGCGTATATCATGTTTCAAGGTATTTACAGAAAATCTGTATTGACTTGTATTTTTGTGTGCTGTTTCACAGACAGAGTGATGGGAGTATGTATCACGTTAGGAGTTGGGGTTTTTGTGTGTTTGTTTTCTTTTTTTTTTTTTTTTCAATCAGTATGCAAAATATTGGTTGCATTGGTGTGTGAATTGAGGGGAACCAAATGAATTGGTTTTCTGTCAAAAACCACAAGCAGAGTGCATGGGGTTTTGATTTCTGCTTTAGTGGTTCTGTTATCGTTGTTATTTACAGCAAGAGTGGCTTTTTATCTTTGAGCTTGTGCTCTTTAGCCTACTTTGCAATTGAGTTCTTGGTTTTGTGGTTTTTATCAGCAATGTTCAGCCTAGCTTCCAGAGTTCTTAATTTTGCTGTTTGCAAGTCCCATTTCTAGCTAGATCTTTAAGGTAGATAAGTAGGAAAAGTACTTGAGAATTACTGTAGGGTAAAATTCCTCTCCTTGACCATGACAAACTGGATGGAGACAGAACTTTTCACTTTCAGGAAAGCTACCTAAGGACAAGTCTGCCTCTGAAATTGGCTGAAGAGCTGTTTCTCTCAGAACCATGTCCATGTCTAATGCCTCACTGATTCAGGACATAATTAAATTATTTAAAAGTGACAATTAAAAGAATTCAAGAAATTGTTTCATTTCTATTACACGTGACTCTGCATGCTTTTCAGTAATTCTTTTACTTCATATTGCCTATATAAAATACATACTGAAGAAGAAAAAATAATCAGGACCCTTGAATTTCCCACCTGAAAGTTGGTAATGAATGTTTGGAAGGTGAAGAAGAATTTATGCTTTTTCAATTTACCAAGCATGAAAACTGCTGTGTTTTCACATGTTTGAGAGCAGTGGAAACCTCTTGAAGGTGAAAGCTATTGTTCTTCTTCTAGCATCATGCTCCTAAGCTCTTGTACTGTTTAAGCAACATCAAATGCTATCAGACATGATAAAACTGAGAAATAGAAAGTCTGTTTGCTCCCATCAATAACCTTGGGAAAGCCAATAGTGATGAAAGTACTTGATTCAGTCACTACTGTCCCCCACCCCCTCACACACTGTGCAGGATCTTTCTTTATGATAGACTAACCTTTGTAGGACAGCTTTTCACTGTACATCTCCACTTTGATCTCAATATGATCAACTCATTAATAATACTGGATTGAGAACTAAAGCTATCAATTAATTAATTGTTGATTAATAAAGAACTAAAGTTGCTTTTTAGTTTAACCACAGTGTGGCCATAAACACCTTTTAGAAGGCTTTGTCTATGTGATGTCTTCCAAAAAGTAGAGAACACTTTCTGTATCTGGAGCACAACTTAATTGTGTCCTGCAAAGCACGGATGGTTCTGGAGAGAAATGTCATTTCTTGAAAGAGAAGAGGTGAAGAGATCAAGGTGGCCCATGCATAGTTTGGGGCCCATGGCTTGGGGTGGTGAAGCCTATACTTTGACATAATTTATCTTCCTGGGGTTGGGAAACAAAAGACTACACAGAAAATAAGCAGCGGAATAATTCATCTTATTGATAGGCATGAAATTACTGGCAGCAGGAAGAGGAAATTTGTTGCCTATTTTATACCATTTTGCTGCGTGTCCATCTCTTGTAATTGCAAGGAATCCTCTCCTACTTGAAGATTTTATTTTGATTTTATGGCTTGCAGCATCAGGAGCACAGTCTGTCGGTGATGTAGCAGTGCTTTCACGAGAGTGGGGGTACAGTTTGTAGGCACAGTAAACACCCCCTGATGCTTCATTCCAATTAATAAGTGTATAACCCCCCACGTGCTGTAGAAGGTGATTTTATGTGATTTTCTGTGATTAGTGGTGAGAAATGTAGCTTTATATGTACAAACCCATTTTATAAATTGCAGACTATATTTAATTAGCATTATGCACCCACGGCCACCTCATCTACACTTCTGCCGCTAATCCGCCTCCCTGGGACTCGGCTGCTCCCCGCGGCTCAGTGTCTTCAGCCAGCATTTACAGATTAATAAATCTGCCAGGGAAGCATTCCCTCCTTATCTGTTTGTCTGTGGAAATATCCCCAAATGTTAGCTCTGACCACAAGTCTGAGATGAGCAATTTTTATGTCTCAGCTGCTGGCAGCTCTTCCCGCAGCTGAAAGTGCCATGATTTTTGAAACCTGACGCTTTATCCTCCAGTACTAGAAACAGGAGTTTAATTCCCCCGGCGAGGGGAGGGACCCAACTTTCCAGCAGAACAAAGTCAGCTCATTTGTTTCTCTTGTTCTTAGTCACCAGGCTTGGGAAGGCTGGATGTGGTGTGTGGAAGTACTTGATTATGTTGTAGGAAGTTCCTGGGATGCTTGCTCAGGGACACTTGTTTTAGCTGGGACGGGGATCAGTCTTTGGGGAGCTGCAGGAAACTGGTTTTCTTTGTTACTGGTTCTCAGTTTGTCGCCCACTCAGGCAGGCAGTATGTTCCTTAGCATCGATGTTGCATTTCACAGGTCTCTCATTTGAGCGGTTTCCCTTTTCCGTGCCTCCCTCGTTCACTCCCATCTGTTTTTTGGGCAGGGTCAGTCTTTCTCACTCTCTTGTTTGTACAGTACTTAGCACAAAAGGACTCTGTTCTCTGGTGGTGCCTTTGGGCACTGCTGTTAGACAAATAAAAGGGTATAAAGTTTGCATCAAACTTTTTTGCAACCTTTCTTGCACAACGAAGTGCCTGTGCCAATCTGTGTAGTGCAGCGGTGTCTCAAATGCTGGATGGTGCTGTGTGAAGGATTCAGTATGATTTTGTGATCTGTAACTCTAATATTGTGTTCTCAGCCACTCTGGATTGCAGACTTACACATAGTTATAAACCCTGCCTCTGAACTCTCACTTTGTGAACAAATATGGTTCCTATAAAGGCAACAGTAGCAGTCTTGTTACTTAAGTTAATTTAAAAACCCTGAATAATACTTTATGAAGTAATTCCTTAATTTTTTTTTTTTTTGCTTTGAGATTTAAAAGTCAGTTATTTTCTGTATTTCTTTAAAGTTGTTTCCTTGAGCAGTAAGCAAGGTTCTACTTAAAATACATGTCTCTGCATAGAAGATCAGATTCCCTAAAAATAAAAAATACCTCTGGGTGAATGTGCCTTCATCCCCTCAGGAGATAGTAAATTTTTGGCTTGTTTTTTCCTTTGAGCTTCAGAATCCCACAGAAACAAGCCTGGAATCCAGAAGGCTCAGGCTAATTCTGTGGTGAAACTAGAGAGAGTTGTGCCCTTCCTAACTGGGGATAAAAGACTGTGATAACTCAAGGCCTGAGGACTTTATGAATTTGTCCCAGGGTTTGGACAAGTTTTTCCATATGCTAGGAATGGGTGTGGAGAGGAGACACTGTGCACTCCTGCAGCTGTATTAGAATGTATGTCCACATCAGAGATGGTCAGGGGAAATAATTTATGGATAGATGAAGAAAAAGAATAGGGAAGGAGGTATGTGGAGACATCTCTCTCTTCCTTATTCGGCTGATTATTTATTATTTTTCCTCTGAATGTTTGCTGGATCTTTCTTCAGTGATGCAGGAAGTTACATGAAATGGCAAATGGAGCCAAGTTAGGTGTTGTGTCTGCCTCAACAATCCTCCTTCCCCCCTTCATACTTCATGTTAGCTGTCTGTTTAATGTACGTAAAATTGACTAAGATTTTAAAATTGACTTGTTGGGCTGGGATAAACTAAGAAAACCTGAGAGAACCTGGCACCTTGATGTGTTTATGTGGTTGCAGTCCCAAGAGGACAGCCTGAGGTGGTGCTGGTTGTATTTTAGGTGGGGAAAGTGAGACATAATGAGGTTGAGTTGATTTAATTCTTGCAAGGACCTGATGTGGGCAGACCCAGATGTTAAAGACAACGAACTGAGTATGAGCTTTTACTTCTGTTTGTCACTTAGAGGTTTATGGTGGTCAAATGTGGGAGCACCTCCTTGATGGCCAAATAATTGGTGCCCATGCCCTGTCCGGCAGTGTTGGTTTCTTGAGGTGGTGAGGGTCGGGGCAGGGGGCTGGGGGAGGCTGGAGCTGCCCCAGTGCTTGCTGAAGCAACTAACTAACTAACTAACCAACTAACTAACTAACACTAACCGTGTTAGTGCAGAGGAGCTGGCCCAGTGCTGGCTGAAGTATGCAGCGCCTCTGGGACCTGTGTGAGGCAACGCTGTTTACTTGTGTCTACTTGTTTGCCGGGATAAAACTGCATACTGCAAGCTTGTATCCGAGGCCACCTCTGTTATTCCTGGAGAGCCTCCAAAAGTATCTCAAGGCATTTCGAGTCTCCTCTTCTTTGCCCACAATTTCCTTGGAGCGCTGCTGACCGGAGCCGCGTTGTGACTTTGTTTCTGATCGATGTTCAACAGAGCTGCTGGGTATTGGAGAGGTGTTTCTAGTAAGCGCCAGGAACGTGTTTTGCTGTGTTCAGTTAAACTCTGAACCAAGGAAAATATATGCAGGTATTGCATTTGATAATAGTTTGATAATAGAAACACCAGTTTCATGTTTCAGCACAGCATTGTTACCTTGATGAATAGGAATATAAACCAGCATTACAGCTCTTAAGAAGACCCTGCCATGTTCCTTTCCTGTAATTAGAAGAGCTAACTATGATCTTAATCAACAAAATCCTGCTTGGAGTCCTCTAAAAAGAATTTAATTTACTGTAGTAAAACAAAGCATACAGGATCTCTACCCACTGATGGGGCGTTTTCTCCCTGACTAGTAGTTTACCTGATCTGATTTGCTCAATCCCCATGACACTTGCACTGCTTTCTTCACTCTTTCTTTGCTCTCCTCTCCTCTCCTCTCCTNAGCATACAGGATCTCTACCCACTGATGGGGCGTTTTCTCCCTGACTAGTAGTTTACCTGATCTGATTTGCTCAATCCCCATGACACTTGCACTGCTTTCTTCACTCTTTCTTTGCTCTCCTCTCCTCTCCTCTCCTCTCCTCTCCTCTCCTCTCCTAATGCTCTACAAAGCTGCCTCAAGAGTGGTCCTCTTGTCACAGAGACTGGAAATGCCACCTTGGGTGCCTGGAGTAATCTTCAGCTTCATCTTCTGCAGAGCTGTGGCTTTCTCTGGGAGAAGAGCTCTCACGTGTTTAACACAGATTGCACTGGGCTCCCTCCCAGAAGTACCTGGCTGGGACACTGTTGTCACCCTGTTGGAGGTGTTATTGCCAAGGGTTTACTGAGTGGTGGAAATCAAACTTCGTCTAAGACTTGC
>VZRO01001324.1:33675-95704 GCA_013397915.1 Daphoenositta chrysoptera
TTTGACTAGAACTTGTATCTTTTTTTTTTTTTTCCATTTGAATTGTGTTAGCCTTTTTCTGTGAATGATCCCAGAGTGGTTTTCCTGCCTGTTCCATGTCCCTTTTTATAACTTTTTTATATATATATGTGCATATATATATACCTATATCTATATATATATTATATTGATATTAATGTAAGAATCAGTTTCTGTTCCCTTCACCTGAGAATCCTCACTGCTGTCTTTTCCTTGATGGACAAAACCAGTTTGAAAGCACCACGATTCCTTGAATTGGATTTCTAGTGTGATCCCCTTAGGTTCAGCAAACAGAGCATTTCAGGAAGCAGTGGTTTTTTTGCAAACTAAATGTCAGATGTGAGGGTGAGATAAATTGATGGGCATGTTTTTGTCATTGGATTGGGAGAGCAGAAAACCCCCACCTTTTATTTTGCCTCCTTTGTTGTTTCATGTAAGGCTATAACTGACCCTCTCCTTGTCTGTCTGTATCTGGTTCCTCAAATGTGTGGGTTCTCCTCTTCCTTCCCCTCCTTTCTCCTTCCAAGTTGTGAATGTTGATTTGGGCAGTCTATTCCCGACTGAGATCCAGCAATTGTTTGAATTGAAATAGTTATTGTAAGTCGGCTCATGTGGTTTTTGAATTTTTTTTCCCCCTCTCCCAAAGCTGGGACAGCCAGTGCAATGTGTTTCATGAAGTCAACAGCTGAATCTTTTAAATTACACCCTCTTGTCCCTTGCTCTTTCTTTCTCCCTCCTACTTTGGCTGCGGAGTCTGCTGGAGAGGCGGAAAACAAGTTTGGCACCCACATGGTAGAGAGCCCTGATTAGTTCCTAAAAGAAGCAGCAAGTTGATTGCTTGCAGAGATGATGTAAGCCATTGCTCTGGGGTACATCAGGTTGGATTTCTCATGCTTTATCTTATAAAGCCTAAATTAACAGCTGGTTTGGTTTGAGTTCTTCAGGATCTGACTAAAGGATTACAGTCCGTTCTCAAGTGAGTCAATCTAGTTTAATTTATTTCAGGTCTATCAAAAAAGATCAATCAAAGCTCTTTTGAAAGTAAAGCTGTAATCGGCCTGTGTACTTAGATGTCACTGGTTTTGTATTTACTTTGCTTCCCTTGTGGAAAAATGTTGAGACTCCAGCTAAGACTATATTGCAGCGATTTTTTTCTTTTTTAAATAGTTAGATTTTTTAGAAGATTACTTGTGTTTTGAGAAACATTACAGCCTGCATATGCATCTAACAGAGTCTGCTCCTGTTTTTTTTGTGAATCCTTGAACTTGAAACTGTACTTGAACTGGGAAGGATCGTGGTTTAGTGGTTAAAAAATACAAGTAGGAGTTGGGAATCCAGATTCCTCTGCTGATTGCTAGACCTAAGACATGACCTCAGGCATCTCCTTTAATTGCTGTTTGTCTCAGTTTCCCCATTTGTACAATAGGAACAACAGCATTCAAACAGGATCTAGACACAAAGTAGCCTGTGTTTACATAAGGGTGCGATTTAGAAATCAGCATATTCCACTGAGTGCAGCTCCCTGTAGCTTTCTTCAATCAGTGGTCTATATTGTTGTCTTAATGTGTGTAAAGCTGGAAATGACGGGATAGCTAATTCTAAACCGAGTTTTTGGCTGCATAGACTAGCTAATCAGATTGTAGGGAGACAGGTTGCTGCAGCCTCAGGAAACAAAGTACTGAACTTGTATAAAACCTCTCTACAGGTTTCTGGTTTTTAAAAATCTTTTGGAGCCTGAGTGCCCTGGCAGACTTCATGCCAGATCAGGTATCATCTGGCCTCCTGCCATGGGTATAAACTCCATACCATGGTCTCTTGTTAATTTGACAAGAACATAATTGATGCCCACACCCTAACTGGAGAGATGCTGGATGATCTGGTACTGCAGACGTGTGATAAACATCATGGAAATGTGGCCTGATTTTAGCAATTGCACAAGAGATTGTATGAGTTCGGCTTAATTAATTCCAGAACTGATTTTTAAGGTGTTCATTCCTACATTGCAGTACAGGTAGGAGCTTGGCATAAAAAAAATCAGAAAAATATGCGACTGAGGCTTCCACCAGAGATTGCTCATCACCTCTCTTCTGTGTTTTTCCTTTCATGGACCGAATGTGAAATTGTTCATTTCCTGGCATGTAGCTCAGTCTCCCTGAAGCCTGTTCAGGTCCTTGCTGGACCTTTGAGGAGGAGGAGGAGGAGTGGCTCTGGCCAGCCAGCATCGTGTCCTTCACCAGTGGAGAAACCCCAATACAGCTCTTTCCACCAGTCTCCCAGTACCTCCCACTGACTCATGGAAGTGAGGTGTTACGAAGCAATGCTTTGGAAAATGGAAAGGGTGTCTTACAAATGTTTTCAGCAGCAGAGAGTTTTGCACAGTGAAGTGTCTATTTAATACTTGGTGAATTCTCTTTCAAGCAAAGATTTTATTGAACTTCCTTTTGTGATTGAGTAGGCCGTTACACGTTCATTTTTACCTTTCCTCTTCTTCAGGTTTAAAAATATAAAAGGATAACAAAAGTAAAATTCAAGTTGGTAGATTTCTGAACACACTTTCAAATTCAGCTCCCTTGTGTTATTCTTATCTGCATTTTCATCTAATTATGAGTTAGAAATACATGACTGTATTTTCAGCTAATAACAAAAAAAAGCTGTCTTTTGAGGTTCCTGATCTGCTGGTGGCAGTTTTGATGGGCACCTTTGCAGTGGGGGTGTCTGAGATGGCCTTGCCTTATCCTGGTCTGTGTGACAAATCTCTGCTATGACCTGTTTGGGTTCTTGCTTAAGAAAAACTTCCATATATATTTTAAATATCAGAAATAAATAGCTTAAGTTCCATTTATGTACCATCTGTCTGAGTCTTTTTGCTCTAGTCCACTTCCCAGTCATCAAGCAATTCTCCTCAGTCTCCTACCTGAACAAGTGAAATGACTGCCACTCCTCTTGCAGATAGAGAGTGGTTTTAAGATCTTCCCTCCACTTCTTTTAAAAGCCAGATGTTCTTTGGGCAGCTGCTCTTACATGTAGGGACTTTAAAAGAAGCAGCAGACAGGTGCTTGGAGGCTGAATATGGGATTCTTAAAATGTCTCAGCATAATTTTTTAAAATAGAAATAATTATACTGAGAGATCAATATAGGATGCTGCTTGTTGTATCAGTAAATGTGATACACTTTATGTGATAAATGTGAGTCCTGTATGAATTGTGGCTGTCCCTGTAGTATTCTGTACTCCTTTTGGAGATGGATACGGGTGTATTCTCCCACCTGAGTGTTACTCTTGGGAATATGATGATTATTCTGATCATAATTTCCAGTGGCTGGTTAGTTTTCTCTCTCAAGTATGGGTATGTTTATCAGGTGTTGGAGGTGTGAAGACTGTTATCTGCTCTGTGTTGGTGAATTGAGGACTACAACAGTGGTGATTGATGCGTACTTTTCACCCTGTTTAGAAGCAAAATAACAATCAGTGAGTAGCTTCCCATTTCTGTCCTAGCTAGCAACCTCCTCCCATAATGCCTTCCCATGAAGTCTCCCCTTTTAAAATCCAAGTCACTGGGATTGCTTCCTTTTGATCCTCCCCTGCACCCGGACCTTCCATAATGCCACCCCCCATCCCTGCTTCTCTTACCTGGATTAAAACAAACAAACAAACAAAGAAAAGCACATCAAGAAAGGAGGTTCAGAGCAAACGCTGATAATTGTGCGTGTGATGTAATTGGAAGTGTTTCATTGACATGCTTATGTGAGCTGCTTCTTCATCTTAGTGCTTGAATGTACTACTAGACTTACATTTAGCTTCTTGTGGCTGCTCTTTGATGCAGGTAGGCCATATTCCAAATAGGCTTGTTGCTATGGTGAAAATAGGAGTCCTTGTCTGCTGAGTATAACCTTTCCTACTTTCCTGGACATTGGCATATTTTTTTTTTCCCCTTCCTCTTTTGAATATGCCATAGTAGAACAGAATTGTGTTGTCTTTCAGGGAAAGGAATTTCAGTTGTCAAGTTGGGTTGGAGGACAGTACTTTCAAGGTGTCTTCAAGAAGTGGGTGGTTTTCGAGGGATGAGGGGAGAGATTGGAAATCCTTTTCGTGATGACTCAGCACTGCTGAGAGCGCTGCGTGATTCTCCCCCTCTCTGTCTTCAGGGAGAGAGATGAAAAAGCTTTCCCCTGCTCTTTCCATTACCTGGCTTCTTTCAGTTATTTTTACAAGGTTAATGCATTGTGCTCAGAGTTTGCATTGTTGTGCCAATAAAACTTTAATAATGATGATAAGATTGACGTGCACGCGGGCAGAAGATGAATCTTCGGGATTTAGTTGAGAAAGGAAGGTGCATGTTTGTCAGCTGCCTGAAAGGTCCAAGGACTGCTGAGGCTCATTTCAAAGGCTGTGGGAAGGGAGTGCTCTTCAGGGCTGATGGCTATAAAAGCTGAAGATGGCTGCGCCTGTCCATTAATCTGTTGAACTCATTGTTCTCTGGGTCCCCGTTTTATTTTGTTATTATGCCGCATTTTGTGCAAAAGGAACTGGAAAAATCAAGTGTGACTAAGGGCTTTGTGAGGCAGCAAGCTCTTAAGGAGAAGGGAGAAAAAAAGGGTGAGACTCTTCTTTCTGCTGCTCTGCTGTCAAGGACAGCAGTAGCTGCTGCCATCCCCCAGCTCGCCTGATGTGTGTGTACTCCTGAAGCAGGAGCTTGGAGGTGGGGGAACGGCTGCCAAAATACCTGGGGCTTGCCCTGTCCTGGCCCTCATGCAGGCTGTTGTGGTCACTGTCCCCCCACAGCCCCTGTCCCTGGCTCTGCTGGGAGCTGGCTCTGGGGACCACAGCTCCGCCAGAAATCCACTGCTAGGAAGCCACAGCTCTTGGCTCCTGGCTTTCTGCAGAGGATTTCCCCTGGAGGTTTGAAATAACCTACTCCCCACACTATCCACCTTCTCTTTGACTTCCCAGCAATGAGTCTGTTTCTCATTTAAAGTGTGTTTTTCATAACTGCTCCGAAGACTTGGAAGAAGAAAAACTGACAGTGCTTAATTCAAGTTCAGTCCTTTCCTCCCTGTGACCTCTGTTAGCATTTTATATGAAGATGATTAATCTTTGAAAAAAAACCCCAAAAACGCTGTGTCATCCTTCAGCTCTTCTGGGGAAGTTAAGTTGCAGTTGAAACTAAAACCAAGGGTCAGGGTGTAGGAAATCCCATGCACCTAATTTTAGGGGATCTAAATTAGAGAAGTTTTATTTCTGTCCCTTGAAATGCTTTTTAGGAGCATTCACTTATGCCTTAGCCTTGTCCTCAGGGTTTAATTCCCTCTTCTTTGTGTTGACCAGCACAAGTCACACCAAGCACCAAGTCACTGAAAGTGTAGGGTGGTATCAGAGGAGTGGGAGGGAGGGCTGTGACTAGCTTAGGTTTTGCTGTTAAATGAAGCAACCCACAGAAAAATAAATGCCATGTGTGGGAGAAAGGCCTGGCCTTTCACCATGAAGTCTCTGGTAACAAAGACTTGGGGACTTCTGCTTTCATTTTTCTTACACCCATTATTATCAGTGTGTATGAGCAGCATACATTTGGCTTCTTCCCTTTTGTTTTCACAGTCATCCAGGAGTATTTATCCAAAAAAAAATTTTTTTGGACAGTGGCCCCTTGTCACTGTCCAGTAAGGGCCCTGCTGTGCCAGCATGGGTCTCCTTGGCCCCAGGGGAGCAGATATGGGAGAGTTGTGCCCTGGAGGCTGCAGGTGCTGCTGGGCATGGCCAGCCCTCCATATCCACAGGAGACAGCTTTATCCAAGGTGCCATCTCTCCATCCCAATAGGCTGGGGAGGAAGGCAGACAGTGAGAAAGATGATGTGGGTTGGGATGGAGAGGGAGATGGTGCATGAAAAGGTGCTGCCTTCCTGGCTTTACCCTTACCTTTTCCTGGCCTTTACCCTGCCAACATCCCACTTTTTTGTGCTGGCTGGGCTTCACACTGGGACCGTGCTGCTGTGGGCCATTTCAATAGCTAAAAAAAGGAGTAAACCAAGGGATAACTTGGTGAATGACCTGCCTGTCCTAGCAAATTTAGTTTAATTTAGAAGTTTAAAAGCGTCCCTGTTATCCGCTAATATTAGCGTTTTGCGTGACCTGACCTGTTACGTTTGTGACCTGAGCGCGGAGAGGGGAAGCGCTGCTGAATGGGACTGCTGTACTTGAGGCTATTTTTCTCCCAGCCTCAAAAGCAGGACAATATCCCAGAATAGCAAGTGGTGGGGAAGTCACGCTAGAGTGGGAACAGCCTGGCGTGCTGGGCTGGCTGCAGTGCCGGTTCCCCTGCAGGACGGGGACCTGGGACCCGCTCGTTTGTCATCACTGCTGCTGCTGCTGAGGGTCAGCCTTGCTGCTGGCGTGCTGCCCGCCCTGGTGGGTCCCACATCTGCCCACTGCCACAGCTCCTGCTCCTGCCCGAAGCCCCACGTGGCAACGGGGTGGCCCTTGCAGCAGTGCAGAACGTCACCCACCGCAGGAGGTAGGCTGGGGGTGGCGTGGGGCCGTGCACGTGGTGCAGAGCTGTGGTGTGGGATCTATTTCCAGCTCTGCCACAAACTTCCCGTTTTCATTTTTGGAGCAAGCCACTCGAACTCCCTCTCCTCTGTCCTGCCCCTATGCAGAATGGGGCTGAGCGTACTTTCCTCATGGGAATGGTCTTGAAATAGATCTTGGTTTAGAAGAGTGCATTGCTGGATGGGTGCAAGACAGTATCAAAGAATGACTGGAGATGGAGATCATGGGGGAGGTGTATTAAAAAATTAAATCAAAGTACTATATAGGGTTTTTTTTAAAGTTAAAAAAATCATCTAAGTCTCCCATGCCTGGCTTTTTATCATGAGATTAAAAGAGGAGGGCTGGCAACGAAAAGTTCCTACAACTGGCCTTTGAATAAGGAAATATTGAGAGGATGAGGAGGAAGGGCTTTGGCAGTTTGGCTGGTCATCCTGTACGGGTCTGGCTGCTTTTCCCATCTGAGTGAAGATCTCAAGCTTCCCCAGCTTCCAGCAGCCCAGGTGACATTGGCAGTTGAGTTAAATCCGTGCCTTGGTTAAGAGGAAGCATTTGCTTACCAGTTAAATACTCTGCATTTCCAAAATCCTGTCTGCTCACACATTCTGTGTTAATAACTGCAAGTGCAGAAGCACAAGGTTGATCATCAGGTACCCCACTTCTCCTCCCTCCATGCACATGGTAGGATTTGGTTGAGGGAATAACAACAGAGTTGTTTTCTTTCCAAATTCACCAGAATCGCCCACAGACCTTTATGTTTATATTTGGATAAATTTTGTGGGTTTTGTTTTCTACGTAGTTACTGGAGTAGAATCAAGCATGTGAGGGGGACTTTCCTTACAGTAGTCTTTATCTTGGTCTTTATTTGGTTTGATGTCATTTATAGGACATCTCTACATTTCTTTGGCGGGGTTATAGTTGTGATGCTGCAGAGCCAGCAACAGCCATCAGACCACTCAGGAAAGTGTTTCCAAGACACATGGTTTGGCATGTTTGCTGCCTGTGTGGTTATGTGCTGCATCTACATCCGGATGGTCTGTACCTGGTGGTTCCTGGCCAGGCATCTTTGCATCTGTTAGCACTATCTGTAAATCACCTTGGCACTCACCATCTGCCTGAGTGGTGTTAAATAAACGTGAGGCCCCTGTGAAAATGTGCTCATCAGTTAATCAGGTGAGATTTTTTTGGGGAGATAGTTTTATCAGTGGCATTGCTTCTGCCAGTAATTTTGACCGTTATTGGAAAGGAGGAAGTAAAATCAAAGAATCAAAACAAAATCGAAATGAAAGTAGTTGATGGCAGCTGTGGGCAACCATGTGATTTGGGAAAAATGAATAAGGCTGATGAAGCAGAGTCACACCGCAAAGAAAACTTTTCCTTTTTCTATTTTTTGCTCCAGAATAGCTAATGGTTGTGTTGATTTTCAAAGTGTCTGCTGCCAATTGATTTATGCCCTGATAATAATCTGAAGTTATTTCGTTTGTCTTCTGTAAATATATGCAGAAGTTGTAATGACAAACAAACAATGTTTCTGCTGTTCAGACCTGCTGCATATCGTGGGGAGAAGAAATAAAAGGTCTGTGCTGCATTTCTCTGGGGCTCTGA
Organism: Daphoenositta chrysoptera; assembly: GCA_013397915.1. Classification (NCBI taxonomy): domain Eukaryota; kingdom Metazoa; phylum Chordata; class Aves; order Passeriformes; genus Daphoenositta; species Daphoenositta chrysoptera. The sequence continues at coordinate 41,835 of VZRO01001324.1, forward strand.
TACCTGTCTGGGAAATGCTAGAGAAGGGTTTGCCTCTGCATGAGAGGCTACAGGGCAGGATTCCCGAGAATATTTAGTGAATGCTAGCAAAGTTGATCTTAAGCCGCCGAGGATATGGTGTGTTTTTTCTTGTCTCTTCGTAAGTCCTGCTTTCTCTGGGATCTTTGCATGTGAAATGCATGTGAAATCCCCCCTGAGCAGAACTGAAGTGGAAATGGCCTCATGTCTCTATTAAGGGATATGGAGAATATCTGTTTGATTTTTGAGATCGGCATCCCTTCCTTTTCCCTTTATGAAATCTGTATGTTTCTCAGTATATTGACATCTCTTTCTTGAGGGAAAGCATTTTCCTGCACGAAGAAGATACACAGTGCCTTTGGTAGCCTTTCTGCCCCTGTTCCACACTGCTCTTGGTAGTGGTGACAGTGGTGAGCACTGCCCAGTGTTTCACCCTCTGTGGGGCTGCTCCCTGTGAGTTTGTGATTGCCCAGGGTGGTGGGGCTTTGGAAGGTGGTGAAAATTACTTTAAATGCACCAAAAAAACGATCCTGAGAAAAGGCTGAATGAAACAGACTGGTACCAACAAGGTAAAGGTTTATTTAGAATTACTGATGGAGAACAGGACAGAGTTGACCCACTGGGACCGTCAGCTGAGTGGAGAGCAGTGAGGCTGTGGTGAGGATGCTCTGCTAAATGAGTGGTCTTGGGATGGGGGATTTTAATCCTTTCACATAGGTGGAAAGAGTAAGGGATTAGAAAATTTGGGATTACCTGTAGGAGTTCCCATATATTAACATTAGCATACTTTAATGGATCCATAAATTCATTTCATTCATGCCACTGTGCAATGCTTAATTTATCATGGCTCTGTAGCTCAGACAGTACCTAAAATGCTCTCAGATTAACATGTGCTGCGGGGGCTGGAGCAGAAAGCTGTATTAGGAGAAAGCAGGATTGAAGGTTCTTTTGCCAAATGAACTTTATAGAAAGAGTTAATTGCTGGATATTTCGTGAGAGCCATGACCTGATCCTCTGTAGTAAGTATTTAGACAGAACCTGCAGTTAGGCACTTCATTGCAGTGGGAAACATTTAGATGTGGAAAACACTTTGGGACATAAGAAGGAAAAAATAATAATACAGTTGTGTTTACTTTTTTGTCTGGTTTTATCAATTTCTGTTGTGCAAAGTTAGTAGAAGAGAGCTTAAAAAAGACAATAACTGGTTCTGACTGTGTTTGCTGATACAACACCACAGAGGATGGGTCAGTTTTGCATTCATCCATTTTTTAGTGGCTTGAACTTGGTCAGTAAAGCAGCAGAGTCTCTGGTCACTCCTTTAGAGCTCCTACCTTGCAGGCACAGTCTGTCTGTAGCTGGGCATGTGCCTTACAGAGCAAACAGGGGCAGAAGGGTTAGTACACAGCATTAGCTTTGAAGCAAACCTTTATTTTTCTGCTTCAGGGTTTCACATCAAGTCACCCTCCCTCCTCCCAGATTTTCTTCCTTGCCATCTCCCTCTCCTCTTCCAGGTTTCTTATCATCACTGTACAGGCTAGAAGCTTCTTTCAGCCTTGCAGCTAAAGAGGGCTTTGCTACAGCCAAAAAAAAAAAAAAAAAGGAAGAAAACCAAGTCCCAAAACACCCAACCCAAACCCCAGGTCCTGTCCTGATGCTTGTCTCATAACTGAGGCAGCTCAGTGGCCAGGAGATTGCTGAATGGCTGGAAATCACGGCTATCTGAAGTCTATGGAGGGGCCATGTGTGCAGCTACATCTAAAATTTTTATCACCACCACTGCAGGTGAAAGACTTTCAATTCGTCTGTGCTGGTCCAGCAAAGTCTGTTTTATTTATGTGCTTCCAAGCCCTTAAAAACTTCTTTTAGGGTACATCAGTAGGGAGTTAATAGAAACTTTGAAATATGAAAAATGCCTGTGGGTTAAGCAAAAACCTACTTGACCAACTTGAGTATAAAGCTGGTACTTAGTTGGTAGGTCATTTGCACTGGGGGAGAGGGGAAGGTGTTCTGCTGGACCACAGATAGCATTTCCCAGTGGGAAAGAAGTTGTAAACACAATTAGCAGCTCTTAATTTAGGAAGCAGTGTACGTTTTATTTTGCTTGTATTTGTATAGTCTTGTAGAAAATGCTTTTAAGTCTCACTGCAGTCGGTTGTTGTTATAATATTAGCTCAGCACATTTGTTTGTGCATATGAACCAGGCAGCACGTATATGAGCTACTATAAAAATAATCACATTTGGAAAGAGTGAAAATATTCAATGGTTTATTCTCTTCCTTGCAACTTCCTTAAAAAACCCCAGCAAACAAAAAGTACCTTCACAGAGGAGTTTAAAACCCCGGTTTAAAATGTCTTCCATTCAAGTTTTTTTCAAGAGAAGACTGGTTTTTTTTTTTTTTTTTTATTTTAAACAAAATGTACTTTCTTAAAGACTAAAATGTCTTAAGCACCCGCATACCGCTCTACCTTGTTTCTGCTAAATGGGATTATAAGGGATTTAATTCTGTGAGAATTTCTGTGTTGCAGGGGGTGACTTCTTACAGCATGCTAGAGTGTGTGGTATGTGACACTCTCCTCTGGTTCCCATCACATCCCTCTGCCCTGACCTAGGTTTTCCCTTGGTGCCAATACATGAGCTTCCCGGGGCATTTTGGATCAGGTGGGATGGGAGAGCGAGAAGGTGGGTCAGCAATAAAAAACCTGACTTGAGCACTGGGTGGTTAGAAGCAAATTGTATTGATTTTTCTTTGCAGGTGTGATGGTTTTGAAAGCCACTTGCTGTGCAGCTTTAAGCCTCTTCTGCCATATGTGCAGTCAGTAAATGTTAGCGACTCGGCCAGCAGCACTCACACTGATCCACCGTGCCTTGGAGCACCTTGAAATACACTGCAACCTTCAGGGCTGCTCCAGCTTAAAAGTTAAGCAGGTGCTTAAGTACTTGGGTGGATCGGAGACTTACAGGCACTACCTTAGCTCCTGTCTGAGAGCAAATGCCATCCTTACTTTTTTTAGCAAAATACTGTCCCTGCCTTCTTTTTCTTCCCAGTTTCATCATTCTCTTTCTGGCCTTTTCCAAGCTAAGTGATTTTTCTGGCATGGTGAATGTGCTGCATGTAGTAAGAACCACAACTTGAAATGGAGTATAAATAGAGAGGGAGAGTAGCTGTTCTGATTGCTGTGGAGCATAGCGGGCAAACAGACTTCAGGAATTTTGGAGAACCAGCTAGATTGTCATATATTTACCTATTTTTTGTATTTTTTAAAAAAAGACTTTGAAATTCATGGTGATATTAAGGAGATTTAGGTGCAGAATTTGAATCTTGTGGCTATCCTATTGTCAGCTACCATTGCTACCATTAATTTATCACAAGGAGAAATTATTCGGCCAAGATGCCGAATTCTTGAACAGCATCTCTGCAGGTAGGAGATGTATAAAATTTGTTTCTGTATCTCCTTTATTTTCTTCCCATCCCAGTTTTGGGAGTTCCTTCTTTGCATACTCATTTAATACATTTTTTTGGCTCACACACAGATAATTCTTTTTCATTTATCTTTCTTTTTTCCCCCCTTCTCCCTTTCCTTCCTTCCTTGACTCCCTTGTAGCTCTAGAGAACTGGCTTGTTTATTGCTGAGAGCGTGGCTGATGCCAAGAAATCCTGACTCCTGGTGCATTATCGCGGGGCTGTGACGCAGGGCGGGATCACGTTCCAGATCTAGGTCTTGTTTATTTTGGATCCTGCTCATGCTGTGGAGCAGCAACTAGTACTTGACTTCTCGCACTGCTCCATCTTCTGCAGGCTGGGATCCTGCCGTCTGCCTGTTCCTCTCCGTGTGCTCCAGACCTCTGGGGAGCAGAGGGCTGGGAAGGGAGCTGAGAGATTCCTCGGCATGAAAAACCTATACTGTTCAGGCCAGCTGGTCCTTTTGCATTAGAAACTGTGACTGGAGAGTAATTATTTTTGTTGTGTTTTGGGGTTTTTTTCCCCCTGTAAGTTGTTTGGATTGCCTTTTTATGAAAGGAGGAATTGGTTTAGGAACTGATGTTTACAGGTTTGGAGGTCCCCTGCAACTGTGGCGTGCAGTCCTGATTCGCGTTCGTTTATCATTTCACAATTCAGCGTGGAGGTTTTTCTCTTTCTTTTTCCATTTTGTTTTTCTCTCTCCACCTATTTTTCTTTTTTGCTCTGCATATTGCTTGCCTTGTGCAACAGATGTGAGGAACTGATCCCACTTCTATTGAAGTCAATAGCCAAATTCCTATCGACTTCGCTGACAGCGAGAGCGAGCCTCTGTCTAGGGAGTGAGGATTAGAGCTAAGTAGGAGTAAGTAAAGTACAATAAAATCAGAATATCCTACTTACTGCTTAATGCCATGAATTCTGTTTTGAAGAATTTCTGTTTTGAATCCCATGGCTTTTTATGCTGGTGAATGCCAAGAGCTGAATTCATGGGGGTGGGGAAGAGGAGGAGCTGACAAGCATAAGAGGGTTTTGGTTTCTAGAGTTAGGAGGGACATTGGCAGAAAGGAATGACAAACAGTCCGTGATTCCTTCGTGACCCTGCGGTAAAAGGACTTCGGCTGATGGATGAGGGGCTTGGTTTGGCAGACAGGCTGTGCTGGATCCACTTTTGACCGTGTCAACCAAGTGTCACCATCTAAATCTGGAATGCTGTTGTGTATTATGGGAATATAAATAAACCCAAAAAAAGGCTCAGGAAGGGGAAAATAATTGGACAGAATCTGAAAATAAAAAAAAAAAAGTATGAAAAGAAAAAAGATAGCCCCCTTCCTGTCCCGTTCTAAACATGTGGCTAAAATAAAAATAATACAAAAAACCCATAAGAAAACCCCCAAATCCCCAAGAAACAAAACCAGGTTGAGAGATGGGGAAAGTGGTTATTTTCTAGATGTTTTCCTGCAGGACCAGCCTTCCCAAAGGCATCCAGATCTGCTGCAGGGTGACGGTGGTGAGCCGTGGCAGAAGCCGCCTTGCTGCCACGCAGTCCCTGCTTTGGGATGGGGGAGCTGCCTGTCCCTGTCCCTGTGGGCTCCCTCCTGGCACCTGGGGTGTGGTGACACGTGAGGGGCTGTGTGGACTTGGACCCTGCAGATAGCAGCACGGCCTTTAGCACTGCTGCCTGCCGGGGCCCCACAAGGAAGAATGGGCTGTTATCCTGGCAGGGCAATATTAGCCGCGTTTTACAAGCAGGAAGGCCGAGGCGAAGGGTTTATTTTTGTGTGACTCATTCAGGATGGCCTGGGAGCCTGTGGCGGACGTGGAAATTCAATGTGTGGCAGAGCCCCGATCCTGTGTTGCCTCTCCCCGTGCTGCTGAGCCCTTGGGCTGGCACCACGTACCAGCCAGGGATGCTTCTCTGCCTGGGAATGTGCTGCTGGCACGAGTCTTGGGCAGCGTGCGAGGTGCAGCTTCGTGGCAGAGGGGTTCTGGGGGCTGCAGGTTTTGGGGAGCAACCCAGCACTGCCAGGAAGCGTGGGGGCAGAGAAGCAAGCCCCCTTTCTGGGGTCGTGAACCCGGGTAGACGTGGCATGTGGATTTTCTGTGCCGCTTCCTTGTGTCACCGCTCTGCCAGAGCGCTTTCTTCGCTAGCTTTTCCTTTCTTTTTCCCTTCGCTCTCTCTTTTGGCCAGGATTTTAACATATATCACAGGCTGGTAGGCTAAGAGCCTGGGACTTCCCCTCACCACACTCAAAGTCTTTGATCTTTTGCTTTGGAGGTAACATCAAAAGAATGGCTGAGAAAGACAGCCAGTGCTGTGAAGTTCAACGTTCAAGTTAATAGCTTGACTGAAGGTTGTGCTGCATTGCTGGAGCCGGAGTAAACAGAGGCGGGTGCACACATTTCCCTGGAAATGGACCCTAGTGCTGCAGAAGGGCTTCATTTGCATTCACAATTAATCTAGGCCCTACTGAAGGGCAGGCTTGGCATTTTATTTTGTTAGGTTTTTTTCTTTTTTCTTTTTTGATTCCTCCTGCATGGGGAAAGCAGTGGGCTGGCTGGCTGCGGAGCTGTTACTTGGTACCAGCGCTGGCAGTGGCCTCTTGCACACCCTTGCAGCCCTGTCCTGCAGCTGCTTTGCTTTGTCATTTCTGGGTTTTCTCCATTTTCAGAATGATTTTGCTGAAGTCTGTTGGCAAACAATTGCCTTCCCCCTTATTTTAATAAAAAAAAAAAAAATTCTAACTATTCCCTGCCCAAGCATACAGTAGATAGTATGGACTTCCCCAGATTTTTTAAAATTCCCTTCCCACTTCTGTTTGTAATGCTCCTGATGTGTGTGGGCAAATGATGGAGCCATCCATTTTTCTATTGCCATCTTCTCTATTCTCTGTGTGTCTGGGGAGTTTGCTTTGATTTTTTTTTTTCTTCTTGCACTGCAATAAGGTAGGGAATTTTGTATGATTTTGCATGGCTTGGGGTATGAGGTACAGCACAAGATATCACAAGTAGTTGCTAATTTGGCCTTGGTGGTGATCATATTGTAATCAGAGTTTCTAAAGGACAAAAGACTGAAAACTCCAGTAACTTCCCTGAGGTTCTCAACACATGTGGATGAATTGGCCTGATGTATTATATTTACAAGTTTTAAGCACCGTTATGCAGGACTGATAGGGGCTGTGTTTGTCTGCTGTGTATTTTGGTGTGTGCGTATGTGGAATGATTGATGTGAGTGTTAATTCCACAGTAAAGGAAAACCAAAGGACTCTGGTTTTTTTTTCAAACACATTTATATGAGAGGTGCACCATGGGTACCGTCAGTCCCCAGACAGAGGAGTATTCTTCTTCATCCTGGAATAAAATAAGGGACTCAGATGAGGAGAAGAGTTAATGGCCTTAATAAACTGAGAGAGGAAGTTAAAAATTACTTTGAGAATAAAAGCACTTTCTGATATAACTCAAAGTTCTCTAACTTAAACTCTAAAATGAAAAAGTATTAGTCACATATTATTTACAAATTTTTGACCCCTTGAAGAGAGCTTCAGTGTGGGTCTTAAATCACTCACCAGTGCAAGGGATGGGATTCACAAAGGAGCAAAGCCAGTCAGGCACCCAGGTCCTTACAGCTTCTTGGAAAAATCCTGACCTGAATACTTCGCCCTGTTGAGTGAATTAACTGCTCTGAAGTGTGTGGGAGTTCAGGCCATTCGTGCCCTCTCGAGGAAATGTGGAATGCTCCGGCGGGTAATGACCCCACTGGATGAGACCACAGGGCTCTTTCTACAGGGACACTGAGGCGTGTTAATTTTTGAGCCAATTATCATTCAGAAGCAATGGCAAAACATCCAGCTCCACAGAATGACAGCCTGAAGCAGGTCTTGCAGGAGCTGCCAATCTTTTCCTGGACCAATGGAAAGAGGTGGTGGATGATTGCATTGAGCTCCTGCAATTTTCTTTTGCTGTTCTCCTGCTTGCTGGAGAAATAATTCTTTCTCCTTCTTTTTTTTTTTTTTTTTTTTTCCCTTTTTTTTTATAAATACAACTTTCTCTTCTGATTAAACCCATATGCAGTCAGAGGAATTTTTCTGTAATACTTGGGCTACCCTGACAGCCTCACTGGAAATCACTGGGAGGGATCACCCAGGGAATGGGGAGGGCAGGGCAGGGCAGTTCGAATTCCCTCTGTCCTTCAGGTAACATCCTACAGACCAGCATGTTGCAAATCCCCGTGTTGCTCGGGGGCAGGAGGAAAGGAATAATAATTTTCAGTAGATTAGCGGCTATTGTATCATCGCACGTTGCTTAATAAGCCTGATGTTACGTGTGAGAGGTAAGCTCCTTAGTGGGAGCAGGGTGCACTGTAATGACCTTTCGTGTGCAGGTCTGTGGAGATGAAAGTTCCCTCCTGAGGTTGTGGGGTTGGCTGTGCAGCATGCAGAAACGCTGACTTCAACTTACTGTCCTGCGCAGATGCTCTCAAGTCTATTAATGCTCTCAAAAAAATCTGTTTAGGAACCTGGTTTTTCTTCCTCTGATTCCACCTAGGATAAATTTGACTTGGAAATGGAACAGAAATGCTGTGTCGTGATTTTTAAAATAAATAAATAAGCGATTGCTATGAAAGGGAGCTCATTGATCCTTAGTCGCTTCATTTATAATTACCCACATATGGAGTCATCCTACCTCATCTTTAAAAAACAAACCCGCCTCTCAGAACCCCACCAGACAGCTAACGTGGCTTCTTGTGTCCCTCCCTGCCCTGCTCTCCTCAACCTCAAATACTTATAAAATATAAGTGTCCACAATAAGATTATAAAATGTTGTAAGACTGGAGCCTTTGCTTTCCCGGCTGTTCAGTAAATACGCTGTGTCTCTTGGATGTGCCCTGAGGCTCAGAAACCTGAGGCCTGCCCACATCGTGAGTTCTACTTTCCTCCTTGCAAAGTGCCTCTGGCTACTGGAGCTGTCGATGCAGCCCCTTCCACCCCCCGCCCTGCTAAGAAAAAGCTTTTTTTTTTGTCCTTTTTTCTTAAGACAGCTGTACAGCTGTAACAAACCTCGAATAGCTACTGAGGTTTTTTTATCAGTTGCAGGTAAGGCTAACACCTAAAATATTCATTTGGCACTTGTGGGTCCAGGGCACTTGGCACAGGCGTGTGAAGCCTCAGGTGCCGCCGGTGTGGCTGTGGTTGTCCCCATGCAGCCATGAGGGATTGGTGTGTTCCCCCATCCTTGTCCTGAGCTTCTGGGGGGATCACCCTGTCCCCCTGGTGTCTGAGCTGCTGCTCCAGCTCCAGGGTTGTGCCCTTGGCTTCCAGAGAGCATCCCATAGAGCATCCCGTAGGTGAGTGCTCTGTTGCGGTGCCTCCTGGGTGGTTTGGGGCTGGGCTGCCATCCCAGAGCCCTTCTGGGGAATCCTGCCCTTTCCTCCTGCACAGCTCGCTGCACCCCTGGCCCTCACCCTCCTGCAAAGGCACAGAGCGAGCTGGTGCCCAGCTGCCAGGCTTTAGTCACAAATGGGCATCCCTGTGCCGGCTTTGGGAGGGTGAGTAGCTGTGCATCCCTCTTTGGTGTGTGGGGTTTTGCAGGTGTCCCCTGGCCCGGGGGGCTGCGCCTCTCCTCCTCTCCTGGGCAGCCCTGGATCCGCATCCCTCCCTTCCGTGGCTGAGCAGGAATGTGCCTGATCCTGGGGAGTCCCACAGTGAGCAGAACACTTGCTAGTTGTATCAGGGTGCACTGTTGAAGCTATTCTGTGTTTAATTCTGTATAAACCTGATTTACCATCCTTGGAAGAGATTTTGCTCCCACTGCAAAGTCAAATATGTCTTTCTGCTCAGCTCTCTGACTCCTTTACATGGAACTTGTTTTTCTGCTACCTGCTAAGTTATTTTAATTTTTTTTTTTGCATATTAATATCGAGAGAGAGCAAACACATATACATGAACCAGCTTAAAAAACACTCAGTGTTTCCAAACCGTGGTCCTTTAAATAAATAAATACAAAAGTTGCCTTGCGGGCCAGCCAGTTCAAAATGCCTGCACTATATTTAGCAACAAGAGCAACATTTTCAGCTATTTAGAGATTTATACGCTCAGGGCTGCTCTGATGACTCCTTTGTTTCAGCTCTGGGGCTGTGGCAGGACGGTGTGACAGATGCAGATGTGGGAGCGTGCGGTGTCTGCGGGCGCCCCGCGGCCGTGAGCTGGGTGCTCGCTGCTGGGTGGCACAGCACAGCCACCCTCACCTCCCCAAAACAAACCTCTTCCACAACCACAGGAGTCTGGCACATGGGGCAGAGTCCCTCCAGGACGTGAGCTACTGCAGAGCTGCCGGTGCCACTGTTTCTACGTGAATTTTTTTTAAATTCCAATTTTTTTTTTTTTCTCTTCCCCTCCTGCTTCTCTTCCACCCACACTTGGAGTGGAAGAATGCAGGCTCATGCATGTTGCATTTTTCCCTGTGTAACAGAAATTTTTTTTTTTTTTTCCTATAGCTATGCGGAGGAATGCATGATTTCAATTCGCTGTTCAAAAAAAGAGCATTTTCCCTTTTTTTCCTAATTTGTTAAAACTGAAAGGGTTATTTTGTATTAGTTCACTGTGCTATTTGATTTTTGTTTCTACTCTTTTCAGCTTAGGGAGTGGATATGGCAGTGTAGTTTTTTGACTGAGGAAAATTTTTCTCTCTGAATAAACAAAAAGCCCACATTTCTTCAAAACTTCTAGTAGTGTATTTTGTGTGTCTTAACACTGCAAACTATGCCAGTTCAACAAAAGTTGCTTATATTTAATATATAACCAAAAGTTACTTGAAGAGTCAGCATGCTTTTCTAAAACATGTCACAATTTATTTGGATTTTGCAGGAATTTGGCTCATTTTCATTGGGGGTGCCCTTTAAATTGGGGGAAAATAATGCATAATGGTGTCAATTCTGGGCCTTATTTGTTTTAACATCTTTTTTGTCTGCACCTCCTCGAAGAAAAAAACCAACATTTTATGTGTGCTTGAGGAAGCGTTTGTGTGGCTGATGATTCAACTAAGGATATTTTTTTAAATACTTCTTTTAAATACCTAAATGCATATTGCATTGTTTTGGTGGTGCTGGAGGAAACCAGAAAATAAATACTCGGGGTGGCTGCCCAGGAACAAGAGGTGACAGCACAGATTTAGTGAATACTTCATTTGTTTTATTTTGCTTTCATCCCAAATGATTCACTTAGTCCTCTGCCTAAATATAATTCTTCCTACTTAGCCAGGAGTCATCTTTCCCTCTGGCCAGATGGGGTGTCTTTTCCATGGATATCTGAAGGCAAGCCTTCATCTTTTCCTCTTCTGACGGACAATTGAGACGTCCAGCTTTTATTTGGAAGGAAAATGGGTGCAGCATTCTTGCTGTCCCCAGGACCTAGTGCCATCAGAGAAGCAAAAAGGGGAATTATTGATAGGGGTTCCGAATCCTGGGAAGGGAACGTTTCTTTCCCGGCTCTCTAGGAGGGATTTGGAAAGAGCCATAATCCTGGGTTAGGAGTAATTTGTTACAGCAAGATGATACTTGAGTGGCAGGAGGATTCTGGCAGAGGCAGCAAGAGGGTTTTATTCAGAGGAGTAGCTGGTCTCGCAGAAGGTCAGGCTGACACAAATCCTACCCCAGCCCACAAGTTTTGTTTCTCAGCCAGGACAATTAGCTGAGGGGACTCTCAACCTCTTTTACATCTTTCAAAGACATCTCCACACATCTGAGCTGAAAGATCACCGCAAGGAATGTGGACCAGGATATGATGCAGTGGAAAGTTTTTTTTCTCAAGGCAGGCCTTTTTGAAAAACAAAATAACCTCGACAGCAACCTTCCCAGTTTCTCCTAGGAGGTCAGAATATTGCTGGTTCCAGTCTTATCTCCAAGACTGAGGTTGCCTTAAGGTTACATTTTTGTGTTAACTTAAAAAAAACCCAGAAAAGACAAAACTTACCACCCCTAGGGAAAGAAAATTTTGCAAGTTCTTCGTTTTCATGAGGGCCTGAAACCCTTGGAGCCATCTATTCTGCAGTTACCCCTTGTTGCATTGAAGGCCCAATCACACATGGAAACCACAAGGGAGGCGACAGGAAATTTGGTATGAAATTTGCTGGGTTTACTAGAGAGTGGCTCCCGGCAGTTCACCCAGAATTGCTACATCGACAGGAATTTTTGTGGTAGTGATTGGAGTCATGAGTTTCACTTACCCAACAGTTGAAGAAAATATGACTCTTTCAGTAAAACCCTCTTAGGCCATGTTACAGTAATGAGCAAACTGCTAAATTCTCCTGTAGCACCTTTGGTCAGGGATCTCACCCACCTGTGCCACTCATTCACAAGTACTTCACAGGATGTGAGATGAGAATTTGGATCAAAGAGTGAAGAAACCCCTCCCAACCAAGATAGTCTGGGAGGCCCCTTTGGAGAGGGATGTGTCTCACAGAGCATCCTTTTACTGTCTTGCCTTTGTCATGCCTCTGCTGGCTTTTGATAGCTGGAGGTGCCAAGCACTTTATAAATCAACCCTTTTTTTGGCTGAAAGAGGGCAGTTCCAGATTAGATATTAGAAAGAAATTCTTTGCTCTGAGGGTGGTGAGGGACTGGCACAGGCTGCCCAGAGAAATTGTGGATGCCCCATCCAAGGTCAGGCTGGATGGGTCTCTGAGCAGCCTGGTCTCAGTGTCCCTGGTCATGGCAGGAAAGTTGGAACTTGGATGATCTTCAAGGTCCCTTCCACCTCAAACCATTCTATGATTGGTACAGGACAGAGTTGTATAAAGATAGACCTCTATATCTGGGTTTTTTTACCTTCACACAAATACATGCAGTGGAAAATGGTACCAGTTCAGCATCATGGTCATGTAGAAATTAATTTCCTGATGGGCTTCACCAGGGCACTGAAGGAGCCTGGTTGATGCTTCCCGTAATTAGGAAACATGTAGTTCCCCTTCCAAACTCCAAGTGGTGGAAGTGAGGGGAAAGATGGGGGCAGGCTTGGAGGGCCCCTTTGTTCCTTGTACAGCTGTGCTGTCCTGTGCTGCAGATCCACCAGTGGTGAGAGGGGAGCAGGACAGGGCAGACACGTTCTGCAACATTAAAGCAGAACCAAGCTGCATGACCACTGAGCACTGTTATGTTGTAGGGTTTTTCTTCTTGCTTTTTCTTTAAATTTTCTTTTTAAAAAGTAGTTTCAAAGCTTAAAGTTATAGCCCCTCCTTTACAAATAGACCTATGCTCTTACCAGAGTTGGAAAGTTTTAAGGGAGGCAAGGTTCTCCTGGAGCAGCACTTCTGTTAGAATGGAGGTAGTTCAGTGCCATGATCTCTGTCTCTAACAGGCTGTCAGATATCTTTACTGTCTTGATTTAAAGGGGAGGAAAGGAATTGTATTTTATAGACCATAAAATGCATTCTTGGACTTCATGCAAACACCAGTTACCAATTGTTGTCTCACTCTCTGGGAGATTGCCAGGATGAGAAGTTGTGTGTCTGTACATCAAATTGTTTGGTGAATCTTGGAGGCTGGTTAAACTTTCAGTCTAAGCAAGATGTACCTACAGAAAGACTTTCTTGAGATTTTATGACTGTCCCATTCTTTATCTAATGGAAACTCCATGCTTAAGTGCAACAGAACAGGTTGCAGAGAAAATTTGGCAAAAGTAGCTTCAAAATTAAGTTGGGGTTTTTTTCTGGCTTAAAGTAGATAAAATGCTTGTTCTTGTTCCTCGATTGAAATGATTTTATTTGTGCCTGTCTTTTGGAACAGAACTTTGTAGACATCTGAATAGTCCTCAGCCAACCTGCTGGTTTTGTGCAGTGAGGATTGTGGGGTCTTTCAAATTCAATGTGAAAAAAGTAATGGTGCTTTCCCAAGCTCCACCCAGGATTGAGAAATATAGCCTGCAGTTACTTTGCAGAGATACCATGTGAACTGCAGAAATTAATGCTGTACTTCTATGTCACATGAACACTCTTCCTCTTGTAAAGCTAAAAAAACTATTTTAAATTCCTGCAGTAGCTGATTAGCCTTTACTTTGCTTCTTCACACTCGGTGCCAGTATCCCAGAACTCAGCTGTAGCCTACCAGCCTTGCCTTCAGGAGAAACAAAAAACCTGTTTTCCTTCAGTATTTCAGTAGAACTGACGGCAAGAGTGCCTTTCATCCGTGTCAGAATGAGCAAATAATTATGTGCATTTGCTTGAACTTTCATAGACAATAATTTTTGAGAAAGGTTCTGGTTATTCTCTTTAATTCTCTCCCACAGCAGCCTCCTCTGCACCCTTATCACTGTGTATAGAAAACCTGTGCAAGTGGGGGTGATGCCTGGCAGTAGGAATGGGATGGAACTGTGATACTGCATCTCCTCTGGGATGCAGCGGAAGAGCTGTGCATGCTCTTCTGGGATGCAGGAGAAGAGCCTGGAGATTAGTTTGGGATAAAGCACAGGATCTGCGCTTTCTGGGATGTTCCCACATCTCCAGTCAGGAGAACTGCAGTTGATGAGGCGCCTGTGGGGCTCAAGATGTTGCTCTGTGCCTTATCCCACTCCAAAAAGGGCATCCTCTTTGCTCATCACCTTAGTTTGCTCTGTGCCTTCCTTCAGTGAGACAGTTCCAGATCCCAGGGTTTCTGCTTTCAGGCATCCCTCCTTTGAGATGCTCTTGGGCTGTTTAATCACCAACACATTTCTCTAACTTTCAGCCAGTGGAGGACTCAGCTGTCTCATTTTTCTGCCCTAGCAGCGCCTCAGCAATGTGACAAAGGGACAGGCAAAACACTGAAATGGGCAACTCAAGGTCCCTGTGTCAGGGACTCCTGTGTATTACTGGAAAGGAAGGAGACAAGGTCACTCAAATTCTCAGTAATGGGAAAATGAAAGGACATTTTAAATTTTGAAGAGGACTTAAATGCCTTATGTGCATGTGTTAGTGCAGGTACCTAACACCAGTTCCTGAGTTTTGTGCCACTTTTCCCCTATTAATGTATTTTACTTAATAATTTTTTTTTGTGATGTTGCAATAGTTTAAAAGATGATGTTAGTAAAAAAAAATAGTGGAGGTATATGATAAATACTTCCATGTTTTGCAGTTTTATGCTTTAATTTCTTGAATGCTCTGGGGAAATCTTTTGTGTGGAAAGGATTGGTCTCACTGAAATCAACCTTGCTGCTTTTGTTTTGAGCAGCTCCCCTGTGCCTCGTGGTGGTGCATTACATATTCTGTAGAAGGGCTCAGCATCGTGGGTGGTGTCTATTACTTCTCATACAAAAAATTCCAGACATTGCAGATCTGCAAGGAACAGGAGGCCTTTTTAAAGTTCCTTCAACAGCCTCCTTCAGTTATTTCAAATAAATCCTTCAGATTTTGCTCTCACACAGCACACCTCTACAAACAAGGTGATAACTGAAGACCAGAAATAAGGGGTTGAGGTAAATTAAGCAATGGAGCAGAAGCTGGGGGTCTACATTTAAATCCATAGAGGCTTTGCTTCTAATGTAAGTGGGGACACTAGTCGGTGACAGACCTTTCTTTGTAGGTACCAAGATGAGTATCCTCTTGCACCTATGTTTTTTGTCTGTAGAGAGCAATTACGGTGTTGTTAATCTTTGTTCCTATCAGCTTCCCTGTAAATATCAGCTCTCCCCTCAGCATTGTCATCCCCTGTGTTGCTACTGGATTATCTCTGGTTAAAATTTGTCTAGATGCTCCCTCCCAGAAGAGCTTCTAACTAAATATTGGAGAAACTCCTGACCTTCAAGTTGACATGCAGGTGTGTACTTCCACGTGATTCTGCAGTGCTGGCCAAGGGAGAGACTAACAGCAAAACTAGGATCAGGAATACTTCTATTTGAGATCCAGGGGGAAAGTGCAGACTTTGGAGGTGTGGGCCAATGGTTAGGGGGTGTATTGGAGACCAGTGACACCGAGCTGACTCCAGGAGCCCTGCTCCTGCTTGTTTCAGTTCCTGGGAGCTAATAAGCACCAGCTGCAGGAAACCCGAGCTGGAAAGCATTGTGCAGCTTTCCCTGTGTTTAAAAATATGGCCTTTTTTTTTTTTTCTTACTGCGTTTATGTTTTTGTATGTTGTAGAACATCACTTGTAGGGCAGTCTAGCAGTGAAAACAATAGTGTGACAAGGGGACAGGTCCAGGTTGGACACGGGTGCAGGAAACACCTGTGAGCTCAGTGCCATCCTTTCCTTCGAGGCCGCACCGCTTCGAGCCCAGCCCCGGCCTGTGGGGCAGCTGCTGGCCCTGAGTAAGAGTTTCCAGCAAACTCCTCTAGTGCTGGCTGTGAAGTTTCACTGCCTTTGACCAACTCTGCTGTGAAAACTTGGGAAAGATGTTTGTTTGCCCAGCCAGTCCTGAGGAAGGTGGTGGCTTTGGGGGGTGGCTGTGCAGAGCTGCTCCCGGCAGGTCTGTGCTCTGTGGGACCCTCTGGTTGTAGGTGGGAGGTGTGGATCTTTAGGAAGGTTCTTGGGGTTTTTTTTGTTCCCTTCTACAGAAAAAAATCTGGGCCATTCAAATCATTTGCCTTTTCCCTTGTGCTGACAATTTAACAGCCTTTTTAAAAGCTTTGGTTTCTCTCAAGTACGCTCGCCCCATACTTGTTTTAATTCTTGTGTGGAGGCCTGGAGCTTAACAATTATTTTGCTTAAGCTCTCTGAGACTTGCCATAAAACTTTTTTTTATTTTTTTTAAACACACACATGCTAATGATCCCCATCAGATCATATTGTTAAACAGGGAATGAAGTACTTGCACCACGATGACATTATATTAAAAAAATGTTAAAAGCAGGCCAGCAGAGCCCATTTCAACAGTTTTGTTCTGAAATAATTTGCACAGATTTGTTAGAGTTAATTTGTTGAAAAGTTCAGTGTTTGTACAAGTAAGTTTGTACAGGCAAGTCCTGATTTCCAGACTGAGACACAAGAAGCAGGAGAGGAGCAACTGGGTGTCCAGCATTTGCAGGAGCAGGATGGTGGGAACTTCCCTCCCTCTTACCCTTCTCCCCCCTCCCAGCTGCCCGGTGCAGAAATGTAAAAGCAGTGTCAGAAGGCTGGGAAAGTCAGCTTTGGATTTTTGTGGACTCCTTGCAAATCAGAGGAACTGTCTGGCTCAAATCTGCATTTAGGGCCAAGAGAAGAGGATTTCCTGCTATTTAGTTGCTTGAGGAAGGAAAGGATTTACCTCTCTGCTGTAGCAGGACTTCATTTTTCTCCTTTTTAGTAAGAACACCATAGTGTAGAGCAGCAGTAGTAAACCTGCGAGAGCAATCACGGCTCTCCCTCCTCTTCCCCGTGGCGATGCTACTCCCCCCTGCCCAAGCATCCTCCTGTCGCAGCTCCCAGCCCCAGCAAGGGCTTGGCATGTCCCTCCAGTGTGAAAGAGAGAGTTGTGGAGCTGCGGCGGCGCTCCCTGGGCCGGCTGCCGCCATCTGGATCCAGTTAGCTCTCTCGGCAGTAGGGCTGAGTCTCATTTCCTCCAACCAGTAATGTTATATAGGCAGTGATCCTGTTCTGCCCTAACATAATTGAAAATTATGTGTATTGTAGACTCGCAGCGCTGAAATGTAGACTTGTAAAAATCTGTGGCTCAGGTAGCCTGTGGAGATTGAATTTGGCACACAATGAAGCTTTTATGTAAAGTAAGAATTATAAGCCACCACATCAATATTGTGTTACAGGCATGACAATTCTTGGATGAGGAGGCCTTGAGTCAGGCTCGTCACCTTAAACAATGCTAATATTTCATACTTTATCAACAGGGCTGGCATTTTGAAGCCAGCAAATTGGACTTTTTTTGCTTTTGCAAACATCCTGCCGCCAAAGCTGTGGGTTCACTAGCTTGACATGGGCATTGGCTGTGGGCTCTGGCCCCCTCTGCTTATCTGACAGACAGAACATCTCGCCCTTGGCGGGGCTGGGAGGCTGCTCTGGATCCCGGCCACTTCGTAGAGCTCATGGAAGTTGCTTTATTGACCCTTGTGCATTACTGCTTTCCCTTGGGTCCGGTTATTTGGTTTTATTTTGTCTCCCACTGGTGTATTATCCACTGGTAGAAATGGAAGCTGTCCATGTCTGTGTGCAAAACTGAGCCCTCTGGGTTTGGGCTGCTCCTGCTGGGCTCCATGTGCATGTCCAAGAGAAGCTGTTTGTGCTTTAGCCTTTGCACTGTAAGACTTCTTGGATCCTCTTTGCCAGGGGTGGGTAAGAGAAGGGCTTTACTGACAGTCCAGACGAAGGGTTTTAAAAGGAGGAAAACAAAGTGTAACAGTAAGATCTTCTGAAACGTTCATCTTGCCCTTAGGTCAGCCTGGTGTAGCAGCTGAAAGTATGAGCTGAAAGCATGGGCTGTTGTGGGATAGAGGTGGAGTGGGAGCAACCATGCCTTCTTGCTCTGTTTCTTCTAATGGAATTTATTGCTAGTAAAAACCAGCAGAACTGACAGTCCTGAAGGCTTTGTAATCCCTGCAATAATTACTGACTGGATGGGGTCTGCTGTGAGCTCACCCCTGCTGCTTGTCAATGCCTCTGTCTGCCCTTGGGGCAGTCTCAGAGAAGCCCACGTGTTTCTTGGCCTGTGTTTTAGGACAGCTGCTGACTTGAGCTCCTCACAGGTTGTTGTGGTTGTAGGGATATTCCAGGGTTGCTTGTGACTGTGGAACGGTCATGGAAAAATGAAAGTGATGGGTTTATTTTTGTGGGTGATGGCTTGATGGCTGTTCCCTGAAAAGCCACTGTTGGAGCCGTCAGGTTCTTGTAGGGGCTTCAGCTGTGGCAGCGGTAGCTTCTCGCTCTCCAGAACAGTTGTGGGCTTTGAAGCAGACTCCTGCACACAAAATACTTCACTGGTTGTCTGGAAAACCTGATGAAGCCAGTAGTAGCTGTGACCCATCAGGACCCTTTCTGTAAATTTGTGTGCCCCTCTGCGTGGTGGTGTTTCGATTGCTGTCTAAGAAAACTGGTGGGCTTTTGAAAATGTAGCAGTTGACTTGTTTAATAGTGCCATCTGCAAATCTGAAATGTATCAGATTTCCCCTCAAGTTAAAAAGCTCTCAGTTGGCTTAGGCTTTGGGTCCAAATTCTGCGCACTTGGGTTGCATTTTTACGCACTTTTTTGAAACCACAAAGGGTTAGAAAGTTGCTTTAACATCATCTGAACTTTAAAATTTATGTTGTGGTCACATATATTGAAGAGCAGGGATTTCATGCAAGTGATCAAATATCTGGAGGCTTACAATCGAGTTGTAAGAGTTAGAAATGTCGCTTATGGGTAGTCTAGTTCTGGTTTGTTTGGGTTTTATTTCTTGTTTTTAAGAAGTGCTGAAACATTCTGGTCCACATTGCACAAATCCCAAATGTGAACATGAATAAAAACAGGACTTCTTGGAACTTGAGGAACTCATATGGGGCACAAATCCAGAGTATGGGTTTGTTTATTTGCATTCCAGTAGCTCGGAAAACTCAGGCCCTCCAAATGACGGGAATTGGTAACACATCCTCGTGCTGGCTTCTGCTTTTTGGGCACCTCAGTGCCCAGAATCTTGCAGCAAACAGAGTCTTGCATGTGAGCAAATGTTTTGCATACGTGAGCAAATGTGATAGTGATGTGCTGAAAGCATGGAACCAGATCTCCTTCCTTCCTTCGTGGAGATTCGGATACAGCTTCCGTTGTCCGCCTGGAGTGGCGGGGGCAGTTCATGCGTGGTGGTTCTTCAAGATTACTCTTACTTTCAAATTAAAAAAAAAAAAAAAAGAAGGAATGTGTAACCATAACTATTTCTCTAGGGGGTATTTTCTAGGAATAGATCTGTCAGGTCAACCAGAGTCTAGTGCTGAACAGGAGCTTCTGCAGTGGCCTGATCTATGTGGGCAGCTGCTTTTCTTAGTTCTGGGAGGGGGCTGAAGGTATGTGGCCGTACACATTTCTTCCAGCACGATACAGGGCTTTTAGAAGTCCCGTATTAACCTGTATTAATTGGGACAGCACAGCACCATGCAGAGAGAAAAGCTGGGGCTGAAATTATATTTAGATGTACGGCGCAGAAGTTTGTTTGGGATAACTGATTTCTCCGTGGGCCTGCTCTTGTTCAGACCAGAGTCGAGTGCTTCTGGTGCAAGGAGCTGAAGCTTTTCTTGCTTTTGCATCGATGCCCCCAAATGCTGCAGACATGGCACCTGTGTGTGTTCAGCCTGTCTGCTGGTGGCAGTGCCACAGAGAAGTTGTGGCTGTCCCCGAGCCAGGGCTGGCTGACAGAAGATAAGCAAGAAGAAAATCCATGGTGTCTTCCAGAAATGGTGAAAAGTAGAGAAAACAGGTGCTAAGCCCCAGCAGTGCTGGGTCTTTTTGGGTAGTGCTCTGCCTTTAGGGCTCATACAGCGCTGGGGAGCTGGAGCAGTTGACTTGGTGCATTTGTTGAAAGAAGGCTGACAGATGACCCATTCAGTAATGAGATCATATTCTTAACTCATGATATGTTTTCCCTCTCCTGACACTGATACCCACCTTTTCCCTTGTCCCATCCTCTCCATGGTTATGCTATTTTGTTTCTTTGGGGGTTTTATTCTACTTCTAGATTTGCTGCAATTAATAAAATTAATGTAATACTCTCTTTGCAATCTGTTTTATTTTCTTATTCCTGAACTGTAAGAGTGGTATGAAATTGTTAGTTCTGCACAGATTTTGTCTCCACAAACATGTATGGTTGTCTTAATTTTTGTTTCAGTTCCTTGCATAAGTTTTAATTTATACTTTTTTATCCATGTTACCTAAGATTTGTTATTTTTTTTGCCTTTCTTTTCTGAACTCATTTTTCTTTTCCCATTTTTGTTTCCTTCATCCAGTATCTGCAGATGAAATGGCCACTGCTTGATGTTCAGGCAGGGAGCCTTCAGAGTAGACAAGCCCTCAAGGATGCTAGGTCTCCATCTCCAGCACACATTGTTGTAAGTAAACACAGAAAGATGTTCTTCCTTTGTTTAAAAAAAAAAAAAGGCATTTGACATTAATGGCATTGGTTGTCATCAGTTTTCTTTTACACAGACCAAAGGAGAAATACTTCAAAACAAACAAATCCCTAACAAGCCTGTGGTAAAAGGAGGGAATACTTTTTTTATCTCTGGGCTGTTTATGAAATTATCATCCATGTGCCTTGCAGGAGACCAGGGAGCCAAAAATGCTCTAAATTTACACACTGCAGAATTATGTAGTGGCAGTGGAGTCCAATCAGGCTGGTTTACACATCTGACAGTGTTGAAGTGGAGAGAGTGAAGAGACTGTCTGGAAAGCAGTAGAAAAATCAAAACCAAGCCTATTTTATGTCCTTTACTTAAAGAATCTTGCCTTATTGTAAAATCTTGGATGAGAGTTTGTGGGAGTCTGTCAGCATTTTACCTGGGTGAAGGCTCAAAAGAGCCCAGTTCAACAAAGCACATGACCCTTTGTGTTGTGATGACTTCTCATTTAGTATAAACAATGTTATCAAACTTCTGCTACTGCCTGCAAAATATGAAATTCTCTTTATAATGAGAAGTATTTTAAAAAAATAGTATTATTTACTAACTTCTAACTTAAATTTTCAATTCTATTTTAATTTTTCTTGTGCTTCTATTGTGAAAACAATGTTGAGTTTGCAATGTTTAGTACAAATTTATATGAGAGTGGTTTGGGGGTTTATTTTACTTTCTAAAAGAGCATCCATAGAGATGTAGAAGGAAATGGTTTGTTTATGTGGTGATTTGCAAGAGAGGTGATATGCAATGGTCCATCCTCACCCTTAGCCAGTGTCAGTGCCATGTATTGTTAAGGAACATCTTAGCTCTGACTATTCTTCTGAGAAATTTACCTCTGGAGCAGATGGCATGTAGTGGGTTACAATATATCTTCTGAAGTAATTTATCATCAAGTTTAACATGATTTTTAAAAAAACCCCTTTTTTATAACCATTGGATGATTAGGTAAATACCAGGAATAGAAACTCTGCTCATTCTTTACTTTTTGCTCTATAGTCTAAAGCTGACATAGCTGGTGGATCATCCAAGGCACCCATGGGTTTTGCTAGAAATCTCAAATCATACTAAACATTTTGAGGAGCTTCTTTTTCCATTGTTGTCTCTTTAAATTGAGAATTGTCAGTCCTCTGCTACGAGCATCTTAGTTCTTTATTTGAAAAGAAAAAAAGATTTCCTATGTTTTAGAATCCATAGCTTCTAAGCCATCCCTCAATCCATCAGAGAGCAATTGGAACAAGACTGGTGTCTGCCCAGTTGCTATCTAGTGCTGGCTGCTTCACTGTCTCAGAATGACTTTGCTTTTCCTTCCTGTCCACTTGGGCTGTCACTGGAGGAAGAGATCAGAGAAAAGATGTGTGGCTGGTTATTCAGAAATCTACAGTCATCAAAACCTGCCATCATCTTACTCTTAATAAGGAATGAACTAGAGAAACTTTCCTATTTTAATTTTTTTTCTTTTTACTGCTGTGCTAGAGGACTGACACAGGGGGTGGGAATGTTCCCGGGGCTCTGGCGTGGTGTCAGGCTCTTAGGAGGAGATGGAGAGGGAGCACAAGGTTTCTCCTGGGTGGCTGCAGCTGGGAGGGCAGGCTGAGTTTGGTTGGGATCACCTCAGCTTCCCCGGGCTGAGCATCCCCTGTCCCTAAGCCTCCTGCCCTGCAGGAGAGCAGACACTTGCCTTTAAAACCCAGAGCAGCTTATGGTGCTGAGGGGGTTGATTGGGGTCTTGGCTCCCCTGACTCTCTCCAGCCTTTCCACCCAGGTGTGGTCAACAAAATACACAAAAAGCATTCAAAAATCACAATCGTTTTGGAAAATGAAGCGAAACCTGCTTCCAGGGAGGCTGAGGTTGATCTGCTTTGTGTTTTGACCATTTATGGGGTTCTTATGGGTCTCTTTAAAAGCTGTTTCACTCTGCTGTTCAATAAAAAGCATATTTACCATAGCAACCACTTAGGCCATGAGGAACATATACTACCTCCGAGATGGAGGCCACCTTCCGAAAGAGCCACAGCTGGCATTTGTAATGTGATCTTTTGTGCTACTTACAATGTTGGAGGGAGAGGAGGCGGAGGAGGGAGTGAGGGGGAGAGCAGTGGGTTTTTGGGAGCGGGGGAGGTTCTGCAAGGTTTAATGTTTATTTCTAGCAGCAAACTGTTTTGCCTTGTTCTGTTAAAATATATAAATAAGGGGCAGCTTTTTCCACCCTTTTTCCTGGCACCGACCCCAGGCCCACATTATTTTGTGGAGTGAAAATGGTCTGATTTTTTGGTAAATAAAGTTAGAGCGGGTAGTGGCATTTGGGGGAGATGAAGTGGCTGCAGATGCCAGTTGGCTCGGGATGTGTCAGGCATCTCTGGTGTCCCTGTTGCTGCTGCTGTGCCTGCCCACAGCACCTGGGACCTGGCTGCTCTTGCACAGGGCTCTACACCCACTTCTGCATTTGTGAAAACGCAGTTAATCTTTCTGTGGAACAGTGATGGGTATCTCATGGGCATCCTGATGTTTCTGTGTGAGTGTAACGTGTAGGGATAGAAATGGTTCTCTGCCCTGGTTGCTGTGTCGAGTCTACCCATCAAGTGCACCTATGCCAGTTTTTCATCTTCAAATCAGTTGGAATGCCCTGAAGATCTGTAGGAAAATGCTAACACCTGCAAATCACTTCTTATCTTTCCCCTATCTCTGAAATCAGGATTTGAGGCTAATCTTCATAGCTGGATTACAAAGAGAGGAAAGGAGAGTGTGGGGGCTTGGGTTTTGCCCCTGCTTTTTTTTTTTCTTCTTTCCTTTTTTTTTTTACTTTCTTTTTTTTTTCACTTTCTTTTTTATCTCCCCCTTTTTTATCCTGCATTTTGAAGTATTAAAAAAAAAAGAAACTGAAATTCTTCTCAGTGCTTGGCTGTGACAACCACAAGCTCTGTGTCAGCCTTTACTCCCAGCTCCAATGGAACTCCCCTTAGGAGTTCAGCTTCATGACTCAAGGCTGCATAACATGGCCGTCTGTAATGTCTTAAGTAAAATCTATTCTATTTGTCAGCCATCCTCCTTTCAGATTTGTTTAAGAACATTAAGTTAAGACTACAAAAATTGAAGCAAAAGACCAGCATGAATAATTTGGCTGGATTGCTGTCCCCAGTGCCGAGGGCTGGGTTAATACTGCTTTTTCATGGTGCTTGAGAGAGTCTCCAAGGCCCATAATGAGAAACAGAATATTAAACTGAAATTATGTTCAGTATGTCTTGAGAAAGGTACAGCATGAGGCTCCATTTAAGACCAGTGCATTTATTTACATTTAGGTGCTTCACTTGTCTGGTAAGACTTTTTGCATCTTGCTCTGGCAAGGTCATGCTGCTTATCTGTGTCCAAAGGTGAAAGAAAACTGGGGGAAAAATTGTTTTAATAGTATACTATTAAGCTTGGTAGGTCAGAATTTCGAATTTAGCCTGCAGATAGTACTATTATGAGGCTGGGATATTTTTGAAGTGTTTTTTATGGTTATTGCCCCTCTTTTTTTTTCTGACCTTTGATTTCGTTGAAGGTATTAAGATTTTGTGAAACAGTCTTAGCAGGAAGTTTTGGGTGTAAAGCAGACCCCAGCTGGGTGCCTCGCTCTCAGGGGGTGGGGTGTTAGTTGTTCTGAAATCCCATGGTCTGTGTGCACCTGATCTGATCCATGTGTGCTGCCAGAATGGTGATAAGGATGAGAGATAGGTGATGTAGGAAAGGGAATCTCACATGAATGTTTTCTGTTGCAGCCTGGACAGGCAAGGGAAAATGAGCAAGGTATGTCTGTGCGAGGATCTCCGAAATCTGCTCACTGCAGAAAGCAAACTCCTTTAAAACCTATTTTATCTATGTGCATTCCTACAACCTTAAGGAGAAAACCAGTGCTGTTTTTCCCTGTTCTCTGCGAAGTAAATACTCTGACTCAGCCATACCCAATTTTGGGCAGGAGTGTGGGTGAAAGACCAGTCTGGGGATCCTGCCTTCTGCAGGCTGGGCAAAAACTTGCTTTTAGCTTCCTTTGTATCTGGCAAAAACATTCAGAACCCAAGATGACGGTGGCTTGGTACAATATATTCCTTTTAAAACAGTAAGGGGTTTAAAAAAATCCTGCATTTTGAAGTAAATGTCAACGTTAACCCCAGGGACAGGACTTCCAGTACTTTTTGGCCTAATATGTAAGGAACACAGCCATATAGTAGACTGAATCACCAAGAAAAAAGAATCACTGTGCAGTAGTGTATCCATTTTTTTCTTAAAGAAAATAAAAATGTTTTTTCAAAACATAATACAACAAGCAAAACTGAAGGCAAAGCCGTGTGAAACGTACTGACTGTTCTCAGCCTCTTCGATGAGCATGGACAGCAGGCGTCTGGGACCTCTGCGTGGTTTGGAGAGATCAGGAGTTTTTTTCCCAGGGCAACTGGAGTTGAAGCTGCACAGTCTGCCCTGCGTGTTCGCTATTTTTTTTGTCTTATGTGGTTTGTACTTCTGCATTTTGAAAGAAAAAACAAATACCTACTAGTAACAGGTTTATCTTAGCCGGATTTCAAAATGCACCTGCAGTGTCACTTCAGACAGGCCAGAAGTGGGGTGCATCCAGACATACGTATGTCCTGTATGTGTGGAGACATCCCCAACCAGAATCTTGTAACTTCCACTCACAGTGCTCCAAGAGGGCTTTTAAAGCTCTTGCTTTGTTTGTCTTTAATGTTTTGTTGCAGGGAGACTGTTCTTCCTCTGCAGTCACCTCTTGAGATGTTCTTGGGTTCCAGGCTGCCCGCAGCCATGATGGGACATCTCTTCTGTCCCTAGAGATCTGCAGGGTGATCAGGAACGTGGAGTGTTGTAGGGGGAAGGACGTGGGTGGGCATCACTGATGTCAGTGCCTGGTATTTGAGAGGGACACGTGTGGGCAGGGAGGAGAGGGCTGTTTCTGAGCTGATCTGGTGCCCAGTCAATCCCTGATGGTAGATCAGGGACCCAGCAGGCAGATCCCTGAGACTCACACTGCAGAAATACCCACGCAGACTTAATTGGAAAGCTCCTTTAGTGACTCTCTCCTTTTTTAAGTACTCTATACTTTATTTGGCTAATTGCTCTGGCAATTGCAAAGTAAATAAAATGTTTCATTAATACATGCCCAAAAGTGTGCAAACATCTTGTCCTGAATTTTTGGAGCTTCTTGGAATTAAGCCACAGAACAAATTAAGCTTGCTGAGAATTTTGTGGCTGAATCTTTCACCACTAATTCCTTTTGATTTTTTTGTTGGAGAGGGTTGTGTTTAAAAAAATTCTGTGTACAAACCAGAATGTTTGGGGCTAAGTATAGAATTCACCTACCGGCAGCCCAATAAAATTGTTTTGGATGGGTTCCTGTAAAACACACCCATTATATTCAGTACCCATTAAATATGAATGGAAACCTAGTGCTTGGTGTGCGTAGAGAACAGAAGAAATGTGGGCTCCTTGAAAGTAATTCACTTGGTAATTCGATATGTTGGCAAAATAGTTCAGACTTTAGGGGACTGCTTCATGCCCTTGTGTTTACTCTGTAACACAATGTCCACCCTCTACAGCCCTCGTTTCAGTACTGGAGGTAACTCCTCTGCTGTAACGCTGAGACTGGGGAAATGTGCAGGCTTGTACCTCTTACTGTGTAGTGAGCAGGAATTTAATGCTCCTGCAAACATCAGTCAGCACTAAAGCACCTTCAGAAGACACCTTGGGGCTGGATTGGCAGCTGGGATGAATTGTCACGCTTGGTTGTAGTCAGGAGATCTGTGAGTAGCTCCAAGAACTCTGAAGTATTTGGATGCTGGGATATTTCAGCTGTGAATAAATACTGTAAAATGTATTGTACTGGCAGCCCTAATTGTTCTAGGATCATGAGTCAGGCCTCAAAAGATCATGAGGATTTGTGTGGTGGGGGGGTTGTGTGTTGTTTTTGTTTGTTTTCTGTTTCTTAAATAATACATTTTGTATTCTCTTTATTTGTTCTGTTTCCTGAGCCTGCAGGGTATACTCTGCTCAATCTCAAAGTTTTCTCTACAGCAGTTCGTGAGCTTGCTGTGTGCTGAGTGGAGTCTGAGGTTCTTCCCTAAACACTTGACTTCAAGGCTACCATGCCTTGAAAAACAGCAAGTATTGCTAGACTGGCTGTAAAATTGTGGGAGTTAGCAACCCTAAGTGTTGCTCCAGGAGAAGGCAGCTGAGTTGAGGTGTTAGGATATGCTAGGCTCAACCAAATTCTCCTCTGCTGAACATCCATTTCTTGTGAATCCTCTGGTTTGACTTTGGGAGAACCTGGTCCTTGGTGCTGGCAAAGGCTCTGGCTTTGAGTGGGGGTAGCTTACCTTGTGATGGATGGCTGCAGCATTCCCAGGCAGGGACAGGCTTCTCTAAAATTACTGGGGAGGTAAGGTCCTCCTGGAGCAGCAGGTTTATAGCCGTGGATATTGCAGTGAACCAGCACCAGTTTTGGTTTCCTGAAGAGGCTGTGCAGTCTTGCACCTAAGTTGGAGCCTTGAGATTTGGCATTTTGGTTTGTTATGACACACCCAAGAATATCTCTCGCTGACATTTCTCAGTATTGAAGCTCTCTGGGTGAAGAGAAGCAGGACAAAAGCTTGCTCATAGATCTTCTTAAGAAAGATGTAGCTGTGCTGCTTTCAGTGTGGTTGGAAGTGCATCTACTGCAGGATTCCCTCTTGTATCTTTTGTTTATAAAATAACCCCTTATGTCCTGAATGTGACACAAATAGGATACCTAAATTCTGGCCCTTTTTGGCTAGTTAGCCTGGGATACAATAAACCTGCAGAGAGCAACATTTTGAGAAACCTACACTGGGAAGATGGTTTAGGAGAGTATTTCAGCACAGAGGAGCGCAAGCTGCGTTTTGGATTCAGTCACACGGCAGTTTGTTATGCTGGAGCACGCATGTTAAATGAACTTCTAGGGACTTGTGTGGGCCTACAATTAAGTACCAGCAGGCTCTCAGCTCTCCAGCAGAAGAGT
The DNA here is from genome assembly GCA_013397915.1 of Daphoenositta chrysoptera. Lineage (NCBI taxonomy): Eukaryota > Metazoa > Chordata > Aves > Passeriformes > Daphoenositta > Daphoenositta chrysoptera. Next base: position 69,361 of record VZRO01001324.1, read on the forward strand.
GGCTGTGCCAGGCAGGAGGGAGAGGACGCAGACGGTGGCTCCCCAGAGCCCCGGGCGGGTGTCGGGGCTGCAGCAGCAGCAGCTCGCCTTGGCAGCGGGCGAGGAGCCGCAGCAGCGCCGGGTGATGCTGCAGAGGCAGATGGGTGAGCCTGTCAGATCAAAGTTGACGTGTGCCGAGGGTGGCAGGCTTGGCAGGGCCGCTCGCCGCAGGTCCTCCTCCCCGCACACCCTGTCTGCAGCTGGAGGTTGTGGCTGGATTCAATCTGGAGAGTAGAGAAGTAGGTACTGAATAATGCAGCCTCCTCTGGAGCCAGAGCCCGTGCTGACTGGAGCAGGAGCAGCCATCGTGTGCAGAGCAGAAGGTTTGATGGGTGTGATATAGGCCTGGCATTTACTTTTACCCAAATTTCTAGAACCACAGTCTTCCCTTTCCAGCACAGCTTTGGGCTTGTTGACGCAGAGTGGAAAAGCCCAAATACGCAGTGGAAGGAGCTCTCTCAGAATAACTATTCCTCATTATCTCTCCATGCGGCCACTCTTATTCAGCAGTAAGAGGTCCTTTGTGTGGTTTAGCTTAATCCGCTTTGGAAACGGATTAAGCTAAATCTCACAAAGGAACTCTTAGTGCTGAATAACGGTGTCCACACGGAAAGATAATTCGAAATAGTTGTTCTGCGTTTTTCAATTCACACTTGAGCACAAAAACTTTCCCGTGCAGATGAGCCCACTTGAATAGGAACTGCCTATTTTCTGTCTAAACAAGGTCTGTGTGCTGTGTCCAGGTGCTGTAGTAAAGTAAACAGCACGTATTTTTCATTAAAAAGAAAGGAAGGAAACTGGCATTGCTGGGCTCAGGACCACTTTTTTTGCCAAGTTGCTCAAACCCAGGATTATTGCTTTTCTCACCAGTTCATGTGGTTTGGGATTAGATTATTCATGGGATACTTTACTTTCTGGACTATATAGACTTTTCTGCTCTCCCCTGTGAAAGAAACTGGAGCTGCCTTGTAAGCCACTGCATAAAGAGAAGGAAGGATGCTTTCTGCTTGGCTTTCTGTTTGGCAAGGGGCAGACCCATTTTGGAAAGCCTTTGGGGAGTTAGAGATGTTACAAATAACAGGGAGAGTGATGCCTTTGTAAAACAACTTCCCAGCCCTAATCTGTCCCCAAGCAGTGTTCTGTGCCTATTTTCACAAAAGGAAGCTAGAAATAGTTGTCAAACAGATTTTGGGTTTGGATATGCAGTGGGCTGCTGGCAGGGCTCTGGTTGCAGGGGAACTTACTTGGAAGCTTCACTCGTACCTAACAGATACCTGTGAGTAAAGTCATTGAGCACTTTCCTGAGGTGGGGAAGCATTGCTTGCTCTCCTGTTTCACCAGTGTGGCCAGAACAGGTGCTAAGTAACTTTCTCAAGTTGATTTTGAGAAAGTGGTGACTTCCACATCTGGATTTTAGATGCAAGCAAAAAGCCTAGCCCCACAGGAAAGCAAAAAAAAGCAAAAAAAAAAAAAAAGAAACTGAAATAGTTTTTGAAATCTAAACCTAAAATCCTAACGTATCAGACCTTAGAGGAAAGTTACTTTTGGTGTTATTTAGGTGCTTGAGTTAGATGTGCCTTAAGCCTTATGTCTTGGATTTAGTAAGTTTGGGGGAGCTGGAGCACTCCTTCCTCTACCTTGGCTAGCAGTAGCCATGCACCCAGGCTCCCATCTGTAGGAATGATATGTGCAAAATGAGGGATAGGCTGGTAGCTGGTCACGGACATGCATGGTTTGAACACATACGTTTGTGTGTATACAAGAGGAAGGGTGTTTTCTGACTAAGCTCCCTGATGGAAGTGAGAAGTAACCAACCAAGGAGTTTGCTTCGAGGGTTTCTTTGTTGTTTTTTTTTTCCAACCTTATCCCTCTACCTTCTTGGTACTGCTTGAGGACCTGATGGTGACCCTGGGCGCTGCAGTGCAGGCCTGCAGAAAGAGGTGCAGTTTCCTAGGAGAGGCGAGCGGTTCTCTAACATGCATTTTTCCTCTTGGCACGACTCAAAGACTTCTCAACTACTATTACTGTGGAAACTTGCTTCCCCTTCCTTTTTACTTTTTAGGCCGTGATTCAAGAGATCATTAAACATGCGTTGATGTCCATCGGTGTTCAGGACAACACTTAAGCTTATGCTCAGAGTATTGTCTTGTGTAGTGATGCTTTTCTGATTTGGGATGCTGGAAATGAGTATTTATATGAAATAAAGTCCCTTCCTGAGAGATGGTTGTGTCCTCTGCCTGTCCCCCAGCTACTGAGAAGAAAGAGGGAGAGAAGGAATAGTGTGACTCAAACTCTTCTACCCTGAAGCTTGTCCTTGTGCTGACATATTTCTTTCCACAGCTGTAGGAGGAGTAGTAGGAAGAAAAGTTGAAGGGTTTTGGTCTCTTGATGCTCATCTGCCCACTGGGAAATGGACAAAATCTGTCCATGGTCTCCTTCTCTGGCTGGAAAGGTAGTGTCTGGGAAAGGAAAGAAAACAAAAAAAGTTGCCCTAATCTGTGCCTGCAGAGCTCTGCAATGTCAGTATTGAGTGTTGTGGGCATGTGACTGCCCTGTAATAAGGAAATGATGTTTTATGGAGGAAAGCAACATGAAGAGACCTGAAAGCCTCCAGACCTTCTTACTATGCACTTATGGCTGTGAACACTTATTCTGCCAAGCAGCTGCATAGAAGCCATATCATTAGAAAACCCCAAATGTCTGCAGGAAAGCTTTCCCTGGCGGCAGAACTTCTGTCACTGCATGTTGGGCATGTCTACGTGGTTAATTAATATTAAGCAAGGAAGATTTTGAATTGCTAAAGCCATAACTGCTCCACGTTGACTCCTCATCTTGATGCTTTTCAGGCATGTCCAGCTCTTCGGAGGGAAGTCGTTTACTGGACATGAAATAACCTGCTCCTTATTAAAGGGCTCTGATGGCCGGGATGGGTTACTTTGGGATAAGCTCCGGTGTGAATCTGAGGCAATGCTGGTTGCTCCACAACTGCTGCCCGAGGGGTAAATGTGAGGCAGCAGCTGCCATTTGGGCTGAGGGTGTCCAGAGCCGAGCACGTGGCCGGGCAGTTGCAGAGGAGCTGTGAGGCTCGCTGGGCTCACCCTGCAGTGACTTGTTCTGCTCTCATGCCCGGGGCAGGGCCGGGGAGCGTCCGCTCACACCGGAGATGGGCTGTTAAACTCCACTCCTGTGCAGGCAATGCTTGGACACCTCGGATCACGGCGCTGAGGAATCTGTGGGGTGAGTAAACAGTGAGAAAGCGTGAGGGAGCAGTCCCAGCACTGGTGGGAGAGGAGAACAGCCAAAGAGCTGGTGCAGCGTTCTTGTCTGACCAACTCAAGCTGTTCCATGCCTGGGCGCCCAGCTGGGCTTGTGACTTGAATTAATGCATCACCCTGCTCCTGTTCACTGGTGGTTGAATTGGGGGCCGTAGTCTGGGGTTGGAAAATTAGGTAGCCTTCCCTTCCCAAGTGCCATTCACGCATGATAGTGACTTCTCCCTGTGGACACAGTTTCACCGATGTGCCTGTGTAATGAGCAGGTCAAAGCGCTTGGTGCAAATTAAAGATAATTTCATTTTCATTTTATTGTTACCTGTATTTAGGAAGATCTAGTAGGCAAGGAACTGTCAGAAAAGCAGATTGTCGTTGCTGCTTCGGGTTGCCCAAATCCAGGGGAGATGGGGCTGTGCAGTGCATGGCACAGCAGTGGTTGGGTTGCTGCACGTGTGGGGTGTGACGGGCACCGTATGCTCACGTCCCTTTCCCAGAGAGGTAACGTGTTCTGCATATCAGATCATGGCAAAGCTGGAAGCGATGTACAGCTCCCCTGAGTCTGAGTTCACAGTCCAAACTGGTAGGCTAGCCTGTCTTTGACATACATATTTAATGCTGTAGTTGTCTTTGCATATTTTGCTGGAGGGGACTAAAGGCAAAAAAAAAATCCGGTTGCTCACCTGTCCTTCAGCACAGGTGAGCTTTGCACTTTTTCCCTTGGACATCTGTGAGACATTTAAAAGAGCATCATGGGTTCCTGACATCAAAGAGTTAATAGCAGTGAGTGGGTACAATAGCTCATTAGGACTTAAACGTGGGCTGCAAACTCAGAAATCTTGATAATTTTGGTCTATAAGGACACTGAACTTTCAACCCTAGTTCAGCAATAATAAATGCCTGTTAAGTAAGGCTTCCTTTTATGAAGAGAGGGTGGATGGATGCATTTCAATGGGCTTTAAAAGTATTGCTCCTCGTTTCAGCGTCTGCTGGCCGAATGCATCCGGGCATGGGAAGGCATTTCAAGATCTGCACAAAAACCACTTTGAAGTATAACCTTTGTGAGCATCTTAGCTAAACCTGACTGCACTTGGAAGCAGCACTTTATCTATTTATCTATGTATTTATTTATTTATTTATTTGGGAAAGTATTTTCCTTTCAAAATTGCTTAAAAAGAAATAAAAAACCAAACCAAAAATAAACCTGTGAGCAGTTAAATGAAAATGCGGTTTTGAAACTTTGACCCAAAGGGAAAGGTGATGGTGTATGTTTGCTTTTCATGTGGATGTTTTCATAACCAGATATATCAGTGCTGATTTTTGAAAGCGGGGAAGGTGAAGCTGCACTTAGGGATAGAGCTCAGGGAGCTGCTCAGGCTGACAGCCCGGCCACCCTGGAGAAGAGGGGCTCAGGCACACAGCCCTCCTCCAGCCCATGCTGGCTGTGCCCACAGGAATCCCGGCGAGGAGCTCAAAAATCTTTTAACATCCCATTTGTTTACCTGTAGAAGGTTCCACTATGGGGGACTGAGATTCGAAACAAATCTCAGAGTGCCCGCAGGTTACCACTTCAGAAGTTGCCATTTTCCTTGCCGTGAGTTGGCAGGTCTTGGTTCAGGCGGGCTTCTGCTGAGGTCCTACATGAGAGTGGAAGTTTTGTGTGTGTGTGTGTGTGTTTTACCTCGCCTCGCGGAGAGCACGAGGGAGACCTCCGTGAAGAGAGTGACAGGGTTTGATATAAACCAGCAGGACTGCATTGCTGCCATTATTCGACAGTAAAGCCTTTCACAATGCCATATGCTGTGCATTCCAGCGCAGCAGCCGAGGGTGTGATATAGTTAAAGCACACTCGGCAAACAGGAAACGCTGGTGACCGCTGTGTGTGCTTTTCATGGAGATAAAGTATTGAGAGCGTAACGAAGGAAAAAAAAAAGTGCTGGGAATGGGGGGAGAGGACGGCAGGGGTGAAGGAGAGGGATGTATTTTGGGCCTGACGCTCCGGTCATTATGAAAACGCAGGCAGGAAATGCAGCCGCGAAGCAGCCGAGAAAACACAGCTTTGCTCCAAGATGTTTGTTTTACTCCATTACATGTATTTTCTAGTTTGCTGCTGGGTAGTGAGAGTGGGTGGTGTGTGTGGTTTGGGTTTTTTCAGGGTTTTGTTTGTTTGTTTTGTTTTTTTAAATTAACTTTATTTTATTTTTAAAGTTCCTGCCACTCTGGCTTAGCGTCCAACTCCCTTCCCCTCTACCCTACCCTGGTTAATAATGAAAGGCTATTTTAAGGGATTGGAGTTCAGTAGCACATATTTCATACTCCAGGAAAATACGGACATCGGTGTTTAAGCTAAGCACAGTTATTTTCCTGGGCAATGGCTCTGCAAAAGGCATTGCAGAGCCTCCTCAGAGTTAGGAAGTCGCTATTGCAGGGCAGGGAGGAAGGCAGGGGGATGGGACCAACAGGTCCTCGGATGGGGAGAGCTCTGAATCATAAACACACCATAGCTTTAATAAAATAAATGAAGTGGAGCCTTTTCAGACGAGGGCAGACTGTATTGGGGCAAGCCGGGCTTTTAACGTTGGGAGTGAAAATTGACAGGCTGAGAACTGGGACATAAACAAAAATGTCAGTCCCTGGGAGTCTTGTTCACTGGACAATGTCTCAATTGTTTCAGTGATTTTTCGCAGGCAGCAGGGGATAGTGGGAGATTTAACTCTTTACTGGCCGTGCAGGAGCTGGAGGTGCTCGCAGAGTGAAGAAGTGGCAGAAAAGAGCATTTTTGTTTGGGAATGATTAAGCATGTCAGTGGGTGATAAGGGAAGGTCACACTGTTCTCTGCATACTTGTCTGCTGTTAAAGTTGGGCTTTCCACTCCCTTAATTTTATTTAGGTTTTGCTCCTTGCTTGAAAAAAGTGTTTTGGGGTTTCTTTTCCCCTTCTAATTTTTCTGCTTTTTATCAGGAAAAATGAGATCATGGGGCAGACCAGTAGATATATAAAGAAGTAGGTAAAGCGTGTGTGTGTGTGTGTGTGTGTTACATTTTTAAAAAAATTAGTATTTCTTCATTAAATGGCTGACAGGCAAGTTTGGTATTTTAAGGCTGTCTAGATTATTTGGAACAGGCTGAAATGTGAGATAGGGAATGCCCTTTATTTTATTAACCGCTTTACTGTTTTGCTTAAGTCTCAAAATAAAAAGCCATCTTCAAAGAAAGCAGGGGAGAGGCGAGGAGCTTAGGTGTCTCATCATACTTTTGCTTTATTTATTATAAAAACAAACATTGAAACCTGTTGCATACCAGCCCGACGTGGGCAAGGTCCAGAAAGCTGTAACTGGTAATTCTTTACTCATCAGATTTTGAATGTGTGTTTTGTTGTGGGCAGGGGGGAGGAGGGCGAGACGCAAACCGAAGTTGCTTCTTCAGGGCGCAAAAGCTGTTGAGGTTTATTTGCAGGAAGATAAACCTCTTTTAATAAAACGTGGGTCTTGTCTCAGTTGAGTGAAGTTGAAACATTTTGCAGGCTAGAAGCCAATTCGCTTGGTGTGCAGCAGCCTGGTATTAAAGGTCTGGGATGTGCTGAGGTTGCTTTAACCTAATTTATGGAATAATAATGTATCCCATTTTTGTATCCGTACATCCTCCGGCTGCTTTGTGTTCGGATGCATGTTTGCAGCCCCGCACTTTTTCCTGCTTTCACATTTGTCCTTCCCTAGCCCCCAGCCCCTGCCTGCTGCTGGGAGCAGCACAGGGCTCTCCACCGCCTTCCTGCCGGGCAGGAAATTGCCTCCTCCGCGACTGCTGCACGCAGTAATGCCACAAAACTTGTGCTCATGGGCAGGCTGCTCCCCAAATTCCTGCTTGGGACATACGCTCTCCTGTGTGGTAAGGATGGGGAAAGGAAGCTCGTGTTCTCCAGATGCTTCCATGTGTGGTTCACATGGATGGGAGAGAGAGAAGAGGGTGAAAGCAATGGCAGTGTCCCATTGAAAAAATCTGTCTCCAAAGGCCAGAGCAGGGAGAGTAAGTTGCTGTCCCTCCTAGAGTCTTGCCAGGACTGGAGATAGTGGGCACTAAAAACACACACTAGAACTTCTGTGGAAAATCTGACTCCATATGTGTTTTGAAGTGATATTGGTTTGAGAGATTTAGAAAACAAAAGTTGTTGACATTTTGGAGCAGTTGCTTCTCTGGGTAAGTATCCTGAGTAGAGCTGGATTTAATAATTTGTAATTAATCATTCGTGCAGCAAAATGAATTGCTCTTCCTGTTAGTGAAGGATCACTGAAGAGATCGTGATTTTTTGTGGAACTTTGTTTGTTACTCATGCACAAGCTTCAGCATTTTGTCTTGGAGATCATCCACAAGCAGTTCCTGAGCTGGCTGGTGTTGGGGCTCCTCTGAGCAGAGATGGGGAACATGTGATACATTTCCGTCCCCTGGGTTGAGCAGTGAGTGATACTCTTTAATTAATAAAAGTTTATTTTCCATGAACATTCTCCAGTACTTGCATAAATTCACCGTCTTGGCAAGTGTCCTTACCACTGAATTCATTTGCTGGTGTAGTCACAGAAAGCAGTTAGCTTTGTCACTTAATGAATTTCTCCTATTTGCCACAGAGCACAGCATAATGCTGATCTAGCTTGGGTTGCCCTGGTTTTGTATGTTATAAACACAGAAGTAAAGAAATCAGTAGTCTGGAGTATTTTCTTAGGATTATTTTGAAATTTCCACCCCTTTCTAGTCATGAATAACAGTCAACTTTGATTTGAAAATAAACTCATTACTGATAATAACAGCCTACGAGAGATCTCTGCTTCTCTGCTCCTTCCCGTCTCCTAGAGAGAAATAACTGCTGTTCCAGGTGAAACAATCCTATTTTTAGTGCCATTGAAGAAGTGTTCACTAGATGTCTGCTATACAGCTGGACAGCCCATCTATGTGTTTAATTGCCACAATAGTTTCCAGGGCCACCTTTTCCTAGACATCCCAGTTAGCAAATAGTTAATTCCCTAGTTTAGATGAACTGGTAGATGGGGAGAGAAGGGGCACTGAGAAGAAAATGCTCTTTGTAGCTGTGTGTGGAGTCTATAAGCCTTCAAGGCAGCTCAGTTGTCCAGGATAAACAGCATCTTTAACCTTTGCTTGTGTTATTAAGGTTTTGGTGAGGTGTAATCAGCAGGTCATCTGCTCTGCTGTGTCTCCCACCCTTGTTCTAAGATGTGCCTGGACAAGCCCATGGAGCTTGGGCATCATGTGCTCTCATGTCCCTTCACCTCACAGGACCCAAATCCTGCTTGAGGAGTTTGGAAAACTAGCAAAGCAAGAAATGGGCTAAGTCACACTTCATAAGAGTTGGATGTTGTTTGCCTGCCTTCTGGAATGAGCACGTGCTGGGTGGTGTAAAGGTTTGGATTCTTCTTGTTGCCGTGCTTCTCCTGTGAATATTGACTCAGCCTGGTGAGATACAGGTGTGGTGGTGGTTCAGTGAAGGGCTCAGAGAAACACTCCTGTTGTTCTGGTTGGGTGTTTGGAGGTGTGATTGAGAGCTGCCACAGATTTGAGATAAGGCCATTGAAGCAGGGAGCAATCCCTTCCCTGTGCTGTCAACAGGAGAGCTGTACCTGTTCAAGGGATGAATGACTCCTGCACGGCTCTGCACCCATGCTGCCCTTGCACTGGGTACCTGCTGTATTAGATATTGCTTCTGCCTCTGTGAGGATGGAGGAAAGGGCATTTAAATCCCCTTTTTGCTGCTTGAACATCTTCCCATTGAAACATCAGGGTAAACATGTACATTCAGTTTGTCTGGAGTCTTCCCTGTGGGCCGATTCTCACCAGCATCTGCTGCACCCACATGTTGAGGTGATGGTGGAAGTTCTAGATAATGGTACTTTGCACTTATGTAGCACTTCACGTTTCCAAAGTGCTGTAAAAACCCAAGGCTCCCTATCAGTCCCTGGGGGAAGAAGGAGCTCGGCGTTATTACCCTCATTTATGGGCAGAAAAGCTGAGATGCAGAGAGGTTAAGTGGTTTGCCCAAGCCCACACAACAAGTCAGTGTCAGATCTGAGATTAGACTCGGAGTTTTTCTGGCACTTGCTGTCATTGTGCAATCAGCTGGAGTGCGTTGCCCTCATGAGATGCTCCTTGTCAAGCATGGAAACTTCGTGCAAAGCCTTTCGAAATGTGCGGAGAGACCCTGCCTTGGAGACAATACTGATTGCTTCTGTTTATATTTTAACATGGACCTAGAGGATATTTTACAGATCCTTCCAAGAGGCAAAAAAATTGTCTTCAGTGGAGAAAAGTTCAGACTAAAATACTGTTCAGTTAATGGTGGCATCTCGTCGTGTAGGGTAGGCTGTGAAGAGCTGTGTAACCTGGCCTGAGGAACACTAATCTGTGTAGTGAAGTGAAGAAGTTCTTCAGAACCAGCAACTTTTTGCAGCTTTTAGGGAGAGAAGGCACAGCTTTTAGGGAGAGAAGAGGCTCCTGTCTGTGAGAAACAATGCCCCATCTACCCACGGGATTGCTCTCGAGGAGCTACTTGGTGTGTGAGGATGCTTTTGTTGGAGAATAAGAGTGCCTCTGCCTAGCACAGAGTAATTTGCTTTCAAAGTAGATTAAACTAAACTGGGAGGATGCTGTTAATCTGAAGCTGTGGGGTTCTGCATCTGTATTTGATCTAGATACTCTCGTTTAAAATTGTATTTGTGTATTCTTGATTGATTTATCTTTTTCATATGGAGGCCTCATCTCTCAAACCACAATTTGATTGAGATACGAGATTACCAGGTTATTCAATGGGGGTGTCAGGCAACTCTTTCCCTCTGTTAGGTGATGCAGATTTTCAGACGGATCATTTCCAATATTCTTTGAGGATGGCCTTGAATGGGCAATATCTGAATTATTTCCCTGGATGCCCAACAGTTAAACTGGCTGTGGCTATGTACAGATTTGCCCTTCTAAAAGAAGTGAACGAAACTGGGCTGGAGGAACATTCCAGGCCACTGCTGAGGTTCCAGAGGAGGCTGTCAGAGTGGTGTCCGTTGTCTCCCAAAAAGCAGGGCCAGAGGGTGGCTGGGTGCAGGCTGTGGGGTGGGATGGGGAATGCTCCGTGCGTCAGTGGGAAACCACAGGGCGTGGTGCCGGCGCTGCCGGGGAGCTGCAGGGACAGTGGGGCTGTGGTAGGCAGTCTCTGATACCAGAGAGCCCCAGCTAATCTTGGTTTCATGTGGCGTGGTCTGTTTGGATTAAAATACAAGGGTCAGGGCTTGTTTTTTCTTTGTGTTGTTTTTTATTGCCATCAGCTAGTCTGGCGTCTCATTTAATATCTTCGTTCCACGGAGAAAGCAGGAATAGCCTTCCTGCATACACACTTTAAAGGGGAATTAGCATGCATAGGCCAGCTTCTGGACTTTACACCAAGCCCTCATGCCCAGTTGAGTCACTGCATTTGTTTTGCATGCTTTTAGTTTTCCATTTCAGTGGTGGAAATACGCCTCTTCTGGGCTGGCCTAGGTGACACATCCTCTGCAAATACCTTATGCAGTGCTGGGGGACCCCAGCAGCCCACCTGGCAAACTCCAAGAGATCACCTTTGGTCCCAAACCCGCCTGAGCTTTGGGCAGTGCCACCTCTTTGGCTAAACCCAGATCATAAGGTTGAAGATGGGTCATGTGTTCTTTTCTGGGACCTCCCACCCACCTTGCCCTGTCACTTGTTTGTGTGACACTGCACGGGACAAAGGCATTGTCACATGGCGTGTTCAGCATTCACGGGTGACAGCCAGAGATGTACCTCTGTGCTCTGAACTGTTACACCATGGTGGAGGATGTCATACGGTGTCCAGAGATGTTTCCCCTTCCCCCACTGCCCACATGCCAAAATAAATATCTGATATGAAAGTCAAGGTACAGAAGCCAGCTGGATTGTACAAAAGGTCTTGTCTCCTTTCTGCTGTTGTTGTTGTTGTTATTTTTTTTAATATAATTTTCCTGATGGGTTGAGTGACTGTCTACAGTAGAATAAAGGGATGGAGAAGATATTTTGGCATTTCTTTGAGCAGTAGCGTGTTCCTTCTTTGAAATCTGGGAATTTTTTTTTTTTTTGTGTTTGCTTTGGGTTTTTTGTTTATCTGCTCATTTGGGCTTTATATTCCCCCCCCCCCACTCCCCCCAACACCCTCCCCTTCCTTTCACAAATGGAGGAGAGGAGAAATTGTGTGCATGTGTGTGTGGTGCCCTGCCAAGCAGAGAAACTAAACAGACAGCCTCTATTGCTTTTGCTCTCACATCTCTAACTTAATTATGGGGGAGGCAAGGGGTGTGTTGTGTTTAATGTACTCCATGCTTCCAAAACTCTGCACTCTCACATGATAGGGGCTGACCACTGGCACGGGCTTTCATTAATATTTTTTCTTTACCCTGCCCTTCTGAATCACTACTTTTGGTTTGGGGGCTTCTTTGTAACGAAATTCTTTTATTTTTATTTTTATAATTGCTTCTGGATCTACAGAAGCGCATGTCGAAAATCATCTCAATGTCACTAGTCTTTAGTTCAACAAGAACGCTATAGAAACGAAAGGTTCTGTCATCCATCAGATTTTCTGTTCCATTTGTTGAAGATGAAAGGCGAGCGAATTTAGTGCTCACTTTCTTCTCCTTCTGACAGTTATTGATCCTCCCTGGAACTCTGCAATTCACGCTCGGAGCCGGCCCTGACACGGGGAATCCCCAATTTATTATGTGAGGGCTCACTAGCGCCGCGCTAGTGCGGCACATCTGCCCTGCCTCTTTCAAAGCCCTTCGTTAATTTTTCAGCTGCTGCTTGTGAGCTGGGATTCTCCCCTTTCTCACCTGTTTTGCCGTACGAGACTTTTAATCTGGAGGCTGTTAATGTTTGAGAAACAATTGCTGTAGGGTGTGTTTGTGTGTAAGTGGTTTCAGAGGCTTTCTTGATTTGTGCAAAATAGGAAAAGACTGGATCCTTTTCTTTGAGACAATGGGGTATAGGAGGGAGAGAGCCTGCAGCCTGTTGGTTTTTAGTTGAATTTTATGGTCATTAAAAATGCAAGATTATTAGGTTATAGCCCCTCAGTTAAAACCAACATTGTGGAGCAAGTGTGCTTATTTGATGGCTTCCATCACCAGAAATAGAGCTGCAACAATATGAGAGGAAGAGATATAATGGTGGAAAGTACCATGGTCTTCCATGTCCATTCTCCCCATGGCCTTTAATTGAAGGTATGTCTGGGTGGATGGGAGCAGACACTCAGGGATTTCCTCCAGTGCTTCCAGAGCTGACCAAATGCAGACCCAACACATGGAGTTGCAGACTGGTGCTGCCTTTAGCCTGGCTGGCATGGTGCATGGGCCCAGGTGATGTCCTGGAGCATGCTCTGCTGCATGGATGTGTCCTGTGTGTGATGCCCAGCAGGGCATGGGGGCACCAGTCTTCTTCTAAATATAGATTTGTAATGCTCTGTGCTCTTCCAGCATCTCCCGTGCCTTGGCACGGTACCTCCTCTTCTGTGACTGAAGATGGTGAAGTCTTACACACAAATTTCGTGAAGCTTCTGCTTTTTTGATGTCACTGAGAGCCTTTCAGTGTAGGTGCAGTGAAGGTGTAATCTCTTGGTTATTCCCTGCTCAGCAATAACAAATTCTCTAAGTCTGCCTTTTGGTTGTGTAAATGTTCATTAAGTCCTCTGTCCCCTGTGACCAGCCAGAGGTATGTGTCACTCTTGCTGTCCTGGTCCTCTTTTTTTCTCCAGGCTGCTTTGTTCTTGTGGTTTACTTAAACCCTTGGCCAACAAAACATATTTCCAACCACAATCTTACAAAAGAGAGAGGAACAGGCTCTTACTAAAGAGGCAAGACCTGCCGTGGGCCAGGGTGTACCACCTTTGGGCTCAGCCTGGACAGCTGGACTGGGCACGCAGAGCTGACGGTGATCAGGCCTCCCCAGCTGCTTGCAGGCTTTGCAGGAGGTTGGCAGGCCCTTAAAAAAGGGAGTTCCACATCTGCTTTTGTTTATCCTTTTTGCTGCGGGCAAGGCTGAAAACTTAATAAATGGCATGAAACCTTAGGAAACATGAATATAAGAGTATTAGATAAATTACAGAAGCTTGCCTACCTGTAACATTTTTTATAACATGAATGGGACGTGTGTATTATTTCTTTGTGAAAAGTGCACTATGTCTCAGCCTCTCACTGAGGCTCTCTTGTTTAAACATTCTTCTGTTCTTGCTACTTCTGCTCCTCAGCTTCCACCTCTAGCTCTTCCCGAATTTTAACATCGTCTTTTTGGTGGCAGGCGTTTAACGCACCAGCGCTCTGAAGATGTGATGATGGTTTTTCGAAGGATATTTATGAAGCGTTTTTTAAGTATTTTGGAGGCTCATGTCTGAAGGAACAGATGAAAGAAAAATCCTTGTAATGCTGGTAGCATATGCACGCTGTACAAAGAATGTCTCAAATATGCGCCTGTATTTGCTCTAATATTCTCACCATTTTTTCAGCCCAACTCTCCTGGCAGGGGCAGGGATGAAAGGGGAATTGCAAGAGAGAAACAATAAACTTTTAAAACAGACACCTTAGTAAGAGATGCTGTAACTTCAAATATTTGCAGTTCCATTGTTAAAGAAATGGCATTGCACATTAACCTTAATGTAAGTGTAATATAGCATGTGTCTGAGGCAGAATTGAAGAATATGAATTTCTGCAGCTAATGGTTTTTGAATAAATTCAATACAATTGTCTGGCAGTTATTAGCAGAATGTGTGAATCGGGGGCTATGCAACACTGTATACTTTGAAGACCTTGAACTATTTCTACCAGTTAAGAGCTGTTGGATAGAATCTGCTGAAAATTAGCTTCATTCAGTTATCATACAATATAGTGAGCTGCTCTGGCAAAAAGCATTCTCTGCTAGCATTGAGTCAAAATAAATTCTTCTGTTCTGCCCTGAATTGCAGATAGTATCTGACTGAGGTCAGATAACCTGGCTCCTGCACACGCTCAGGCAGATGTGCCACCCCTTCGTGTGTTTAGGGAGATCTGTGCCTGGATGTAAATATTGCCCTATAACTTGCCTTGCTCTCGTGCCCGCTGTGGGCAGGTCACAGGCACCCTGGCTTTCACCAGGCACTGGCTGACCCTGCACAAGTATGTGTTCCCTGCTCCAAAACATTAGTAACGCTGCATTAGATCGGGCTTAATTTGGGCTTACACAAAAATAGCCAGTGCCTGTATTATGCAGAATGTCAAGCCGAATATTTGTGATGGCTTTTCCTTGCTTTATTATGGATCCTCTGGGTTTGATGGGAGGAGAGCACGAGGGAGGATGAGAAGGAGCACAAAGGACCAGCGGAGTTTGGCCTCCCGTGTGCTGAACGTCACAGTTCAGTGCAAGCCAATGCAGAATTACGTTGCTCACTCTGGTGTGGCATCTAGGCTAATTTGTCTCGCTAATTACGCTGGGTGTAGGAGTATCCTGATGCCATTAACAATGTCTATGACCCAGGCTGGTCTCCCTACCTGAGCTTTATGGTGCTTCATAAGTGCCTGAGCTTTCCTGGAGCTGGTGACTCGATGAGACTGGCAAAGTGTAAAGGTCCTGTGGACTAGGGTAGTAATATACTGTCAGTGCTGTCAGTTAACTTACATGGGCAATACAGATGCTATATAATTATTTTTGGAGAAGATAGGTGTTATTTGTCAGTGTTTGCTAAGAGCAGGTGTGTGTAAGACTGGCTTGTTAACTGTCTGATTCCTTACAGTCAACAGAGAGCACCCAGGTCTTCACAGAGGCTTTATGAGCTGTATTTAGCAAAGATATTCTCATGGATAAAGCATGAGAAGTGATGATTTAAGTTACGCCTCAGGGAGCTGGGCTGAGGGGATGGAAGAGTGACCAGTACCTGAGGAGGGATGGAGTTAGGAATGATTTTCTGGTTTATACTGAAAGTTTGTGCAGAGTGAAATGGAGGGGAACAAACTAGATTCAAATACGATTAATCCTCTAGGGTGTGCAAGGAATAGGGAGAGACTGAATGACATAAAGTGTGGGGATTCTTAGCTAACTCCTTAAGCTAAGGGTAACTTCTTAAATTAAAGAAACCAAGAAATTGGATCCTTTCTTTATCCTTCATATCTGCCCCGAAATGTTTGGAGTGGAATCAGCACTCATGTGAAAGTAGACACCATATACTGAAGAGGCAGCAGTCAGCTCGAGCTTGTTGGCAGGAGTGGTGGGAATGCAAATGTCAGTGCATGATTTGAAAAATCTGGTACTCTTGGAGGAAAGGGGGTTTCCACCACAAAACCAGCTCATCCATTTTCCAGCAGGGTCTGTAGACAATGGATCCCACAATCCCACACGGTCTCTGGTGTATTACAAGGTTTCATTTTTGTGGTCACCTCTAATTTGCCATGCAGACTACTAGAGGAAAGAGTTTTGGTTCTGGTCTCAAAGTGTTTAAAATGGAACTGGTAAAACCATTGTGGTAAATGTAGTCCCAGAGTTTTGCAGGAGTTGAACTTCCATCGGTGTCTGATGCCCCTGCTGTGTTGTAGCTACCAAAGGGCCCGTCTCTAAGGGATCATCAATATGAAACTCTGCACACAGTTGCTGTACCCCTAGGTCTTTTCACAGTGTGTGTGAGTTTCAATATAAAAATCTAGGATAGATTCCCTGAAGGAACTGGAATTTCTGGTGTTGCAAAGTCCTTATTAGGAAATTGGAAAGATACACTGATGAGTGTGCCTGTTTAAAATCAGATAGTACAACAGTTCCCACCATTATTCTCCTTTGGAGGAATTGTTTGTTAACTAAGTTGGTGTTTCAAATTAGAATGAAAATGGAAAAGAACAGTAAGCAAATTATTTTCTGAAGTTTGGGTATTTGTAATATTTAGAAAAATAGTAACTGGATAACTCCTTTTAATCCCAGTACCAGTGCATTAGTCTATTTCTAGTTTTGTGCTCCTTCAGTGAATCTGTATTTAACTTTTTTTCTGCACATGTCCTAGCAGCTCTATATTTATTCAATGTTTTCTCATGGTAGCCATGCATAGAATCAGTCTAGTTTTGTTATCAGGAAATGGTAGTAGTAACTGGCCCACATCATGCTTCTTGCACGTGGTACCTCACCATTTTGGGTCAATGAGAAGTCCTGCCCATAAGTATGGACCAATCATTCTCATGTGAGAACCTTAAATAACTTCTGTTTATGTGAAAGAACTAAGATTTGTGAAAATGCTAGTTGGAACGAAATGTTTACATGTCCAAAATTATAGTATGTTGCGATCGGTGTGACACCACTCTAGCAGAACAAAAGCCCTTGCATGGACTATAAGTCTTGTTAAATTTCTAACAAAGTACTTCAACTTTTGTGGTTTTATACCATTAGTTGTCAAGTTCAGGAGGAATGGTTAAATGGCCCAAATAGTACAAGTCCCATTTTGTATCCCAGGGCAATTATTCTTTTACTCTCATTTCTGTTCTAAGCCTTTGTGAGATATGAATGCCCTGGTGGATCTGGTGTTTTTACACCCCTCACACTGTGGGTTGTGGTGGGGCCTCTGTTGGGCTGTCATCTTGCTGCTTCATTGCAAACCAGGTAATGGCATGGAAGCTGGAGAATACCTGTTCTGCCTTAGCTGGGGCTCAGCAGGTTGTGAGCAATGATATCTCCAGTGTCTGCAGTGCCGTGTTCCCCTAACAGGCAAGAGCTTCTTGAAGCCTGGCCTAGGGAACTTTGGAAAGCATCTTGGATGGAAATGCCAGACAGTTGTTCTGCACTTGTTAGCACCTTTTATCCAGAAGCTTTAACAGCATCACTGCAAAGTGTTGTTTAACAACTGTCTTCTTTGACAACCGTGGCTCCATTGGTAATGAGGGAGCTTATTTTACCAAAGTGTTGCAAAGAAATCCAGGGGTGAGGATGGGCATGGGTAAATTGCTTTAATACAACTTTTCTTGAATAGGGCCTGATTTTGTTCAACAGATGGATTAGCAGATGAGATCCCCGTTACTTCTCCAGTGGTTCTTTGTAGAGGGTCTTGACTCTGTCTCTCCAAAAAAGAATCCATTCTGCTTTCTGTAAGTTTTGCACACTAATGACAGAGATGAGTAAAGAAAAATAGCCCATCCAGCTGCAGGCTTTCTAACACAGACATTAGGTTTCAGGCAAGCAAACGCTGGAGAGAAAAAAGTGCTCTCCAGCAATTGTAATTAAGGGAAGAGCACCAAATACCTGTAGCAATATGTCAGCATTTTGAAATAACATTGCATCATGTTTTACCTGAAACTTCATTAATGATAGCATAGATGGCCTCTTTATCTTGCCAGCATCTGCCCTATTACTGATTGAGACTAAGGGCCAGGCATGTGGAGTAATTCTGTTGAAATAGTTGTTTTTGTGTTTTGTGCAACTGACAACCAAATCTGGCCTCTGGGATTTACAGTCAACCAAGCAACTGAGCTTTGAGCTCACTGTGAGGTTCATTCTCCTTTAATGCAACAAAGGCAAGCTGCTGAAGGCAGCCTGCAGTAACACTGCCTCTGGTGCAGCTGAGTGTCCATCAGGATCACAGCATCTCTTCAGGCTCTGGCTCAGGGTCACACCTCACCCGTGTTTGCAGCTCAGCCGTGGAGGGAAATGAGGCTCTGGGCCAGGGGACTCCAGCTTGTCATCTGTTGACTTAGGACCATGGGTGGCCTGTCCCTAAGCAAGTTGTGATTGGGGAGGTAAAGATAATTACGGGAAAGCCTGTTTTTGGTGGACTGACCTTCTCCCTGCCTTCCATCAGGAAATGGGAAAAGGTTAAAAGTGGCTGCTGTGTGTCCCTGCTGCTAGTCAGGGGAGCTGCATTTGAATGTCAGGATTGTTGCCTCTCAAATTCAGTTGTCCTGCAGATGCAGGTGACAAAATTTTCCCCAAATATCCACCTCTCCCAAGCAGAGAAGAGGGCCAAGGCAAATGATACTTCACCCCGGGGTGGTGACAACATGGGCTGTTTTATCTGCCAGTGCCTTCTGGCTTCTGAAATATTGAAAGTAACCAAGGGGAACTGGTGCATCCTGGAAAATCCTGAGCAAGCACAGAAGCACATTTTTATAATTGCCAGAAAATGAAGAGTGGCAGAATCCCCTGACAAGATTCATATGGGAGGCAGCAGCTCTGCTGGGTGGTACCCAACCCTCTCTGCTTTTTGGTACCAGGTAGGGAAATCCTTCTGGTGGCATTAGAGTTGTTGATTCCAATCCGTTTTTCCTTGGTCGTGTTCACGGAGCTGGTCCCTGACCGGTGATGTTGCACCACTTCACCGCCTGAGTCATGGGTATGTTTAATGCTGAGGGTGGCAGGCAGCCCATTGTTTAAAGAAACAGTTTCCTCCCTCACACAGCCACCTGGAACAAGCTCCTGTGAGACTTGATTTTATCAGCCTCAGCTTTTCTTTTGTTAGCCAGTGTTGTGTTCTTGCTAGGTGTTCCACTGGGTTTTTCAGAAGAATTTGATCTGTGCAGGTTGTGGGACAAAAAAGTCACCATTTTCTGCACAGCCTGTCCACAGCTGAAACAAATGAAAGAAATAAGACTGATGAGCAGTACTGGGGCTGCCTCTGACAAGTTGAGTGGACACAAGGGAAGAAGTAAAATGCATAGTGTTGGAGCAAAACATGCGTTTTTCCTTTGGTTTATGTATTGTGCTTAGCTCATCGATTTCTGTGCACCTACTATCTTCGTTAAACTTGTATCTTCCCCTGTCACCATAAGTAAGTGCTCAGAAGCATGAAATCCTCTCTTTTCTCCTCCTGCATGGAATATTCATGTTAGCTCATGCTCTCAGCTCTCCTTCCCTTTCCAACAGCCATTTCTGCTTTCTGCAGTTCAGGCTGTCGTTGTCTCTTGCTCTTCTGCCAGCCCTCCTGACTCTGTCCCTGTGTTTGCATCCCTCCTCCTGTGCTGTTCTCAGCAGGAGCTCTGGGGAGATAGTCCAGGCTGGGACAAACTATTCCTCTCTTCCCTTTGCCCCCAGCCTATGTCATCTGTCTCATTTAGGGATTTCTTTTTCAGCATTTAAAAGTATATAATTAAAAACTTTTAACTTTAAAATGTTAATGACCTGGCAATGTTGAGAGAGGGACAGCAAAACCAGGGTCTCTAGAGTACCAGGTATGGGCTGTCCTGTAGCTTTCCCTGTCTGGCACTGTCTCACTCTGAAGAGGGACATGGATTATTAGTAGTATTTATAAGCCTGTGGTTTCTTGTTCAAACAAGAAATAGGTGTTCTAATATTTTTGAGATCTCAAAGAGTGATGATAATTTTCTGTTACTCAATGGAAGCAGCGATTTCCTTTATAGTTTTGCCTCCAAACCCCATTCAGATAATGGTATTTCCAAAATACTTGAATCCAAGCTGTCCTAGCCCCAAGCTTTGGGATACCCATGCGGATATGCTGTACAATACCTAACATGTGCTTAGCTTGTGCATTTTAGCCATATGATGGTGTTCTTAGCCAAGTCAATTTTCTGTTCATTTTTTAAATTACCATGCTGCAAGACAGTGTTTCATGTGTTGTGCTAAATTTCCAAGTGTCTGGTCTCTGTTACAGCACTGTTCTCATCTGTTAAATAGGCAATTTCTTTGGGTAATAACACCAGAAATAAAATGATCAGAGTTTGACTAAGGCAGCAGGATCCTTGACAGCGGTGTGCCTTAGTTTGGCCCACATCTCCTGGAGGGTGAACGAAACTACTTACACATCACACTTAATTTACGGTGCTAATGGTCTTGTGTGGAGTGGTAGGGGGGAAGAGGGAGTGCCCTCGCAAAGCACGGGAAAATGAATGTGTTGTCTCTACTGCAACCCACAGGCAGAGATAGTGGCTGCAGTCTGCTCACACCCTTCGGAGAGGTTGGGCTGCCACCCTCCTTCTGCTGAGGGTTTCTTCCACACCACTATGGCCAGGGACATGTGCTTTTCTCACCAGGTCTGCAGCGGCTCAGCACGCCCAGCCCATACTGGAAATGGGAATTTTTACATCAGCCAACACACTAGCTGACCTTGTAGACTTTTCCATTCTTCCTCTTTGGATGTGACTGAAACCCCAACCTCCTTGGCCTGGCTTTGGTACAGTGCCATGCCAGTGAGTGCAAGATCGATATTCCCACTGATGCATAAACCTTCCTTTACATTTCATACTTTCTCCCTGCCCCAGCTGTGTCTGTGTCACTCAGTGTATGAATTCAGTCCCTCTGAGGAAACCCTTGGGGAGTGGTGGCCATCAGCAGAGGCTCTTCACCGACTTTGTTACCATGTGCTGCCAAAAGGAGTTCATATTGTTCAGTATAAACTTACTTCTGTAATTTAAACACTAGACTGGCCTCTCCTGTTTATTAAATATTGTGAACAGCTGTGGGATACACTTCTGCCAAACAGTGTCAGTGTTGTTTTGGCTTCCCCTGTTTTCCCCCACCGATCTCATTTTGGCAATATTTCAGGTGGCAAAGCAGGGGATCTGGGAGGCTCTTGGCTAAGGGGATGTCAGGAGACACTTACTGGAGTGTCTTCTTGGTGGTCACAAACTGGAGGAGATAAATTTTACTCCTGAGTAGGTTTCTTTCTAACTTTGAAAAATTTTGTAGACTTGTAAAACTTTGTTTCATTGTGAACTTTGCCTATTTTTCCTTTCTTCTGCTGAGAAAATGTCCCCTTTCCTTTTAAAAGCCTTGTATTTTTTCCCCTACGCACTTTATTTCTGGTGTTACTCATTTTAGAGATGTTTTATGATGTACCTCTCCGCTATTGTCCTTCCTGCTCCTTCTCAAACACTGGGTTTAAAAATGCATGAGGAAAAACTGAACCCCCTCCTTGCTATTCTTTTAAGTAATTATTTTGTATATTGCACAATGTTTTTAATGAAAACCCTTTATTTATATGTTTTTTTATAGTAGCCGTGGGTTCTCCTCACTCTGGGTGCGCAAATCCAGCCCGGTTGTAAATTACAGTGCTTGCACATTAAAATAAATTGCAGTGACACAGGGCTGTGGCAGCACTGCTGGAGGCTGTCCTGAACCCACTGGGGTCTTCACTGCGTGTTTAAAACGTATCTAGTTTTTGCTGGATTTACAGAATATCTGGCCCTTCAGCTCTGCAAGGAAGAGTCCTCCTTCAGTAGTTTATATGGAGGAGTTCCATCAGTGGAGTTTTGGAAGAGGGAAACAGGCAATAATTATTCCCTTGTGTTTGATCAGCCTGATGCAGATATCTTTGGGAAGTGAAGAAGGTTGTGTTGACTTTCTAAGAGAGAGCTCTCTCTGGTTTTTGTGTTGAGTAGCATCTGCCTGTTGGGGAACATGGGATTTTGGGATAAAGAGAAAAAGGAGAGTGATTAGGGGTCCCCTGACCAGGAAAGCTGCGTTTAGGACCGTAGTTCAGCAGGTGCTGAAAGCATGATTCTGATGCAGGAGGTGAGATCTCTGAGACCATTCATGTGCTGAAATAGCTTGCTGAATTTGGATGAAAATGCCATCCTTGGAGAAGCCCCAAAGGCTGGAAATACAGTTTACACAATAATGTCAGATCAGTGCATCCAACATCACCTTCACCCCTCCCTGTACCGGGTCATATTACACCTGCTTTAAAAAGGATCTTCCTTAACCTAGTGCTTCGTGAATGACATTCATCAAAAAAAAAACTTCAACTGCATAAATACAATGATATAAAGGCTAAAAGTTCCTCGTGCTGGGCAGGTTTGTAGTGTTCAGTGCAGTGTGTGCAGTGTAGCCTGATCCTTGCAGTGAAGGCTGGCTCTACCTGATTTTTTGAAAAAGATCATCTAGAGTCATTACATTTGCAGATTCTCCCCACCACCTGTTTTCATGTCTGTAAATATATAAGACAGGACGCTCATTCTTTGTTCTGAAGGCACGTTAAGATCAATGCCCTTGAGCATGCACCCTCTTCTGACTGTCTAAAAATTTGTTAAAGGTATAGATCTTGATTACATTCTCTTAATCCAAGCCTTTTCTTTTAACCCAGCTCTTAAAAGGAAGCATACATGACAGTACATCACACAATATCTCAGCCCTTTCCTGACATTTCTGTGGAAGTAAATGAAAGGTGTAAATTAAAAAAAGCAAGTGTTTGTGTCTCACTTTAACCTCCTGTTATGTTAAATGGCTTTATTGAAGAGTGCCAGCAGTGTTCTCAAAAAACTTGGGAAAATCCACTGTGAGCTATGCAATTAGTTGCCTTGGGAGCCGAGTATGGAGTTCATGATGTTTGATGTGAAAATTACATGGACACATCTAATTGGGAGTATTTGCACCACACAGGATACCGAATAAAGAGGTGAACTCTTTTCCTCCATTCCTGGTTTGTTTTCTTCTTTAGTTGAAGTGTTTACCTTGAACTCTTCCCAGTCGAGATGCTGTTTATCTAGGGATGTGGGTTATCAGTAGGTGCACATTTCCCTATGCAGATTTAGGAGATCAGTGGGGAGGGAGGCAGAGGAGGCTCTGGGAGCCTGGAAGGATGAGGGGAAGACGAACTTCAAGCTACCTCATGCTTCCCATTATCATTCCTTAGTTGTGACTTGCAGTGCCTATCCCAGCCCTAGAGCTCTACTCTTTTGCAGGAGTCAATGGCTAATTTAGAGAGTCCCTGGCACCGCAGGATCCATTACTCATAATTTCTTTTAGTGGTTAAGTTTTGCAATATAAACATATGATGATCTTTTATGCTGACAGTGGTCTCCAGTGTCCGTTGTTCTTCGAGCACTTTCTGATTTCTCGCTTTAATGTTTTTTTTGTTAATGATCCTTAAAATGAAAGAAAAATGTTCTGTAAATTAGTAGCTGCTACCAGCTTGTGTTGTGGATGTATGTCTTGGGGTATCATTCCCTGCACGAAGAGATCTGCTTACAAGCATCAGAAATCCAGCGATCTTTTCTCAGTATTAAAACTTGTATTATCTGTGTGTGCATGTGGACGTAGCTGTCTTCACCCTCCTTCTTCCTTAGAAACTTGAATTATGTGTTGATCTTTAAACAGTTTAAGTTCATTTTTCTTTGGTTGCAAATAAAACTTGCCTGATGAATGCAGCTAAACTGTGAGCGTATTTTAAATATTCCGTGGTTTTGAACTGCAATAAAGACTTACAGTAAAACATTTTCCAGTAATTTAGTACTCTCTTCAGTGCAGTTATTCAATTATTAGACCACAAAGGCATTCTGCAGTTTGATGTTATTAAGAAATATATTAGCAGAAAATACTCTATTATCATCTAATGCTAATAATCAGCTGGTAGGAATTAGAAGAGAAGATGTGTAATTGGAATTCTTGTGGCTAATAAGATGTGAATTCTAAAGATATTTCCAGGAGAGAAATCTAGGTGCTATTATAAGAAACTGCTCTTTGTATTTAAAAACATTAGCAGGCACAGTGATGAGATCAGATTGATTCGCTTGAAATATCAGCGAGACACAATAATGGAGATGACTGAATAGCATTTTGATCCTGGAGCTATATCACTGTCTTGCACCCTTTTTTCATTATTTGCCATTCTGCTGTAAGATGCCTTTCCCTGACCTCTGCTATAGCTTGTTTTTAAAACATTGATGTACCAGGGAAATACATAGTGAAATGATAATTCAAGCCACTGGTTTTCTAGCAGGGCCCCTTCTCCTAGACATGGTGGACAGGATATATGAGATTACAGTGTACAGATAGTCTCCTCTTTCTAGCAAAGAGGGAGGTGTCACAAGCATTTAATGACATTGATAACTTCTCCAGTGCAAGCTTTTGCAGATTAGAACCCGGTTGTCTGTCTGTACGTGTGTCTGTGACATGCCACCAGTGGACAGTGTCATTTCCTGAACCATTTGCAAATAGATTGCACCCTAAAATTGCAGCCTTTGGTTGCTCTGTTACTGCAGGATTTGGCATAACTGTAAGTGTCGTTATGGCTGTAAAATTACCCACCCACAGGATTTTGTCTTTGACCCGTGCATCAGTGAATTCCACAGGCTGATTCCTTGACATTTACAGTGAGGGGAGGGAGAGAGATGGACTTGTCCTCCTTACAGGGCACCTCCCTGTTTCTAGCCTACATTTGACCTTTAGAAACCTAGTCATACTCAAACTTGATAAATAGAATTTTCTCCTGGAAGCTAGGCATCTTCAAATGAAGCCAAATGTAGAAGGCAATGAGAGGGTAATGTGTAACGAGGTGGTCTTGCTTTCAGAGCGTGCACTGGCTCTTCAAAACTCAGAAACATTCTCCTAAATTCTTAAATGGGTTTTAATCTGTTGCTCTTGGCAGGGGCCAGTGCCTTTGGGTTGGGGAGTTTGCTGGAGAGAGCAGGCAATATTAGAAGTGGTTTCTTTGAGTGTTATGAGCTCCCTGTAGAGATGGTTGGAAGTTCACCACACGAGGAACTGTGTGGATTCTGCATGGCAGTGCAGGAGAAGTGGAAGCAGGACCCGGGTGAGGTTTAGTGACTTGCAGAGAAGGACAATGGCAAGAACCAAGTGAAGAGCATTGGCCAGGTGGGGATGGAGGGGAAGATGTCCTGAGAACCCACAGGGAGCTTTCCAGGTGTCTCTGGTGTGCACACAGCAGGTGGTTTGAAATGGTGGAAACTGCAATGGATCTGCTCTAGGTAAAAAAGGGGAAAGCAAAGCGAGAAGGCAGGAGGTGAGCAGAGGAACACCTCCAGAGCTGAGCAGTGGGAAGTTTCCTTGGGCTTAGTAATGCCTTGAGAATCCTGTTAAATTCTTAGGCAAGCAAGCAGTGATTAACTTTTCCGCAATTAAAAGTGTATATCTTGATTATCACCTCTTATTTAATTATCACATGCTTAGTTTTAGTTGCATGGCTGTCTCAGACAATAGGAAGCAATCAGACTGGACCATGCTGGAGCTTCACAAACATCTAAACTCTCCCAGGCAATGGTGCTGTGGGAAGAGTCAGCTCTTGCCCTCTGCCTTGTGCTTGGCCATACGTGAACTAAATTGGAGAACTGGGCTGTTAACACATTTCCCCCCCTTTTTTCCTGCCCCCTGCCCCAAATTAATTTGAGCCCTACATCAGCTGCTCTCTCCAGGTTACCATAAGACAGATGAGATGGTTTTGCTGATGTGAACAGGAGGACCCAGGAATAAGTGGGAAAAGGTGGGACTAGGATGTTACTGTAGGCTTACAATGGCATTAAATGGGAGAAACAATCTAGCTTTTTGTTTGTTTGTTTCCCATTTGTAAAGGTATATAATGGTTGCATTTTAAGCAGCTGCAGTATTCACCAGTGTAAGAGGAACGGAACAGTTCTCCCTGCTTTCAACAACAGATACTTTCTAGCCAGTTTTAACAACATTTTTACTATGGCAGGTGAACTTTTTAAAGGAGGTGTATCTGAATCTCCTGGACAGTATACTTAGTATTTTTTAAACTGTGGGAAAACTTGTAACCTTTCCCATCTGCTTGAAAAGGAGAAGTTTTCTGTGAACCAGACCCTGCTGAAAACATGTACAGAGGTATAGCAAAGGGTTTCAGATCACTGCTTGCATGCATAAGAGCCAAAACTGGTGGAAAGAGAGGAGGGGTTTGCACTTGCACATCAAAAGAAAGGTATGAGGACACATTAGAAAATTGATCTAATGAGAGAATGGTGGTGGCCATCGTGGGGAGGGCTGTTGTTTCATCAAGACATGTTAGAATATGCTAACCAGTCTTAGTTTTTCTGGGTTTTTTTAAAAAAAATCAGAGCCATTTTAAACAAATATGAGTATCTGCAGAAGAAATAGGGGAATTCTTAAGAAACATGGTGAGTGAACTCCAGTCCCCTTCAGAGGCTGCTCTTGGTGTGTCTTTCTCCCCTGACTTCCCCTGCCTCACCTCCGTACTCCCAGGGAGAAAATTTAGATGCTTTTGCTCAGAAGTGAAAGACCATTTTTTCACTTACAGGATCAGGAGAACAATTTTCTCTCCCCTCCAGCACCCTGGGCTCCAGTTCTCTGGGTACA